>CASBWL010000026.1:4733804-5333804 GCA_949130495.1 Sambucus nigra
CAGGCCGTTTAAGGGGTGAAAACCCGAACCAGCACCCAAACGACCCCATAGGAGGCACAAACACCTCGTAGGGGACCAATGTAACTTGTTGGAACTGACCGCGTAGTCCCAGGACTCTTGATATGAGAGTATGACCCGAATTTGCAAAAATCACACTTAGAGTTGAAAACAGGCCGTTAAGGGGTAAAAACTCGAACCAGCACCCAAACGACCCCATAGGAGGCACGAACACCTCGTAGGGGACCAATGTAACTTGTAGGAACTGACCGCGTAGTCCCGGGACTCCCGATATGAGAGTATGACCCGAATTTGTAAAAATCACACTTAGAGTTGAAAACAGGCCGTTAAGGCGTGAAAACCCGAACCAGCCCCCAAACGACCCCGTAGGAGGCACGAACACCTCGCACGGGACCAATGTAACTTGTAGGAACTGACCGCGTAGACCCGGGACTCCCGGTATGAAAGTATGCCGATAATTTGCAGAAATCACACTTAGACATGAAAACCAGCCGTTAAGGGGTGAAAACCCGAACCAGCCCCCAAACGACCCCGTAGGAGGCACGAACAGCTCACACGGGACCAATGTAACTTGTAACAACTGATCGCGTAGTCCCGGGACTCTCGGTTTGAGAGTATGACCCGAATTTGCAAAAATCACACTTCGAGTTGAAAACAAGCCGTTAAGGGCTGAAAACCCGAACTAGCCCCCAAACGACCCCGTAGGAGGCACGAACACCTCGTAGGGAACCAATGTAACTTGTAGGAACTGACCGAGTAGTCTCGGGACTCCAGATATGAGAGTATGACCCGAATTTGCAAAAATCACACTTAGAGTTGAAAACAGGCCGTTAAGGGGTGATAATCCGAACAAGCCCCCAAACGACCCCATAGGAGGCACGAACACCTCGTAGGGGACCAATGTAACTTGTAGGAACTGACCGCGTAGTCCCGGGACTCTCGGTTTGAGAGTATGACCCGAATTTGCAAAAATCACACTTAGAGTTGAAAACAAGCCGTTAAGGGCTGAAAACCCGAACTAGCCCCCAAACGACCCCGTAGGAGGCACGAACACCTCGTAGGGGACCAATGTAACTTGTAGCAACTGATCGCGTAGTCCCGGGACTCTCGGTTTGAAAGTATGACCCGAATTTGCAAAAATCACACTTAGAGTTGAAAACAGGCCGTTAAGGGGTGAAAACCCAAACCAGCCCCCAAACGACCCCATAGGAGGCA
The DNA here is from genome assembly GCA_949130495.1 of Sambucus nigra. Lineage (NCBI taxonomy): Eukaryota > Viridiplantae > Streptophyta > Magnoliopsida > Dipsacales > Adoxaceae > Sambucus > Sambucus nigra. The sequence goes on from CASBWL010000026.1 coordinate 4,735,038, forward strand.
CGAACGACCCCATAGGAGGCACGAACACCTCGTAGGGGACCAATGTAACTTGTAGGAACTGACCGCGTAGTCCCGGGACTCCTGATATGAGAGTATGACCCGAATTTGCAAAAATGACACATAGAGTTGAAAACAGGCCGTTAAGGGGTGAAAACCCGAACCAGCACCCAAACGATCCCATAGGAGGCACGAACACCTCGTAGGGGACCAATGTAACTTGTTGGAACTGACCACGTAGTCCCAGGATTCTTGATATGAGAGTATGACCCGAATTTGCAAAAATCACACTTAGAGGTTAAAACAGGCCGTTAAGGGGTAAAAACTCGAACCAGCACCCAAACGACCCCATAGGAGGCACGAACACCTCGTAGGGGACCAATGTAACTTGTAGGAACTGACCGCGTAGTCCCGGGACTCCCGATATGAGAGTATGACCCGAATTTGTAAAAATCACACTAAGAGTTGAAAATAGGCCGTTAAGGCGTGAAAACCCGAACCAGCCCCCAAACGACCCCGTAGGAGGCACGAACACCTCGTAGGGGATCAATGTAACTTGTAGCGACTGATCGCGTAGTCCCGGGACTCTCGGTTTGAGAGTATGACCGGAATTTGCAAAAATCACACTTAGAGTTGAAAACAGGCCGTTAAGGGGTGAAAACCCGAACCAGCCCCCAAACGACCCCGTAGGAGGCACGAACGACCCCATAGGAGGCACGAACACCTCGTAGGGGACCAATGTAACTTGTAGGGACTGACCGCGTAGTCCCGGGACTCCTGATATGAGAGTATGACCCGAATTTGCAAAAATCACACATAGAGTTGAAAACAGGCCGTTAAGGGGTGAAAACCCGAACCAGCACCCAAACGACCCCATAGGAGGCACAAACACCTCGTAGGGGACCAATGTAACTTGTTGGAACTGACCGCGTAGTCCCAGGACTCTTGATATGAGAGTATGACCCGAATTTGCAAAAATCACACTTAGAGTTGAAAACAGGCCGTTAAGGGGTAAAAACTCGAACCAGCACCCAAACGACCCCATAGGAGGCACGAACACCTCGTAGGGGACCAATGTAACTTGTAGGAACTGACTGCGTAGTCCCGGGACTCCCGATATGAGAGTATGACCCGAATTTGTAAAAATCACACTTAGAGTTGAAAACAGGCCGTTAAGGCGTGAAAACCCGAACCAGCCCCCAAACGACCCCGTAGGAGGCACGAACACCTCGCACGGGACCAATGTAACTTGTAGGAACTGACCGCGTAGACCCGGGACTCCCGGTATGAAAGTATGCCGATAATTTGCAAAAATCACACTTAGACATGAAAACCAGCCGTTAAGGGGTGAAAACCCGAACCAGCCCCCAAACGACCCCGTAGGAGGCACGAACAGCTCACACGGGACCAATGTAACTTGTAACAACTGATCGCGTAGTCCCGGGACTCTCGGTTTGAGAGTATGACCCGAATTTGCAAAAATCACACTTAGAGTTGAAAACAAGCCGTTAAGGGCTGAAAACCCGAACTAGCCCCCAAACGACCCCGTAGGAGGCACGAACACCTCGTAGGGAACCAATGTAACTTGTAGGAACTGACCGCGTAGTCTCGGGACTCCAGATATGAGAGTATGACCCGAATTTGCAAAAATCACACTTAGAGTTGAAAACAGGCCGTTAAGGGGTGAAAATCCGAACCAGCCCCCAAACGACCCCATAGGAGGCACGAACACCTCGTAGGGGACCAATGTAACTTGTAGGAACTGACCGCGTAGTCCCGAGACTCTCGGTTTGAGAGTATGACCCGAATTTGCAAAAATCACACTTAGAGTTGAAAACAAGCCGTTAAGGGCTGAAAACCCGAACTAGCCCCCAAACGACCCCGTAGGAGGCACGAACACCTCGTAGGGGACCAATGTAACTTGTAGCAACTGATCGCGTAGTCCCGGGACTCTCGGTTTGAGAGTATGACCCGAATTTGCAAAAATCACACTTAGAGTTGAAAACAAGCCGTTAAGGGGTGAAAACCCGAACCAGCCCCCAAACGACCCCATAGGAGGCACGAACGACCCCATAGGAGGCACGAACACCTCGTAGGGGACCAATGTAACTTGTAGGAACTGACCGCGTAGTCCCGGGACTCCTGATATGAGAGTATAACCCGAATTTGCAAAAATCACACATAGAGTTGAAAACAGGCCGTTAAGGGGTGAAAACCCGAACAAGCACCCAAACGATCCCATAGGAGGCACGAACACCTCGTAGGGGACCAATGTAACTTGTTGGAACTGACCGCGTAGTCCCAGGATTCTTGATATGAGAGTATGACCCGAATTTGCAAAAATCACACTTAGAGTTGAAAACAGGCCGTTAAGGGGTAAAAACTCGAACCAGCACCCAAACGACCCCATAGGAGGCACGAACACCTCGTAGGGGACCAATGTAACTTGTAGGAACTGACCGCGTAGTCCCGGGACTCCCGATATGAGAGTATGACCCGAATTTGTAAAAATCACACTTAGAGTTGAAAACAGGCCGTTAAGGCGTGAAAACCCGAACCAGCCCCCAAACGACCCCGTAGGAGGCACGAACACCTCGCACGGGACCAATGTAACTAGTAGGAACTTACCGCGTAGACCCGGGACTCCCGGTATGAAAGTATGCTGATAATTTGCAAAAATCACACTTAGACATGAAAACCAGCCGTTAAGGGGTGAAAAACCCGAACCAGCCCCCAAACGACCCCGTAGGAGGCACGAACAGCTCACACGGGACCAATGTAACTTGTAACAACTGATCGCATAGTCCCGGGACTCCCGGTATGAAAGTATGCCGATAATTTGCAAAAATCACACTTAGATATGAAAACCAGCCGTTAAGGGGTGAAAACCCGAACCAGCCCCCAAACGACCCCGTAGGAGGTACGAACAGCTCACACGGGACCAATGTAACTTGTAACAACTGATCGTGTAGTCCCGGGACTCTCGGTTTGAGAGTGTGACCCGAATTTGCAAAAATCACACTTAGAGTTGAAAACAAGCCGTTAAGGGCTGAAAACCCGAACTAGCCCCCAAACGACCCCGTAGGAGGCATGAACACCTCGTAGGGGACCAATGTAACTTATAGGAACTGACCGCGTAGTCTCGGGACTCCAGATATGAGAGTATGACCCGAATTTGCAAAAATCACACTTAGAGTTGAAAACAGGCCGTTAAGGGGTGAAAATCCGAACCAGCCCCCAAACGACCCCATAGGAGGCACGAACACCTCGTATTGGACCAATGTAACTTGTAGGAACTGACCGCGTAGTCACGGGACTCTCGGTTTGAGAGTATGACCCGAATTTGCAAAAATCACACATAGAGTTGAAAACAAGCCGTTAAGGGCTGAAAACCCGAACTAGCCCCCAAACGACCCCGTAGGAGGCACGAACACCTCGTAGGGGACCAATGTAACTTGTAGGAACTGACCGCGTACTCCCGGGACTCCCGATATGAGAGTATGACTCGAATTTGCAAAAATCACACTTAGAGTTGAAAAACAGGCCGTTAAGGGGTGAAAACCCGAACTAGCCCCCAAACGACCCCATAGGAGGCACGAACACCTCGTAGGGGACCAATGTAACTTGTATGAACTGACCGCGTAGTCCCGGGACTCCCGATATGAGAGTATGACTCGAATTTGCAAAAATCACACTTAGAGTTGAAAAACAGGCCGTTAAGGGGTGAAAACCCGAACCAACCCCCAAACGACCCCGTAGGAGGCACGAACACCTCGTAGGGGACCAATGTAACTTGTAGGAACTGACCGCGTAGTCCCGGGACTCCCGATATGAGAGTATGACCCGAATTTGCAAAAATCACACTTAGAGTTGAAAAACAGGCCGTTAAGGGGTGAAAACCCGAACCAGCCCCCAAACGACCCCATAGGAGGCACGAACACCTCGTAGGGGACCAATGTAACTTATAGGAACTGACCGCGTAGTCCCGGGACTCCCGGTATGAGAGTATGACGATAATTTGCAAAATCACACTTAGACTTGAAAACAGGCCGTTAAGGGGTGAAAACCCGAACCAGCCCCCAAACGATCCCGTAGGAGGCACGAACACCTCGCACGGGACCAATGTAACTTGTAGGAACTGACCGCGTAGTCCCGGGACTCCCGGTTTGAGAATATAACGATAATTTGCAAAAATCACACTTAGACTTGAAAACAGGCCGTTAAGAGGTGAAAACCCGAACCAGCCCCCAAACGACCCCATAGGAGGCACAAACACCTCGCACGGGATCAATGTAACTTGTAGGAACTGATCGCGTAGTCGTATATGCAATTTTTTTGCTTGAATATTTTTTTAAAAATGACTTGGTTACTAATATTGTATCTTTTTTGTGTCTTATTTTTTTTGTAGGATGACATTCAATCGTTGGCTCTTATCCACTTGGAACGCACGAAGAAGTCAATGCTTTACAACAGGGGGATTGTGTATTTAGTGTTGTTAATATTCAGGATTCTATTTTTTGTGTTATGGCCGAGCTGGCTGCCATAGTTTTATGGTTTATTTTTATGGTCATGCTGGCTATAGTAGTTTTATTGTTGACTTTTATGGCCGTATGGGCTTTATATGGGCAGATTTTATGTTAACAGGTTTTGGAATGCTCAGAAAATAGAGGAAACTCTGCCCAATTTTTTTTTGATATGAGAACTATTAACTCTTGTAATTTTTTGAAGTTATTGTCGACTTTTATGGTCATGTGTTGGTTTATATTGGTATTATCTCTTGTAATTTTTTGAAGTTTGTATGCACATTAGTTTATCAACAAACTGCGATATTCATAATTTGTGATTTTTCTTGATTTTGTTTTTGCAAATAATAAATATTTTTCCTACCGAATTTGGAATTTGCAGATTTTTCAGATTTGGTTCCTATTATTATTTTTTTTAATCAACTGAAAAATCTGGCACGGTTTTATACCGTGCCAAAACCGTGCCAATGCATAAAAATGAGAACGCTTATAAAACAATCTGGCACGCTATATAACCGTGCCAAAAGCGTTCCAGAAAATAGATAATTTGGCACGGTTTTGGCGTGTGCCAAAAGCGTGCTAGATTTAACATCTGGCACTGTTTAAAAGCGTGCCAAAAGCGTGCCAGATTTAAAAACTGGCACAGTTTAAAAGCGTGCCAAAAGCGTGCCAGATTGGAAAATCTGGCACGGTTTTAAACCGCGCCAGAAAATCTGGCACGCCTGATTCTGGCACGGTTTTGAACCGTGCCAGATTGCGTCTGGCACGGTTTTAAACCGTGCCAGTTTCCTGTTTTTGGTGTAGTGCATCATGCTATATTATTAGCCAACTCTGTTTACATAGTTAGACATGAAGAACTCCAATAGTGAGTCCGGTTGCGTTGAGTGAAAACATGACAGTTGCGTTGACTAAAAACATGACAGTGGAGTTGCGTTGATTTTAATTTTGAGAAGGTACACTTCTTTGAGAAAAATATATGACAATTTCCTAATTTCATTTGGTGGATGTTATTGGTTTTCTTGAGTATATCTAAGATATATTCACTCACCCAATGTATAGTTCAGGGGGAATTTTTAGCAAAAACATATGGTGCCTTCATAAATTTATACATAATTAGGTTCATGTGTTATTAATGGATTGATTTTCCATAAATTTTATGAGATTTCAGGTTATAGAAGGTCCTATTCATATGTGACTCAATTCACTCATTCCTTATATTTAAAATGCACAAAAGAGACAGAATAAGGTCCCATTGAGCTCCGATAATTTTATGTTACTCAATTCTCACTCATTCCTTATATTTAACTCAAATTTTTACAAATTATTTATGATTCAAATGAGTTTTGAGGGAGTAATTTTTTGGTTTTTTGTTGTCGGGGTTTTCCTTCACATCATCAATGTCAAGAACTTTTATTTAGCGTGGTAATTCAGAAATAAATTGAAGCTTATATGTTTTGTTATTATAATAGAAGTGTATTTTGTGATTTAAGCATTATATAGCTCAGTACAAATGTAGTTCAATCCTTTAGTATAAGTTTGGTTTACCCTAATATTCAGGTCATTTCTTTAGGATGCTAATTCCATAGTCCAATGTTGGTGCCATTTGAGAAATTTTAGTCTCCAATCAGCTGGGCTTTTCCTTCAGCTAAGCTTCTTTAGGTACAACTCTCCAAGAGTATTATTGTGGATTTGCCAACACTGATGTTACATTTTTCTTCTTATGGAGTTCAATAATGTTTGTCCATGGATGTATAGTTGTTGTTCTAAAGCTATAGTATACACTTTATTATGAGTCAAAGGATGAGAATTGAGACCGAAGGATAGATTATTATATCTTTACAAGTGTTGTGTGAGTTACTTCCCCTACATTTATGTCATCATGCCTTCGTAATATATTGTTCTCATTGACTATATGCTAAATAAAAGCTTATTATTATTATTATTATTATTATTATTATTATTATTATTATTATTATTATTATTATTATTATTATTATCCTACAAATGTCAAATTGCTACTCATGCCTAACCAAAGTTGTGTTTTGGTCTTAAGAGCTATACTGTTCCTTCGGTTAGGCCTGTTCGTCGACACATTTTTTTAGTTTAGATCAGACTTTGAGCCGCTATTTTCTATGGGTTTTTCTATGATGGTTGATTTGTGAGCTTTTTTATTGCAGTAGATCTGGTGCACGCACACGCTGCGACATTTGGTATAGACTTTGATCCCCTATTTAGATCAGTTACACGCTGTGACACACATTTGGGGGTGTCAAGTTACTGATTTTAACAGATATTGCACAAAATTATTCAGGTAATTCATTGCTATTATCTATCAATTTCAATGTTTTAGAAAATATTGATGGTGATATTTGAGGCCATGTTTGCTGCAAACTGACTTTGATGTGTTTTTTCTCTGTAGGTATATCCCAAATTGAGATGGTTGAAAATATTACTAAATGTGGTACATCGAGAGAGGGGTGTTTGAATAGTGCTAATGAATTAACGGTCGAGATTGATTCTCCTATCGCGATCTAAGGGTGTCATACTGTGCCACGTCATAATATTGCCATGTCATAACTAAACACTACGACCATTATTTCTCACCCCCCCTTCACTTTAATTTGAAATATTGGGATTCCCCCAAAAAAGAAAGATATTGAGGGGCTCCGTACAAGATCCTCACTTTAATTTGAAAATGAACTTTCTTTGTCTTTTCATAGTCCCTCCTCACTTTTTTCTCTCCGGCGCATTTGCTTCCTTTTATAACTAATATCTTTTACAACATACGTCAAGAAGGTACTCTCCCTGGTAGTCACTATTTTTATTTGCTGCGATTGATTTGCTGCCTCTATAACCACTGGTATCCATTTTTTGGTTTATGCACCAGTGTCTTTTTTTCTCTCTCAAACATGACTCTTTCAGACATTTATGCTATATGGAGGCATGCAACTTTCTTGATTTAGTTTATGCATTAGTGTCTTTTTTATTCTTGAGAGGGTACTTCTGTGTGTTTGTGAGAAGATATTTTTTACTCTTTTTGCTTTGTTATTTTTAATCTCTAAAGCCTTTCTTAAACTTTCTCTCAGCTTTTAGTGGCTTTAGCAGGAAAAGAATTTGTGATTCTTTGGTTGCTATTCACGATTCTTTGGTTGCTATTCAGGGCACCAGGTATTACCCTATATTCCTCCTCAAAGGACCGTCTGAACCAAAAATCACCGTCTGAACCTAAACATATTCATGATGTGTAGAGCGCGATCCCACACATCACTGTCTGAACCAAACCACCGTCGGGATCTTCTCAAAGCTCAAAGGACTCAAGATCAACACCGGATCCCACAAATCAGACTCAAGACCAACACCGAATCTTCGCAAAACTCAAGTTCTCAACCTGGATTTGCTAGATATCCCACCGACCGAACCAAACCACCGATCTCATCTCACCCCCGGACTCTGACTCACACCAAAATGGTTAGTTCATTTTATTTATTTTCATGTTTTATTTACTTTCATTTTATATACTGTCAATTTTTTCATTTTCTTTCTTGATTGCACTCTAGACTTGGATTTCGGCACCGACTGAACCAAACCACCGACCTCATCTCACTCCTGGACTCTGCCTCACACAAAAATGGTTAGTTCATTTTATTTATTATCATATTTTATTTATTGTCAGTTTTTCATCTTTTTTCTTGATTGCGTTTTGGCTTGGGTGTCGGCATTGTTTATTAATAATTGATTTCAGCAGCTGCGATTGTTGAAGTCAGCCTCGAGTTCATATGTGAGTTGAGTTTGTGATTTTTCGACAGAGTTGTCAGAGCTTCGATCGGGATGTGGAGCTACTGCTGAAACTTAGGTATGACTGGAAATCTATCCTTAGTTGTTTGCCTTTAAGCTAGACTTTTCAAGATGCTCCAGTTGAAGATGGTATTCCACACTTTGATGAACAATAATACTATTCTATCACGCAACAAGTCATGCAAATCCCTCAATTTATGACAATTGTTGAGCACCTTGGAAGTGCATTAATGCAGGATCCAGCTATGTCCCAAATGCTGGAGAGTTTGGCTAATCCATCGCAGAAAAAAGATCTCGAAGAATGGATGTGACGCATTAAAAAAGATCCATCTTTGAAACCTATTTTAGAAGAGATAGAAACTGGAGGTCCAACTGCGATGATGAGGTTTATTTCATGTCTACATTATTCAATGTATCCGTTTTATTATGGTGTTTTGTAATGGATGCCTATGTGATTTAATTATAATGGACATGTTTTTCGAGAACTTTTGGAATGGACCATACCGGTTACAGTCTCATAAATAGTGAGAATTCGTAATCTCCCCCGATTCAAAAACTTGCAATACAGTCTCATAATGATTCGAGAGGCATGTCTAAGTGTCTTAATTCTTTGCGACATATTTCTGAAAGAATCTGTTGGTTTTGGCCTATTTAGATTGGGCAAATGATGAGTAGGGAGTGTCATGGCAATATAGAGAAGCCAACTGACCTCTGGATGATATGCATACACGCGAGGAAGCTATTAGAAGAGAGTGAGGCTTGGTATCATGAGGCGGTATATTTGTATCTGATTCAGTACACTGTTAGGAATGAGTGTACACACACTGTTGGGATTGGGTGTACAAATATACAGTGTTAGGATTGAGTATTCACAGGTATGTGTACACTCATTTTTCCCCACTTGTCATATTCCCATTCTAAGGCAGCAGTGGTACAATACAAATCAATATCTCCTTTCCTCATCTCCCTTCCTAGCTGAACTGAAACGTGCCATAAATCCTTCCCTTTCAATCTTTGCTCAGCTGAACTGAAATGCTCATGTCGGACTGGTATGGTTTGCACACCTCCGGTCTGGGGGTTCAAGTCTCCCCCCCTCCCCCTCCCTAAGGCTTGAACCTAAAGAAAAAAAGGATTATTTTGAACTAGAATATTCATTTTCAAGTTTGTATTTGAATGATGTGTCTCTTATCAAGATAATTAGTTTTCTTACATATTGCATTACCTATAATCTTTTGGATGAGATAAATATTATTATTTAGAATCCTTTTACTGTTCTTTTTCTAACAAATAAGATATTCTAATGACATGCTTCCTGTTTTCTCTTCTCCAATTCTTTATAAATCTTTTCCAAGGCTTATTTTGTAATTGGGGCCAATGACTTCTCCAGTTCATTTGAACCATCATTATAGTTTTATCGAGAGGGATTCATGGTAATGTGAGGAAGGTAATACAGGGTACTCAAATTTTCTAAAGCAAATCCCGTGGTTATGTGTGTGTTGTAGGGCATGTTTAGTTATATTCTAATTTTTTTAGTATATTCATTTACAACTTACTCTAAATTTTTGTGTAAGCTATGCAGATGCAGTGTACTTTTTCATTGGATACATTTTTTTGAATGTCTTTTTGGATGTTTGAAAAGGAATCTGAATATTCCAGTTAATATTTATGGTGTAGTGTAGAGTTAGAAATTGCGACTTTGGATTGATTAAGTTCTATCAAGCTTATGGGATCTAGATTCTTCCTCTAGCGGATAGACAAGCTACATTTGACCACTAAGACTTAAAACCAAGTTTCATACTTACCTAAGACTGTTTCTATTTATTTACGCAGGTTCCGTTATAGAAAGAAAAACAGGATTATAGTACTAAATTAGATGGAGAAAGTGTGTAGGTTTCTTTTAAATTTGTGTCATGGAAGGTGATTTCCTTTTTAATTAATTCAAACTTATTTTTGTTTCCATATGGATCTATTATCAAGTGTATTATTGTGCACATATATTAAGAAAAAAATGTTTTTGTTTTTGTACTAAATTAGATGGATCTTTTTCTCTTAATTCTGAATCGTATTTTTTTCTCTCAGTTCGGCTCTCTCTAGAGTAGCAAGCGAACAAAATTGTTTAAATGCTGAAGTAATGACGAGCAGGTGCTACAGACCTAGCATATCAGCAGACCTCACCTAACAGTAGATATAAAATGGGATGCAAGATGAGGCACATGATGTGGTTTGATCCCACTGAGGATTTTCACACTTACTCTATCCAGTGGAACAATCATCAGATTGTGTAAGTTATTTATGTTATTTATTCATTCAACCCTTCTCATTTTTGTAAGACTAATGCTTCTATTTTTACAAGCTCAGTGCCCAATGTTCAGGTTATACATAATCTCACAATTTCCGTACTTTGCCACACATTTTTTTTAATACCTTTGGGCCAGTTTTTGTGCAAAAATTTAGTGTGAGATGAGAAAAGTTTGGACTTTTTTTTTTAATTCTTGCACTAATATTTTATAGAACAATGAGTATTGATTAAATGCTGAAGTAATGAATATGAAGCTAATTTTTTTACTAACTAATCAAATTTTATATTCACTATGCCTGGAAGCCTCTTATTGATTACCATGTAAGTATCCCACTTCAATGTACAAATGTAATTTGGAGATGTTTGGGTTATTATAAGAAAATGTTTTAACCTTTTATGAATTTGACAATGCAACAATTGTCGGTAAAATAGAACATGGCTCTGTTTTTAAGCCATTAGATCTGCAAAATTGGGATTCATTTACAACTGTGAAAGGAGAGATAATGAAATTAGATGATGAAGTGAAAGAACTAATACAAAAGGCCGAAGAGGATAAAATAACCATCCAAGATTTAGAGACGGTTCTCATAAAACTTATATCTTTAATGTGTGGGACTAATCCCTATATCACACATTTGTATCTTTTATGTGCCCTGAAGTAGTACTGCACTGAAGTAGTTACTATAATTCAGTTACAGCAGTTGTGAATTTAGTTGCGGCAGTTATGAAAAGTTAATGTAATTTAATTGTAGCAGTGACTATGGACTCGAAGACAATAGCATGGTAGTTGTGCACCGCAACTGGAACAGTTATGGCAGCTGCAGCAGTTATGAGCATTAAATTTTTTATTGACCATATGTAAGTACAACCAACTGCGAATAGATTTCACCATATTAAAGTTGGAATGATTTTCAGATTTTGATTATGTATTGACCATATGTAAATACATAACTTTGATAAGTTATGAATGCGTACACGTACACTCTCACGCACAATAGGTACCAAACATATTTTGGAGAAGTTTGGGTTTCATATCCATTGTCCTCGATCTGTAATATGTTATTGTGTTTAACATTGTAGAAGATTGAAAATAGTGAGATTAATGGAAGGTTAGAATGTATGTTATAACATCATGTATATAGGTGGTCAAACGATTATTTGCTCAACCAGCGACATCTATAGGACATGACTCCTTATAAGGTGATTTCTCAGACCAAGTGAGAGATTAAAATTTCCATGATCCACAAATCGCAAGTGTAACTTTGATGAGGTATGTTAATATTATCTTGGTACATATCTATCATTGATTTCCTTTATGGAGTTTAGACAATATTTTTTTTGTTTGACTCAAAAGATTAATAACATATCTTTTTATTGATTACTTTTTATGTTAAATGGCATGTTTGGTGTTTTCATCGTAACTTTGTTTTGACAATTTTTAATGTATCTTAAAAATATGATAATTTGACTTTATTTTGTTTCCTCTTTAATAAATGAAGTAAATACAAGTACTACACACAATTCAGCTACATGTGTTGTCTTTGTCCTATTTTTGCCTTTTTTTTGGTTTTGTGATAAGACATGTTGAATTCTTTCACTACATCAAAGGATTCTGAGGTGATTTAGATGAGATTACTTGATTTTGTTCAGAATAATTCATGTTCTTTTTAATTAATATGTTTGTTTATATGATCATAGGATTGATGTAGGAAGAGTTGCGGGTTGGGCCATCCACTTTTGGGCATATGATGAGTTGAAACGCATTCAACGAGAGAGCTGATCAGATGAGACTGATACTTATATGCTTAGAAGCAACCATTTGGATTGTCGTGTCTTGGCATATTACATTTACCCCATCGAATTGGCTGACGCAGTTTCTTCTTTACATATTACATTTACCCCTTCTATTATATTTAAATTGCTTAAAATGGAACATAAATGCTGAACATGTGAATTATTGTCCAAAAAATCTCATATGGAACTATGTACCCCATCAATTTGTTAATTCATTAATGATAAATAACATTTTCATATGGTCTGTTAGAATTGTTGTTGGAGTATTTTTTATTTCTTATACAGGGTGGATAATCCAGTAAACAAAGGTGATTATGGCCCTTTTTTTAAAATTATACTTTATTTTGTCCGGGAATAAAATTTTTCCGTTTTGCAATTAATAACTTTGGAAATTTTTGTTGTTTTGCGATTACAGATTTTGGAAATTTTCGTCGTGCCTTCAGGCAGGGGCATACCCTAGTATATATATATATATATATATATATATATATATATATGTGTGTGTGTGTGTGTCTATGTGTGTGTGTGTGTGTATATGTGTGTTGGATAATTATTGGACTAATTAGATATTTTTTTTTGTCTCATTTGGGGTCCAAATTTGGGGCCTAAAGCCCAACTCGAGAATTGAAGACTAACATTGCATAATTAGAGTTAACCCACTCATTTGGGAGTTACATCTAAGAACCCTAGAAATAACCACCCAAGATGAGGAGGAATGACCACCCTAGGAGGAGAAAGAGAGGATCCTCTATAAATTTCAGGCAAGGATTATCTTGCCATTCTTATTCAAATTGTGACAATCATATATTAAGGTGGATACCAAGCTTAGAATAAGGTTGAATCATGTGTTGGGACTACTTATTTAGAGACCTTTTGAATTGGGTAGAAATTGATGATAATTGTGTAATTCATGTTTAGATCTGTAACCCCTTGTATCAACTATGTATTCATGTGGTTTAAATGGAATATTAGTTGTAGAAAAAATGTTGCAGAACCCTCTAATTAATCTTGAAATCATTGGGGTAGTATAGGATGAAATCTTAAAATTTCATGTTCATGAGTTTTTGACAAATTCTTAATTATTTAGTGGTAATCTAAGAATGATTTGTAGGTTTAATAATGTTTAAAATGATGATATTTCATGTTAGAATCCCTTCCCATAACCATTTGAGATTTTTTAATCATAAGAACAAAGTTTGATAGATTGACTTAGAAAGCATTGGAAAAATCCCGTCTAGGAAAAGACATGCTCTCGTCTTAATAGACAAACCAAATTGATTCATCCTCCTATCGAATTGATTCAGAATGACCTTCTCATAAAAAAATTTGTTGCGATTGCATTGGTGTACACCTCGTAAATTTCTAATTTTCTTAAATTAGTTATGATTTTTCTACAAAAGGGTGTACGAGACCATATGAACAAGATGATTCACTCCGGATTCTTAAATAAATCTATATGAAATAAATATATAAAAGGTCAGGATGTACCTAGATTATTTGGAAAATTCTGGTTAGGGCACCTAGAGGTTAAGACCCTAAAATATACAATGAAAATCTTATGATTAATTTTGGGAGAGTTTAAAAAAGAAGAAAAACTTATTTGAGATAAGTCGAATGTATGAGGTTAAAATTAATAATTAATTTCCTCAAATGATTACCGTATAACAATTTTAAGTAGGAATGTATCCTAAGCCTATGGGCCTAAATCTAAATGGTTAATGTTGGTTGTGATAGACGATTAAGTGGGATTACTTACCCGTATTAGTAGATTTCTTATATATGTACATATAACCCTTATTCACTCTAGTTTACTCCTTATATATTTACATATAAACCTTATAGAAAAGGTAACAATGAGAGAATAATTATCAGTAATCTGGAATGATTTAAGTCTAAGTCAAGATGACAACATACTAAGATCATTTAATGTGTTGGTAAGGTTATTTTGATGATAACTATACCTATAATCGTGTTGGTAAGGTTAGTTTGATGATAACTATACTTACAGTGGTTTTGGAAAGGTTAGTTGGGAATAATTGTACCTATACATTTAAAGAGAAATAAATTATGAAACAAATGTCATTTATCTCTAAAAGGTAGTTCACGAGACTTGATGTTTAATCAGGAAAGTAGTCATAGGATAACGACTTAAAATGAGTTATGGAATAATTGACTAAAATGTTATAGTTAAGACTGGAAGGCTATATTCTATATGGATTGAGATTTTAGTGAGATTAAAGTCATTATAGAGTAACTTCTTATACACATTGGATGACAATATGTATAACGTTATTTTTTGTGGACATACAAATGTTCGTGGACTGTCCTATCGGCTTCGGGGTTCTTGAGTTCGGATCGGGTACCACATGCCTGTAAAGGTGGGCTTGGCGATTGTGTAGGTCGTATAGGTACTACGTGGAGGCGCCATCTATGAGGACGTAGGTGTTGACGCTGACACATATTGTGTCACTTATGGGTATGGGTCACGAACAAGTATCCTGCGTAGGGACCGCGCCCCGACTTATTTCTGTTTTCTACTGTTAGCTTAGGACAAGGGATTACTCTGAACTTACCGATAGAGCAGAAACGAGACACCAACGGTAGATGAATTTGTGTGTCTCATATATATACGGGCATATATATATATATATATATATTATCCGTTTACACATTGTGGTGTACCATATTTAGGAATATGCCTTCTTAGTCTAAATATGTTGACAATGCTTAATAATAATAAAGTCGGTTTAATAAAATGACATGAATAATTATGGACTAAGATGATTCCTAATGATTAATGCGGTTGCAAATTATTAATGATTACAGTAATTGAATAATCTAAGAAAGTAGCAAAAAATTAAAGGGAAATAATAATGGAATAGCCAACTATTAATGAGATTAATAATTTGGTAATCTAAGAGAATGGAACTTATAGTTTAGTGGGGTTGATGACGAGGATTATAAATTAAATTATTAAATATTCTGAAGATATATACAAGGGCTATGGAATATTATATTACATAAGAATATTCTTCGAGTTTATATAAATTGTGTAGTTAACATTTTGAATTCCATTCGGGGATTGGGGTGTTAGATATAAAGTACCCACGTTTATTTAATGCATAGCTAGATGGCTTATTCTTTACATGATAGATTAAATAATGGAAGTTACAATTGGCATTTTGATTGAGGGTACGAGTAGGGTTGCTTCTAGATGAGAGGTGAGGTACTTGTTATATGTGAGGGTCGATCGAGAGAAGTGAAGTATGAGTTAGTAAAAATTTACATATTTACTGGTGAATAATCCGTGCAATTTTAGGGATCTAACCCAAATCATAAATGTTTTCCCATAGGTATTCTTAATGATAGGGATAACAGGACTAGCGATGGATCAGGCTTACATTTGCGTTGGACGTAGTGGATTTCGCTGCATGATTCTAGTATAAGTTGTACTTCAGTATTTTGTCATCTTTTTTCATAATGGAATTATACGGCCATAAGACCAAGTGTTTATTTATAGCAGTTGTACTTATCTTTACCTTATGGACATTGTATAATGATTTAATTTTTAATATTCATGTATTAAATCTACTTTATTCAGTTGTTTTTATTCATTGTGGATTTTGATATAAAATAAAGAAGGTTTTATCCCTTAAGTGATGAGAACGATATAAATTGTTCATGACCCACATCTTTGATGTATTGATCCTTTCCATCCTTTACGTGAGAAAATGGGGGTTGTTACACAAACCCTATGGTTAGGGGCTTTATTGATGTGATTCAGGATATATATGGGTCACCACCGATTTGGGATGTTGAGTTTGTGATCGACTTAGCGCCGGTGAATAGGTTAATAGCTCTTGCACCGTATTGTATGACTCCTTTAGAGATGTGGTAGTCAAGAAATTAAATTTAGAAGCTTTTGGTGGTGGGGTGTTTTGTCTGTAGGAGTACATAACCTTGGGGTCCCCAGTAATGTGTCTTAGGACCACGAATCTCGATAGCCGACTGAACAAAACATTAATGCAATTGGAGGTTTCCTCATTTGGATTTTTCTTGCAAAACTTCCCACACACAGTCTTAGCAGGTGTCAAGATTTAAAAGACGTTGGTCTTTAGGATATTATTTTAATCATTAGGCATTACATGTTTGAATATGTAAGGAATCGAGAAGTCAACTATTATACGACTTAAGGCCAGTGGCTCCAAGGAGTGAATTACCGAGAGCACTCAGGGATGTTTGAACCACCTACTGAGAAAGTGGGGCAATCTCAAGAAGGGTTGATTCATGATATGTAAGGTAATTGAGTATACCTCTACTGTATGGTCATATATGGTATGTATGTTTGACTTTTTTGCATTGGTGATAATTGTGTGTGTGCATGTGGTAGAGGGTTTATGGGTGCGCTAGAGTGTTTGATATTTAGTATCATGGAAGATGCATTGGGGTGTATGCCTACAGGGCAGTTGACAGCAGTTTGGAAGGCGAAATAGGTTGAGCTTTGTTAGAAGGAGGTGGTAGTCTGAGCCTATATAACAACGATGACCCTCACACTCGAGATTATTTTGAGGGTTGTGAAGGCATAGGTAAGGGATCCCTCTTATTAGGAAAGAATACAATAATTATTTGCAAGTTGAGTGGAGTCTTACTCAGTCATCTTTGAGGGTGGCTTACACTTCAATGGGAGGTTGATTGTCCTAGACGATGAGGATCTACGACACGTAGTTATGGAGGAAGAACATGGGTTACGATTCTTGGTGCATCTCGAGCAGATAAGATGTGCCAAGATAAAAGGAGGAAATATTGGTGGGTCAGTATGAAATGGGACATAGCACAGTTTGTTTCTAGGTAAACCACTTATCAGATGGTGAAGATTTATTGCAGGAGACTAGCCGAGGTTTTACAGCCATTAGATTTCTAAGTGTGTAAATGTGAGAGTATATCAATGAACTTCATCATGGGGTTATTGACGTCACATAAGGGTCACGATTCCATCTAGGTTATTGGGGATCAACTAACCAAGGTGGCGCATTTCTTACCAGTTTGGGTGGATTATACGACAGGGCAGTATGCCCAACTTTTCATTGCAGAGATAGTGAGGATGAGCGGGGTGCATGTTAACATGGTTTCAGATAAGTATAATATTTTAAGGAGGTGATGGGGACAAAGTTGCGTTTAAGCACGGCGTATCACTCGTCAATCAATGGGTAGATGGAGCGGGAGAATTAGTTGTGGGAGGATATGCTGAGGATGTGTATTCTCGATAGTAAGGATAGATGGGATAAGTATTTGACATTGGTGGAGTTTGCATATAATAACTCGTACCAGTTTACTATTGGCGTGCCACTATTTAAGGCTTTGTACGGGATACCTTATCGTTTGTTCTCTTGTGAGTCAGAGGTTGGGGATAACAACCTTCTCGGCCCGAATATGATTTAAGATACATCCATAAGGATTAAGTTAATCAGGAGTCGTATTCGATTAGCTCATAACCCTTACAGGAGTTGTGCCAATGGGAATCGGAGACACCCAGAGTCTGATGTGGGGGATTAGGTGTTGTTGCAGATATCTCCCATGAAGGGAGTGATGCAGTTTGTAAAGAATGTAAAATTGGCGCCTATGTATAAGGGTCCTTTTCGTATTAATGAGAGGGAAGTCTGTTTGCATACAGGCTCGCCTTATTAGAGAGTTTTCAAAGGATTCATTATGTGTTTCATGTAACATTATTGATGAGGTATCTCAGGAAAGACGTGGTTTACTGGCATATAGCGTTGGAGGAGATAGACTTCTATCCAAATATTTCTTATGAGGAGAGACCTATTGGCATTTTGGATTGTAGTGAGCGAAAGCTCCAGTCAAAGGTGTTATATTAGTATGTGTACAGCAAAGACTCCAAAATGTCGTTAAGTTGATGTGGGATCACGCAGATGACATGCGAAAAAAGTATCATGAGATCTTTGTGGTAGGAACATTCAAATATCAGGGACAAAATTCCGTTATTGTGGGAGGAGAATGTAATACCCCGTAATTTAATTAATATTTAATTTTCACGTGTGCATGGATTTATTAATTTAATTGGAGATATTAAATAGGTTTCAGTAAATATTATTTAGCGAGTTAAGGATTAATATTTATTATTATTATTATTATTATTATTATTATTATTATTATTATTATTATTATTATTATGTACTTCCGTATGACAAGAAAATGGAGATTTGATTTATTATATGTCATTTATGAATGAAAAGTGACGATTTATTATATTATGTCGATAGAGAGTTACATTGGCGAATTTATATATGTATTAGCGATGCATATTGTACGCATATGTCGGTCCCAGTTAATTAGATGTTTGTGTATTTGTATTAGGATTGCTCTAATGACCTTTTTTTGTTCACTAGTTATCCGAAACGGTTTAAAATAGTCTAGAATAGGTACCCGAGTGTTATAGCTGGGTTCTGGTGTCTTTTTAGACGTATTAAGGCCTGTATATGTGCCTTTGTACCAATAAGGCTAGACTTATAAAGGGATTATAGTGTAATTATGAAGTATATTATCATTATATATGTGGATGACAACCTCACTTTCGGCCTCAGCATAATTGTGATTAGGGGAGAAATTAGGGGAAGAGAAAAAAGAAGAAAGAGGGAAGAGAACCTTAGAAAAGAAAGGAGAAGAGCATCTCTTGAATTCATATTTATCTATACGAAGAGAAAATTTGGATTCACATCCAAAGGGAAAGTATTTGCTTGCTTTTGATTGCAAGGATCTAGTAAATTACATTCATGATCAATTAGGTACAAATCTATGAAAAAACGATTGAAACTTTAATAATAAGAATGAAGAGATTTAAGTTGTGTAACCTATGATTTGTATTTGATATTAATTGGTGATGAACACATAAGAATTTTGTAATTTAGTTATGGGTTTACAACTATGAACATGCTAAACATTGAAAGGGTGTTAGAACCAACGAAAATTAAATTTTAATTAATTATCGGTTTGATCGAATTGACTAATGATTATGAATCCTAGGGTTTTGACTATGGATTCGAGTATATATCGGAGTTATAGTGATTCTAGTTTAGTTAGGGTTTGATGTGGGATGTTAATTTGATGTTTTGGGAGGCTTTGGATCTCCATTGGAGGGTTTTGTACGAGAAAATCGAAGGAAGAATATGATTGCAAGCACAAAAAACCAAACTGCTTCTCCGGGGGAGCGAATTGGTTCAGTGGACCGAACTGGTTTGGTTTTGCCAAGCGAACCGGTTCGTTTGCCAAACCTTATCAAATTGTGTCTACACGCTGTTTCAAATTGTTAGAGCTTAAGGAATGAGCGCGGGGGCTTCTGGGGTAGAGTAGGATTACTAGGGAATATTTCCATGGTTTAGTATATGTGTTATTCCAACTGATAAATCGGTTTGGGTGGGATGTATCGGGAATTCAATTTAGTGAACTCTTACATGTATAATTAGGATATTGGTTATCACTTTAAAATTACTATACTCATATGATGTGGGAATTGCATACGAGGTCAGTTTGTTATATATATATATACTAGGATGTACCCGTGCCGATGGCACGATGATAAATTTGTTCCCGTGATATTTTGAACTCCTACCGATGGCACGACGATAAATTTGTTCCCGTGATAAATTTGGTCTCGTGTCTCTAATTGTGAAAAAATAATTATTTTTGATCATCCCATGGTACACTTGCGGCATGGTTATAATGTTAATATGGTGCATTTGCGTCATAGGAACATCTAATTTAGATTTGCAATTAGTTTTTTTTATTATAACATTTCAAACTTTATTGAACCAAATTTTATAAACTTTACTGACATTTTGAGTTGCCCTTGTCATCCGATAACATAGGCATGTCACTCTTTCAAACTTTTAATGGATAAAAAAGGAAATGTCTAACCTGCAAAATCAATGCCAAAACTTTGTTCGATATGAAATAATTATTAAAATCCATTTTTACCAATTAAACCAAGATATGATTCAAAAAATTAAATAAAAAGGCCAATTTTATGAAGTACTGAAATATGTAACCATTTCAATTACAAATCTTACTTTAGTTGTCAAAGTGAAAGAAGTCATATATATTTCCTAAATATTAAATAAGTTTTATACAATTAAAAATATGTCTTAATTTCAATTACCAAGCGTACTTTAGTTGTATGCCATTTCAATTACCAAGCTCACACATAAACTTATCTAGAGGCCATTTTAATTACCAAGTTTACTTTTCAGTTTAGTACCTTTTAAACAAATTGTTTAATTTATAGGCATAGTATAATCTTACATGTGCTATTACATTTTTCAAAGTTAATATATTTTATTGCGTTTTTCATGAAATTCTGCTTTTATTTTGTTAATACAGTTGAACAAAATAAAAGCAGAATGTCATAAAAAACATAATAAAAAATATTAACATTCAAAAATGTAATAAAACATATTAACTTTGAAATTTAATAATAAGGATCAAGTATTAGATTGCGGGGTTAACAACACATAAATTTCAATGTTAGAAAATTTGTATGAAATAATAAATCTGTTAGCAAACCTTCGGAACTACACCCCAAGAGAAATGATACAAATACAAAAACAAATATGGAGTTGAGAACTCATTCAAGAATTTAATCATAATATAGTTTTATTTAAATAATACTTAAACTAATCCTGACATGTTTAAACTATATTAAAACTCAGATGTTTTTGTACAGGGACTTTGAGAGGGTAATGACTTGGTAGTTGGGTATAGTAGATTTGAGAGAGTCGTGACCAGCTTTGTCACGGCTGGTACGGTGTTGGGGTGTAATATAATCACCTCCCGTCATTTTATACTTTGTTGGAAACTCTCACATCATTGACAGGTCTGAAAAATTGCTTCATTATTGTGAATCCGGAGAGAATGGGGGAACGCATATTTTTTTGGTTCATATATTGAACTGTTCCTTGCAAATCTGTAGTATCTCTTCAAGATCTTTTAAAATGCATTCTATAGTACCTTGTAAATTTGTAGTCCCACTACTTTTAGTAGTCAAGGACAGGACGATGAGTGTGACTCATCTGTCTTTTCAAATGAGATGACTTTCCACAGTGATTACAGATCCGCTTCTCCTCCAAAATCTATGTGAGGCTCTTGGAAAAAAGCCTGGCAGCAAAAATAAACTACCCAATCATAAAAAGAAAAAAAGAAATGTATTAATAAAATCAGATGGCTTAAAAATGAGGAAAAATAAATTTAAAAAGAAATACTTTAATTCTTGCTTTCAACTTTTCACAAATGAGTACAAAAAATTGTAGAAAAGAGGATAAAAAATATAAAATAAATATATGAAAAAATGAGAAAATTACTCTTCATAATTAGGCGTTATTAAATGCACAACCAGTAGGAGCATATTACCATTTGGTATGAAGTAGCGCAAATTAAAGGCTAGAAACTACCTTCTATCTTAGTTGCGTCAGTGTTAAGACATGGGGAAAAATAAATAAATTAGTGAAAGCAGACTTAGTGCAAAACAGAGAGGACTATGAAATAAAAACCCAAATCATACAGGTGAAGAAGAAGAAAAAATTCGAAACTTAAATTTTCCATACACCTATTCAACTTCCAGTGTAACGGAGCCAAGCAAATCTAATTCACATTGCATAAGAAAAATACGTAATCCAAAAATAAGTGACATAAAACAAATGATAAATAAAAGCCATTTTGATTTGTTAGTGTGATATAACCTGCTGATGAGATTTGTGAGATGGGGAAGAAAAAAGACTTGACGACAGGTTCATCTGTAAAATTCAAGCATGGAAAAACATTGCACTTTTTTTTTTACTCTTTTTACCAAATAATACATGAAAATAAAGATAACCAAAAGGAGCTGGACATACGCTAGTTAATGAAAGGGCTGGAAATGATGCTCCTAAAAAGAAGCCAAACATAACCTCAACAATAGTCATTACAATTAACCTCATTGTACCACTTTGTCTTAAATAAACACTGTTCAGATCGATTTTAAATCTCTACTGATCCGCAACCCACCCCACCGTTGCCGGCGACGGCCAAGAAAATTCGGGTTTGAGAGAGACCCATTATGAAACATAGATCTGAAATTAAAAAAAAAAACATCATACCATTTTAAAACAGGCCCTTGTATTTCAGCCGTGAGTTTGAGAGAGAGAAGATATGAATCTCTCTTACTCTTCATCGGCGTCGTCATACTATCCCGCCCTTCCTCCGTTGAAACTAAGCCCGCTGTTTAATAAACGGTCTAAGCCATTAATCATGAATCTTCTCTGGTGGTTCGAGTTGGAGGGTGCAGGTATGATTGGGAAGCTGGAGTTTCATCGGGGTTTCGCTGGAATGAGATGGTGAGTCCATGGGATTCTGAGATCATGAGAGAGATGAAATATGGAGAGAGAGAGAGAGAGAGAGAGAGAGAGAGAGAGACCGGTGGTGCACTTAAAAGAAAGCACAAAATCATGAGGAACATCGGTGGATAACCTACACAAAAAAGAAAACCTAATATCATATCATTCTCATCTTCTCCTTACATGGAAACGGATTTAAGATAAAGAAAGGTACAAACCTTCCGTCCCCCACCGGTATTTGGAAACAGATCTAGTTGGTTGCCTAAAAAATAAAAGAGTAAAATGAGTGTAAAAGAAGAGTAAACCGAGCTCAATATGAGAGAGAGAGAGAGAGAGAGAGAGAGAGAGAGAGAGAGAGAGAGAGAGAGAAGAGGAACATACGTACAGCTATGGTGTTGCGTCGCAATATGATAGAGAGAGAGAGAGAGAGAGAGAGACAAAGCGATGATACAAAATGAGTGTAAAATCCACTTCCCAATACATCTCGAGCCACGCACATCGACCACTCACAGCTATCAAATCGGATGAAAGAGATTCTGAAATTAAATTACTATATTATCCCTAAAAGTGTGTCTCATCCGTGGCAGAATATGAAACCTTTAGATTCAATTTGATAAGATTTAATCTGAGCCACCAGTTGATAAAGACCAAACTCTCAACTTTCGATCTGAACCATCAGTTGGAAAAGACCAAAAATCCCTCCTCCTTTATTATATATATATATATATATATATATATATATATATATATATATATATATATATATATATATATATATATATATATATATATATATATAATAATAATAAACAGACCTCGTATATATATAACAAATAGTATTGTTCTTGTGCATAGCAGTCCGCATTTTAAGAGTGCGGACCGCACATGTGTCACCTGGGGGTGAGCCTAGAAAAGAGACAGAGAGTGCCTATAATATAGCTTATAATTTCTAGGCTCACCGCTGTGACACCCCGCCTAAATAAATACCAGGTGATCAGTCCTATATCAAATTTAAAACAGGAATCTCAAGGCTTCATCCTTAGCATCAATGTCGAAAACTTTTTAAAACTTTACTAACCACCTAGTATTCAAAAAGACTGATGTTAAATTTTATCTTTTTATTAAACAATTAAATATGCATGCTGAATAACAAATAAACCATACATCCAAACCATGGGTCTAAAACAATGCTAAATGACTAAATGACCTGCCGAATAAACAATCGGCTCAAAATCCTAATAATAATAATTCAATAAATGAATACATAAACCAAATACTGAGTCTAAAAGGAAAAGGGGAAACATGAACTGAATGAATCTACAACTGAGATAAGAATCCTACTCTAGGAATAAAGAAATGATACGTCTAAATCAAATCCTGCAACCATCCACAATGTTGCAGCTGCGTAACCCTGGAATAGATAAGTCAACTATGGCATCCCTATGGCAGGACACCTGTTAATATACATATACATATACAAGAGAGAAGAAGTACAAGAAATGGGTCAGAGCCCGATTTATAAAAATGTTTAGCAAGCATTTTATTGCAATAAATAAAATGCGTAGTATATAATGTTCATAATTGCTTTTACGGTCCCACTCTCTTGAGGACAATCTCACCTCTCTTCTATAGTGCACACCTATCGCATTCATTTATTCCGCCTAGCCATCTGACACACTTCTAACTAGGAAAAAGGCTTATCCGTCTAGTTACCCCTCGTAGTAGTATATCATATTTGATCTCAACAATTATCATTTTTAAATAAGTGTTATCACACTAAAGTCAAGTATTTACTATTTACGTTTATATAAGATTTCACTATCTTAATAGTCTGTAATTATCTCATTGTAGATAAACCATAAGCATACACATATATCCCTCACTATTATATATATGTATCAGCACAATCTTAATAGCCTACAATTATCACATTGTAATTATATCACAAGTATACATATATATCCACCACCATTATATATATATACTAACACAGCACCCTAAGGATACACCTATAGTGCATTGCATACTCTGCTATCATGTCCCGGTACGTCTCGTACTCAAACAAGGACTATCGGTTCGGAAATGTCCCACGAACCATATAAACAAATCACACATATTGGCGGCGAACATAATTCACATACCTATGGGTCACGCACATACCTACGCTCCCATAGTCAGCGGACTTATCAACTCACAAATAAGTATTTCACAGTCCTATGTTCTGACATACAAGTCAAATATCCCCCCCGAAGGTCACTCAGGATAAGACCGTCTCTACACAACCCCCCGCGATAGCAAGCAGCTAGGTATGTCATACACATAATAAAACAATCAAATAGGTATTCACGCACCCTATTAAAATATTAGGTATTCACACAACCTTTCATTGTTTTACGTATTCACACAACCTATCATAGTTTTAGGTATTCCCGTAACCTATTATCATTTTTCTATTGGATTATGTATTCCCATATTTATATATATAATTCACACATTCATATATATATATATATATATATATATATATATATATATATATATATATATATATATATATATATATATATATTCCAATTTTTACTAGTTCGCTCGTATTAAATACGATCCAATACCAAAATAGATACATCCCACAATTTAATATAATTTATATAATTATATATATCACCTCATATATACTTGATTAAGTTCATATTAGTCTCACAAAGTTCCCAATAATTTTTAGTTTTAATTCGGGAAAGTTTCATCACTAATTAAAACTCCAAGGGTATTTTAGACATTTCACAATATATGCCTCAGTAATGAAATTCCTAGTACTGCGTACTACTCTCCATTTGCTATGCGTGGCCAAAAACGACACGTAAATCCGAATTCGTATGAACAAGTTATGCTCATTTAAAGTTGTGCTAAAAATCAAATAACTCGTTCCGTCTTCAAGGGTATTTTAGACCTTTCAATTTTTGTGTCTAATTAAAAATATTCCTAGGACAGCGTAATACTCTTCGCTATCTATGTGTGGCCGTGAACGGCACACTAATCCGAGTCCGCATGCCAAAAGTTCGGGCATTATAAAGATTCGCCTCAAAGAAGATTTAAAAAAAAAACTTTCTTAAAAAGTTTTCCCACATTCTGCCCAGATTAATAAATTGATGTTTTAAGGCATTTTGGAGCAGTTTTGGAGGAAGCGCGGGAGACAACAAAATGTAGAAAACACGATTTTCTACAGGGCCTTGCGGACAGAATCGCCATTAAAGCTCCAAAACCTTCGATTATACTCAAATCTTTTACCCCAAAAACCTCCCAATATTCATCATAAATCCACCCAAACTTCATCATTAACAATTTCTTCCAACAATACCACTAATGGAGATTCAAAAACCAAGATCTAATCATGTTATTCACTTCTCAAATTAAGTTATAATCTCACTATTAACCCAATTTCTCACAAAGTTAAAAATCCCCTATCAATGGTTATTCTTCATCTTCTTCACCATAAACCCACAAATTTTAATTCAAATTCCTACTTCCAAATTTCCAGAATTAATTGACATAATTACAACTATTTACATCATTAACTACAACTCAAATTAAAGCAAGGAAACACTTGCGTTGGGGGATTAAATCCGACGATCCCATGTCGAAATTCTTGCCCAGATTGCTCTTGTCATCCTTTTTTCCTTCTTCTTCTTTCTCCTTTCTCTCCTCTCTCAACCCTTTGTGTTTTGGAATGACTCATGGCTGCCCAACACACTTAAACCTAGCTTAAAATTCCTCAATCCCGTAATTAAGCCTATTGGCCAATTAAAAAATGACTTAAATGCCCCCGTATGGGCTCGGTCATGTCTAAAAATGCCCCGAGACCCATTTACTACCCCCGGGTACTCTTTTTCGACTATCTTGACCCTTCCGGACTCAACCGTTCACTCAGAATTGTCATCCGAGATACTTTATAAAATTTTCCAATTTCAACCTCAAAATGCGACACATGTGAAAATTTTCAATAACCCGAATTAATTTGAATTTCTAAATCCCCAAATTTAAATAATAAATTCTAAATCTCCAAATTCAATAATTTCTCCATTTTAAATAAATTAAATTTAAATAACCAAATTAAATGAATTTCTCCAAGTTAAACAAATACAACTCACTAATTTGATTAATTTATATATCCTCTAAAATATGGGGTGTTACATACTTCTCCCCTTACAATGGAATTTCGTCCTCGAAATTCGGATAAGACTAGTACTCAAAGCTTCAGATAAATTAAATTTAAATCACCAAATTAAATGAATTTCTCCAAATTAAATAAATCCAACTCACTAATTTAATTAATTTATATATCCTCTCAAATATGGGGTGTTACATACTTCTCCCCTTACAATGGAATTTCGTCCACGAAATTCGGATAAGACTAGTACTCAAAGCTTCAGATATAATCTCGTACACCTTCATCCTCATCCTTTCCCACACAATCTAAATCGTTATGATGTTCTCATTACACTTCTCCTAGCGCTACCCCTTAGTCCAACGGTCCCTACACTACCGTTCAATCCTGTGGCCAATTTGCTTTAGTAATCTTATATTATAATGTTCCATCATATAATGTATCATCTCACATTGCTGCCTACACAACACTTTGAAGCTTCCAACTTCTGACACTACTATGAGCCTAACCACTAACGGCTATAATACTTCCTTTACTGGGTAATACTCCAACATCCCCTTGCGATAACTCCCTTATTCGTTTACTCTTTTAGCACATGTATTTCTACATCTATCGATCGCGGATAATATATAAAAATTTAACTATCTTGGGTGCCCATACACCCTATATGCTGCACATAACTGCCCAATTCAACTTAACGTAATAAACTTGCTATAATTAAGCTTTTCATAGTTGAGCTGATTATACGGTGAGGTTATACTAAACTACCCTACCAATTGCAACTTAATTATCATTTAGGTTATCCCACCGATCTACTCGTGGTGAAAGTGTTCCACAAAGTTTTCTCACGTCAACACTATACGGCTCTAGGCCTTAAGTCGTAGTATAATTATCAACTCATAGTTATAACTATATATGTATAATAACCACGGTACCAAACCTATGTCCTATGGCCAAACAACTCCCCACTTCCAACGTTGCGCTAAGTTTCATGCGTGGGATGTCTCGCAAAGCGAAATCCAAACAAGGAACCCTCCCGATACACTACTACCTAACATTGTTGGTCGTTGAGATCCGTTAGGCCCTCAGTCCATAGCACATACCCCCCAAATCCTCGTCTCTTAACATAAAAGTATATTCGTTCACTCCCATGTTACACAAGACAATATATAATACGGTTCTTTTACTATCACCAGTTTCTTAGCGCGAATAAATCATGAGCTATATCTCTCCGCTCAATAATAAGTTAGTATACCCTGAATCACATCAGTAAATGCCCCTACTCATTGGGATTACATATAACAATGCCAACATATTCTCATATGTCTATTATGAAACACAGTATCAAATATATACACGTATATGCACACTATAATATATATATTCATCCACTGGCCCTATATTTTTAATAGCTCTCAACTTAAGGTGTTTTCCCTACACGTTCAGTAACTAAAATTTTAAAACCGATGCATTAGCATCCAACTACGTCTCATCACCGCGGACATAAATTAAGGTCCCTACGTGTAACATCCTGCAACTAAGTTTAAAGAAATTTCTCAATGCACTATTCTCTAGCATTTTCAACAAAATTCGTAGGTCCAAAGCACATAACTTAGATATCACGAATCCTGTCTCTCAACACATTATTTAATTTTCCTATGCGCACGTCTCTCAAGGCATCACACAATATGATGTTCTAGCTATCACTTAATTCTCAGCACGTAAACAATAATGATCTAAATCTTTAAGCTTAACGGTTGGCTGATATACCTTGAATTACACCGGTAAAAGTCCCCACTCACTAGGATTTAAACATAACGAGACAACTATACTCATCGAAGTCTATGGTGTGTATATATATATATTGACTCAACCCTCCTTCGGGTGATGATTCGTGAAGTAGAATGTCTTACCCTGGCACAGCGAGCATCATAGACTTCCCGTACAGTTTACTATTGCTCCAACCCTCGGTATATAGTCACTATGCAAGATAAAAATATGCTCCCTTTCATATCCCTCAAAATGAGAAAAAATCTATCACATAATATACGACACCCTCCTAGTGTCCTCACATGCTCCCCTGCAGATGGAACTAACGAGAGCCCTGTTACGCGACGACAAAGATATGTATACTATTTCAATATTCACGACATCTCTACTAAACCCGTTTCACATGTGAATTTAGTATTAACAAACTATTGTCACACAGAATATATCTCAATCAACTCGAGTGGCGGTTCAAATGGTTCTGGGACATAACGCCCTCGTCCTAACCGAACCAAAATTTATTATAACTGTTGCCCTTACTGGGCATCCCATTTCTATCCCCGATTGGCGATAAACACGGTATACACAAGTGTTCTTACTCTTTACACATAGGACACCTCTCCATGTTATCTTCCTTGCCTGATCATCGGGTCCCCGATTGCTACCCCCGTTGTCCATTTGGCTTCGCTGGCCCTCTTGGACTTGTTGTTGTACTCAATGGCCCTGACTGAATCCACCATTACTTGGTAAAAATTCAATTTAATCGAAATATTTAACTGGGTCCCTACTGGGTATACCCTCATGTGGTGCTTCACTAACACCGTTAAATTCAGTCTTTCTTTTCAGCTCAATTATCAATTCTCAAGGTTCACTTCCCATGGAAGCGTTGATATAAACTTCTAACGCACAACCTTGATGATGTCGACACTAGTCATCTTATTCGGATTTTACACTCACGCTTCTATATTCTACTCACGAGCCCATTAATAACTTATGTACCATTCATATACTTCATATGCCCTTCGTCGGGTACGAAGTTCACTAACCAAGTTAACTTCTCTCTCGCGATCAGTTTCTATCTTGCTCACTTGTGATAAGTTTCGAAACTTCATTCGCACCCCTGTCCGAACAATAGATCGAAAATCTAACGAATAAATTGTACTCAAAATTTTCATTTAATCCCATATTCTTCTTATATATAGTGACTGGCTCTTGTCACTTTACGTTGCTCCTATGAGCTTAAAATTTTATTGTCCAAAATTTACTACTAAGTATCGTTGTACTCTACCCTACATACTTGTCGTTGGATTTCTCCTTCCATTGGTTTATCACACTTCCTCTTTTTTCTAGATTCTTATCGATGGCTCCTCGAAAGAGTCCTTTCGACTTTCCCCACCCCTTGCCGACTACGCTGGGTGAGTGTAAGATTTTCACCATTGTCATCCTTGACTGTGCTAGGGGAAACTACTGTCCCCGAGATTTTCCTATCATCACTTTTCTAAACAACAATTGTGGTGGCTTCTATCGCCATTACTATTTTCAGGTTACTCTATTTCTTGTGTCGCCTTCCTCCTGCATTCCTTCGAACGGTCCCCGTTGATTGTCCTATAATGTTCGGTGTCCGAAACCTAACCGAACTCGTACATAAATCACATCAACTATACTTGATAGCAGGAGAACGAAATCACATACGTAGATGAATTTGACAATCCTATCATAAGGCTCTACATCAAAGAACGCTAAACTGAAATGTGAAAAGCCATACAGATCCTAAGGACACTAGAACCTGATGCTCTGATACCACCTGTGACACCCCGCCTAAATAAATAACGGGTGATCAGTCCTATATCAAATTTAAAACAGGAATCTTAAGGCTTCATCCTTAGCATCACTGTCGAAAACTTTTTAAAACTTTACTAACCACCTAGTATTCAAAAAGACTGATGTTAAATTTTATCTTTTTATTAAACAATTAAATATGCATGCTTAATAACAAATAAACCATACATCCAAACCATGAGTCTAAAACAGTACTAAATGACTAAATGACCTGCCGAATAAACAATCGGCTCAAAAACCTAATAATAATAATTCAATAAATGAATACATAAACCAAATACTGAGTCTAAAACTAAAAGGGGAAACATGAACTGAATGAATCTACAAGTGAGATAAGAATCCTACTCTAGGAATAAAGAAATGATACGTCTAAATCAAATCCTGCAACCATCCACAATATTGCAGCTGCGTAACCCTGGAATAGATAAGTCAACTATGGCATCCCTGTGGCTGGACACCTGTTAATATACATATACATAGACAAGAGAGAAGAAGTACAAGAAATGGGTCAGAGCCCGATTTATAAAAATGTTTAGCAAGCATTTTATTGCAATAAATAAAATACGTAGTATATAATGTTCATAATTGCTTTTACGGTCCCACTCTCTTGAGGACAATCTCACCTCTCTTCTATAGTGCACACCTATCGCATTCATTTATTCCGCCTAGCCATCTGACACACTTCTAACTAGGAAAAAGGCTTATCCTTCTAGTTAACCCTCGTAGTAGTATATCATATTTGATCTCAACAATTATCATTTTTAAATAAGTTTTATCACACTAAAGTCAAGTATTTACTATTTACGTTTATATAAGATTTCACTATCTTAATAGTCTGTAATTATATCATTGTAGATATACCATAAGCATACACATATATCCCTCACTATTATATATATGTATCAGCACAATCTTAATAGCCTACAATTATCACATTGTAATTATATCACAAGTATACATATATATCCACCACCATTATATATATATACTAACACAGCACCCTAAGGATACACCTATAGTGCATTGCATACTCTGCTATCATGTCCCGGTACGTCTCGTACTCAAACAAGGACTATCGGTTCGGAAATGTCCCACGAACCATATAAACAAATCACACATATTGGCGGCGAACATAGTTCACATACCTATGGGTCACGCACATACCTACGCTCCCATAGTCAGCGGACTTATCAACTCACAAATAAGTCTTTCACAGTCCTATGTTCTGAGATACAAGTCAAATATCCCCCCGAAGGTCACTCAGGATAAGACCGTCTCTACACAACCCCCCGCGATTGCAAGCAACTAGGTATGTCATACACATAATAAAACAATCAAATAGGTATTCACGCACCCTATTAAAATATTAGGTATTCACACAACCTTTCATTGTTTTACGTATTCACACAACCTATCATAGTTTTAGGTATTCCCGTAACCTATTATCATTTTTCTATTGGATTATGTATTCCCATATTTATATATATAATTCACACATTCATATATATATATATATATACATATATTCCAATTATTACTAGTTCGCTCGTATTAAATACGATCCAATACCAAAATAGATACATCCCACTATTTAATATAATTTATATAATTATATATCTCACCTCATATATACTTGATTAAGTTCATATTAGTCTCACAAAGTTCCCAATAATTTTTAGTTTTAATTCGGGAAAGTTTCATCACTAATTAAAACTCCAAGGGTATTTTAGACATTTCACAATATATGCCTCAGTAATGAAATTCCTAGTACTGCGTACTACTCTCCATTTGCTATGCGTGGCCACAAACGGCACGTAAATCCGAATTCGTATGAACAAGTTATGCTCATTTAAAGTTGTGCTAAAAATCAAATAACTCGTTCCGTCTTCAAGGGTATTTTATACCTTTCAATTTTTGTGTCTAATTAAAAATATTCCTAGGACAGCGTAATACTCTTCGCTATCTATGTGTGGCCGTGAACGGCACACTAATCCGAGTCCGCATGCCAAAATTTAGGGCATTATAAAGATTCACCTCAAAGAAGATTTAAAAAAAAAACCTTTCTTAAAAAGTTTTCCCACATTCTGCCCAGATTAATAAATTGATGTTTTGAGGCATTTTGGAGCAGTTTTGGAGGAAGCGCGGGAGACAACAAAATGTAGAAAACACGATGTTCTACAGGGCAACGCGGACAGAATCGCCATTAAAGCTCCAAAACCTTCGATTATACTCAGATCTTTTACCCCAAAAACCTCCCAATATTCATCCTAAATCCACCCAAACTTCATCATTAACAATTTCTTCCAACAATACCACTAATGGAGATTCAAAAACCAAGATCTAATCATGTTATTCACTTCTCAAATTAAGTTATAATCTCACTATTAACCCAATTTCTCACAAAGTTAAAAATCCCCTATCAATGGTTATTCTTCATCTTCTTCACCATAAACCCACAAATTTTAATTCAAATTCCTACTTCCAAATTTCTAGAATTAATTGACATAATTACAACTATTTACATCATTAACTACAACTCAAATTAAAGCAAGAAAACACTTGCGTTGGGGGATTAAATCCGACGATCCCATGTCGAAATTCTTGCCCGGATTGCTCTTGTCATCCTTCTTTCCTTCTTCTTCTTTCTCCTTTCTCTCCTCTCTCAACCCTTTGTGTTTTGGAATGACTCATGGCTGCCCAACACACTTAAACCTAGCTTAAAATTCCTCAATCCCGTAATTAAGCCTATTGGCCAATTAAAAAATGACTTAAATGCCCCCGTATGGGCTCGGTCATGTCTAAAAATGCCCCGAGACCCATTTACTACCCCCGGGTACTCTTTTTCGACTATCTTGACCCTTCCGGACTCAACCGTTCACTCAGAATTGTCATCCGAGATACTTTATAAAATTTTCCAATTTCAACCTCAAAATGCGACACATGTGAAAATTTTCAATAACCCGAATTAATTTGAATTTCTAAATCCCCAAATTTAAATAATAAATTCTAAATCTCCAAATTCAATAATTTCTCCATTTTAAATAAATTAAATTTAAATAACCAAATTAAATGAATTTCTCCAAGTTAAACAAATACAACTCACTAATTTGATTAATTTATATATCCTCTAAAATATGGGGTGTTACATACTTCTCCCCTTACAATGGAACTTCGTCCTCGAAATTCGGATAAGACTAGTACTCAAAGCTTCAGATAAATTAAATTTAAATCACCAAATTAAATGAATTTCTCCAAATTAAATAAATCCAACTCACTAATTTAATTAATTTATATATCCTCTCAAATATGGGGTGTTACATACTTCTCCCCTTACAATGGAATTTCGTCCACGAAATTCGGATAAGACTAGTACTCAAAGCTTCAGATATAATCTCGTACACCTTCATCCTCATCCTTTCCCACACAATCTAAATCGTTATGATGTTCTCATTACACTTCTCCTAGCGCTACCCCTTAGTCCAACGGTCCCTACACTACCGTTCAATCATGTGGCCAATTTGCTTTAGTAATCTTATATTATAATGTTCCATCATATAATGTATCATCTCACATTGCTGCCTACACAACACTTTGAAGCTTCCAACTTCTGACACTACTATGAGCCTAACCACTAACGGCTATAATACTTCCTTTACTGGGTAATACTCCAACATCCCCTTGCGATAACTCCCTTATTCGTTTACTCTTTTAGCACATGTATTTCTACATCTATCGATCGCGGATAATATATAAAAATTTAACTATCTTGGGTGCCCATACACCCTATATGCTGCACATAACTGCCCAATTCAACTTAACGTAATAAACTTGCTATAATTAAGCTTTTCATAGTTGAGCTGATTATACGGTGAGGTTATACTAAACTACCCTACCAATTGCAACTTAATTATCATTTAGGTTATCCCACCGATCTACTCGTGGTGAAAGTGTTCCACAAAGTTTTCTCACGTCAACACTATACGGCTCTATCGGCCTTAAGTCGTAGTATAATTATCAACTCATAGTTATAACTATATATGTATAATAACCACGGTACCAAACCTATGTCCTATGGCCAAACAACTCCCCACTTCCAACGTTGCGCTAAGTTTCATGCGTGGGATGTCTCGCAAAGCGAAATACAAACAAGGAACCCTCCCGATACACTACTACCTAACATTGTTGGTCGTTGAGATCCGTTAGGCCCTCAGTCCATAGCACATACCCCCCAAATCCTCGTCTCTTAACATAAAAGTATATTCGTTCACTCCCATGTTACACAAGACAATATATAATACGGTTCTTTTACTATCACCAGTTTCTTAGCGCGAATAAATCATGAGCTATATCTCTCCGCTCAATAATAAGTTAGTATACCCTGAATCACATCAGTAAATGCCCCTACTCATTGGGATTACATATAACAATGCCAACATATTCTCATATGTCTATTATGAAACACAGTATCAAATATATACACGTATATGCACACTATAATATATATATTCATCCACTGGCCCTATATTTTTAATAGCTCTCAACTTAAGGTGTTTTCCCTACACGTTCAGTAACTAAAATTTTAAAACCGATGCATTAGCATCCAACTACGTCTCGTCACCGCGGACATAAATTAAGGTCCCTACGTGTAACATCCTGCAACTAAGTTTAAAGAAATTTCTCAATGCACTATTCTCTAGCATTTTCAACAAAATTCGTAGGTCAAAAGCACATAACTTAGATATCACGAATCCTGTCTCTCAACACATTATTTAATTTTCCTATGCGCACGTCTCTCAAGGCATCACACAATATGATGTTCTAGCTATCACTTAATTCTCAGCACGTAAACAATAATGATCTAAATCTTTAAGATTAACGGTTGGCTGATAAACCTTGAATTACACCGGTAAAAGTCCCCACTCACTAGTATTTAAACATAACGAGACAACTATACTCATCGAAGTCTATGGTGTGTGTATATATATATTGACTCAACCCTCCTTCGGGTGATGATTCGTGAAGTAGAATGTCTTACCCTGGCACAACGAGCATCATAGACTTCCCGTACAGTTTACTATTGCTCCAACCCTCGGTATATAGTCACTATGCAAGATAAAAATATGCTCCCTTTCATATCCCTCAAAATGAGAAAAAATCTATCACATAATATACGACACCCTCCTAGTGTCCTCACATGCTCCCCTGCAGATGGAACTAACGAGAGCCCTGTTACGCGACGACAAAGATATGTATACTATTTCAATATTCACGACATCTCTACTAAACCCGTTTCACATGTGAATTTAGTATTAACAAACTACTGTCACACAGAATATATCTCAATCAACTCGAGTGGCGGTTCAAATGGTTCTGGGACATAACGCCCTCGTCCTAACCGAACCAAAATTTATTATAACTGTTGCCCTTACTGGGCATCCCATTTCTATCCCCGATTGGCGATAAACACGGTATACACAAGTGTTCTTACTCTTTACACATAGGACACCTCTCCATGTTATCTTCCTTGCCTGATCATCGGGTCCCCGATTGCTACCCCCGTTGTCCATTTGGCTTCGCTGGCCCTCTTGGACGTGTTGTTGTACTCAATGGCCCTGACTGAATCCACCATTACTTGGTAAAAATTCAATTTAATCGAAATATTTAACTGGGTCCCTACTGGGTATACCCTCATGTGGTGCTTCACTAACACCGTTAAATTCAGTCTTTCTTTTCAACTCAATTATCAATTCTCAAGGTTCACTTCCCATGGAAGCGTTGATATAAACTTCTAACGCACAACCTTGATGATGTCGACACTAGTCATCTTATTCGGATTTTACACTCACGCTTCTATATTCTACTCACGAGCCCATTAATAACCTATGTACCATTCATATACTTCATATCCCCTTCGTCGGGTACGAAGTTCACTAACCAAGTTAACTTCTCTCTCGCGATCAGTTTCTATCTTGCTCACTTGTGATAAGTTTCGAAACTTCATTCGCACCCCTGTCCGAACAGTAGATCGAAAATCTAACGAATAAATTGTACTCAAAATTTTCATTTAATCCCATATTCTTCTTATATATAGTGACTGGCTCTTGTCACTTTACGTTGCTCCTATGAGCTTAAAATTTTATTATCCAAAATTTACTACTAAGTATCGTTGTACTCTACCCTACATACTTGTCGTTGGATTTCTCCTTCCATTGGTTTATCACACTTCCTCTTTTTTCTGGATTCTTATCGATGGCTCCTCGAAAGAGTCCTTTCGACTTTCCCCACCCCTTGCCGACTACGCTGGGTGAGTGTAAGATTTTCACCATTGTCATCCTTGACTGTGCTAGGGGAAACTACTGTCCCCGAGATTTTCCTATCATCACTTTTCTAAACAACAATTGTGGTGGCTTCTATCGCCATTACTATTTTCAGGTTACTCTATTTCTTGTGTCGCCTTCCTCCTGCATTCCTTCGAACGGTCCCCGTTGATTGTCCTATAATGTTCGGTGTCCGAAACCTAACCGAACTCGTACATAAATCACATCAACTATACTTGATAGCAGGAGAACGAAATCACATACGTAGATGAATTTGACAATCCTATCATAAGGCTCTACATCAAAGAACGCTAAACTGAAACGTGAAAAGCCATACAGATCCTAAGGACACTAGAACCTGATGGTCTGATACCACATGTGACACCCCGCCTAAATAAATAACGGGTGATCAGTCCTATATCAAATTTAAAACAGGAATCTTAAGGCTTCATCCTTAGCATCACTGTCGAAAACTTTTTAAAACTTTACTAACCACCTAGTATTCAAAAAGACTGATGTTAAATTTTATCTTTTTATTAAACAATTAAATATGCATGCTTAATAACAAATAAACCATACATCCAAACCATGAGTCTAAAACAGTACTAAATGACTAAATGACCTGCCGAATAAACAATCGGCTCAAAAACCTAATAATAATAATTCAATAAATGAATACATAAACCAAATACTGAGTCTAAAAGTAAAAGGGGAAACATGAACTGAATGAATCTACAAGTGAGATAAGAATCCTACTCTAGGAATAAAGAAATGATACGTCTAAATCAAATCCTGTAACCATCCACAATATTGCAGCTGCGTAACCCTGGAATAGATAAGTCAACTATGGTATCCCTGTGGCTGGACACCTGTTAATATACATATACATAGACAAGAGAGAAGAAGTACAAGAAATGGGTCAGAGCCCGATTTATAAAAATGTTTAGCAAGCATTTTATTGCAATAAATAAAATACGTAGTATATAATGTTCATAATTGCTTTTACGGTCCCACTCTCTTGAGGACAATCTCACCTCTCTTCTATAGTGCACACCTATCGCATTCATTTATTCCGCCTAGCCATCTGACACACTTCTAACTAGGAAAAAGGCTTATCCTTCTAGTTAACCCTCGTAGTAGTATATCATATTTGATCTCAACAATTATCATTTTTAAATAAGTTTTATCACACTAAAGTCAAGTATTTACTATTTACGTTTATATAAGATTTCACTATCTTAATAGTCTGTAATTATATCATTGTAGATATACCATAAGCATACACATATATCCCTCACTATTATATATATGTATCAGCACAATCTTAATAGCCTACAATGATCACATTGTAATTATATCACAACTATACATATATATCCACCACCATTATATATATATACTAACACAGCACCCTATGGATACACCTATAGTGCATTGCATACTCTGCTATCATGTCCCGGTACGTCTCGTACTCAAACAAGGACTATCGGTTCGAAAATGTCCCACGAACCATATAAACAAATCACACATATTGGCGGCGAACATAGTTCACATACCTATGGGTCACGCACATACCTACGCTCCCATAGTCAGCGGACTTATCAACTCACAAATAAGTCTTTCACAGTCCTATGTTCTGAGATACAAGTCAAATATCCCCCCGAAGGTCACTCAGGATAAGACCGTCTCTACACAACCCCCCGCGATAGCAAGCAACTAGGTATGTCATACACATAATAAAACAATAAAATAGGTATTCACGCACCCTATTAAAATATTAGGTATTCACACAACCTTTCATTGTTTTACGTATTCACACAACCTATCATAGTTTTAGGTATTCCCGTAACCTATAATCATTTTTCTATTGGATTATGTATTCCCATATTTATATATATAATTCACACATTCATATATATATACATATACATATATTCCAATTATTACTAGTTCGCTCGTATTAAATACGATCCAATACCAAAATAGATACATCCCACTATTTAATATAATTTATATAATTATATATCTCACCTCATATATACTTGATTAAGTTCATATTAGTCTCACAAAGTTCCCAATAATTTTTAGTTTTAATTCGGGAAAGTTTCATCACTAATTAAAACTCCAAGGGTATTTTAGACATTTCACAATATATGCCTCAGTAATGAAATTCCTAGTACTGCGTACTACTCTCCATTTTCTATGCGTGGCCACAAACGGCACGTAAATCCGAATTCGTATGAACAAGTTATGCTCATTTAAAGTTGTGCTAAAAATCAAATAACTCGTTCCGTCTTCAAGGGTATTTTATACCTTTCAATTTTTGTGTCTAATTAAAAATATTCCTAGGACAGCGTAATACTCTTCGCTATCTATGTGTGGCCGTGAACGGCACACTAATCCGAGTCCGCATGCCAAAATTTAGGGCATTATAAAGATTCACCTCAAAGAAGATTTAAAAAAAAAACCTTTCTTAAAAAGTTTTCCCACATTCTGCCCAGATTAATAAATTGATGTTTTGAGGCATTTTGGAGCAGTTTTGGAGGAAGCGCGGGAGACAACAAAATGTAGAAAACACGATTTTCTACAGGGCAACGCGGACAGAATCGCCATTAAAGCTCCAAAACCTTCGATTATACTCAGATCTTTTACCCCAAAAACCTCCCAATATTCATCCTAAATCCACCCAAACTTCATCATTAACAATTTCTTCCAACAATACCACTAATGGAGATTCAAAAACCAAGATCTAATCATGTTATTCACTTCTCAAATTAAGTTATAATCTCACTATTAACCCAATTTCTCACAAAGTTAAAAATCCCCTATCAATGGTTATTCTTCATCTTCTTCACCATAAACCCACAAATTTCAATTCAAATTCCTACTTCCAAATTTCCAGAATTAATTGACATAAATACAACTATTTACATCATTAACTACAACTCAAATTAAAGCAAGAAAACACTTGCCTTGGGGGATTAAATCCGACGATCCCATGTCGAAATTCTTGCCCGGATTGCTCTTGTCATCCTTCTTTCCTTCTTCTTCTTTCTCCTTTCTCTCCTCTCTCAACCCTTTGTGTTTCGGAATCACTCATGGCTGCCCAACACACTTAAACCTAGGTTAAAATTCCTCAATCGCGTAATTAAGCCTATTGGCCAATTAAAAATGACTTAAATGTTCCCGTATGGGCTCGGTCATGTCTAAAAATGCCCCGAGACCCATTTACTACCCCCGGGTACTCTTTTTCGACTATCTTGACCCTTCCGGACTCAACCGAGCACTCATAATTGTCATCCGAGATACTTTATAAAATTTTCCAATTTCAACCTCAAAATGCGACACATGTGAAAATTTTCAATAACCCGAATTAATTTGAATTTCTAAATCCCCAAATTTAAATAATAAATTCTAAATCTCCAAATTCAATAATTTCTCGAATTTAAATAAATTAAATTTAAATCACCAAATTAAATGAATTTCTCCAAATTAAATAAATCCAACTCACTAATTTAATTAATTTATATATCCTCTAAAATATGGGGTGTTACAACCGCGTGGTGACACATGTCCAGTCTGTACGCTTAAAATGCGGATTGGTATGCACAAGAGCAGTACTATATATATATAGTAGCGTTTGCCCGTAGCTGAAGGCACGGCGAAAATTTTTCAAAGTACGTAATCGCAAAACGATGAAATTTTTTCAAAGTACGTGATCGCGAAACAACAAAAATTTCCAAAGTGCGTAATTACAAAACAATATTTTTTTTAATGTATGTCTGTGCCAGAAGGCACACATGTAATTTTGAAAAGAATAAAGTCGTGTACAATGTAAATAATAAAATTTTCAAAATACGTAATTTCAAAACCGCTAAAAATTTCAAAGTATGTAAATGCAAAACAACAAAAAATTCATTACCCAACAAAATAAAGTGTCGTGTCGTTTTTATTTTGGTCAAGTTCATTTTTTGTTAAAAAAACATTGGGTCGTATTCGAGGTAGGTAAATAGTAATATTTCATGTTGTATCATTTTTAGTTTATAAAAAACATTTTGTATGTTGTCACTTTTAGGGGTGGCAATTTTGGAAACGAAACAATAACACGACACAAAATCAAATGAAATTGGTACGGTCTTTCATGTTCGGGTCTGGGTTGTTGGACCCACCATGAGGTCGTGTCGTGTTCATGTCTAATTTCTGCCAGGAAATTGACCCGATAGTAACATAATAGTGAGCCAATTAAGGACACGATATATACCCTTTGTAGGCCCACTATTGACCCAGTTAAACCCAGAATCAACCCGCTATTTAGGCCTGTAATTTATTTAATTCCTCATCAATTGGTCTCATTTTGTCCAATCGTATCGTGTTGGGTCGAGTCTAATCATGTCCAATCGAATCATATTTACTTATCGTGTCCTATCATGCTTTTAACGTATTATATTCGGGTTAAAGAAAAACACACACTATCGAATCATATTTAATTATATGAATATCTTACAAGACGGTAGTGTTCAAAATTGGTAATAAAATCTCACGTCGTGTTTATTTTGGTAAAGTTCATTTTTGGTTAAAAAAAAGATTGGATCGTGTTTGAGATAGGTAAACAATAATATTTCATGGCGTGTCGTATTTATTTTGTCCATAATTGCAAAACAAAAGGTATGCCATTGCAAAAAAAAACATGGTGCCCGACAACAAAGT
The DNA here is from genome assembly GCA_949130495.1 of Sambucus nigra. Classification (NCBI taxonomy): domain Eukaryota; kingdom Viridiplantae; phylum Streptophyta; class Magnoliopsida; order Dipsacales; family Adoxaceae; genus Sambucus; species Sambucus nigra. The sequence continues at coordinate 4,776,617 of CASBWL010000026.1, forward strand.
GAAATAAAAAAAAAATTGTTATATATTTTCTATTTGGAATATTTTTTTGTTACATTAATTTTATAGTTTCATTTTATTTTTTTTATTTTCAAATTTTATATTCCCTTTTAGTATTTTTTTTTTATCTTTGGTTTATGTTGAAATCTACTTTTCTCTCTCCCTCATTTTTATTTTCTAATGACCGCCTCTCTCTCTCTCTCATTTTTTCTTTTTTACCCTATCTTCTCTCTACAATCTCTACCAAAATGAAACACTTTGTTTCCCTCTTTTTTTCTCTAAATCCATAGCTGAGAGTTTAAGCTCAAATCGATTTGAGTGTTCTCAGATTTTTATTGGAGCTGAGTTTCAATTTTGATTTTTTTTGAACTGGTGTGACGATCTAGAGGTTCCATTTTTTTGGATTTGTCTTGATCCGAGTTGAGGAGATTTTTTGTTCTTCATTTTTTGTTCTGGGTTTGTCTTGATCCGAGTTGAGAGCGGTGGCTACCTATTTCCGGATTAGAAGGGGAATCCTTGTAGTTCTGGTGTAATGGTTTTTCGGTTCCCGTTTGATCCGGCGATTTTCGTGGAATGATGTTTCCGGCTGATTTCCGGTGGTCCCTTCTTCTTTTTTTTCAATGAAAATAAAACTCTTCTTCTCAACCAAAAGTCGGCACGATGTTTTTGGTTGATTTCTGGTGATTTTCGGTTTTCATGGCACGATGTTGCCCATGCTTCTAACTCCTGTCTTTGGTCTGCTGTTTGTGTGGATAAACAACACGGATAATAGAAAGGGTATGGAGCTGTTTCTGTGGATAAACTACACGGATCATAATGGTCCCTTTCTTCCGGTGTGGAGCTGTTTGTGTTCTTTTTGAGGTACCTAAAATACAAAAAAAAAATAAACCATATAAGTTTTATTCTTACCAACCATGTAAATTTGCTACCACAATGGGTGTGGTGTTCTAATGGGTTTGGGGAGATTTGAAAGAGGGACTGACAGCTCAAATAAAGGGTGACAAATTTTTAACAAATTTTCATCACGATGCATAGGGATGCCATGATTTGAACCCCAAAGAAAAAGTAAAAAAATTACATAGAGGTCTATCAGTGAGTCAATCTTAAGTTGTAAGATCTGAAAAATCAAATTACATAGTTTGGGTCAGAGATGATTTCTTTAAATCACCAAAATCGGAAAAAAAAAATATTTAGTACCTCAATGGGGATTTTAGGGCTGGACACCAGTGAGGATGATGTTTTTCTTCTTTCAATTTCTCCTGCAAATACAAAATGAAAATGAAAATAAAAAATGAATTAGAAATCAAGAGTTAGAACCCCATGGGAAGGAGAGAGAGAGAGAGAGAGAGTTCTTAAGAGATAAGAACTCTCCATTTGGGAAAAATGTCTTTTGATGTGGCATCAATTCACAACGTTAAAAATGTACACATTTTCAAAAACTTCCCTAACTTATTATATATATATATATATATATATATATATATATATATATATATATATATATATATATATATATATATATATATATATATATATATATATATAATAAATTAGGAAACTTATATATGTCATAAGCTTAGTTGATGATGCCATCATAAGAGTTTTTTAATGTAATACCCACTTTGCCCCCAAGTCCTTGGTTTCCCCCTCTTTTTTTACCTAAGAAATTTAGACTTCAATTCAAAATTGAGGGTAGTTTAGTCAAAATAACTTCATCAATTTCTTCACACGCTATCAATTCTATTCACAAACTTCTCACTCTACTTCTCTCCCGTTCTCTCACCAGCAACCCCCGAAAAAACCCTAACTCTCCACGTCGTCGCTCCTCTTAGGTAAGTGTCATATGGGTTCAATTTTAGGTTTTAAATAGAAGAGAAATTCATCATGTTTGCATTGTAATGTTTAGGTTTTTGGTTTGTTCTAAATCTGGTATTATTTCTATTTCTTATATGTTTAATTTGTTGTCTGGTATGGCGATTTAGGTATACTATGTGATTGCATGGTGTGTAGATCTTGGAGCTTCACTTACATAACTTTTTTTCAAATCAGGTATACTTTGTTTTATTTTTAGTCTTCAAACATGATATTTTGAGATTTACCCATTTTAACATTTTAGATGTGGTGGCGATTTAGGTGTGGTGATGGTTTAGGTGTCGGTTATGGCTTGAGTTTATTTTTTATAATCTACCCACTGTGTAGCATTTACACATCTATTATTTATGTTTTAAGTTTTTGGGCTTCATTTTTATTATTTTTTTTTGCTTCTATAAATATTTTTAGGTATAATGAAGGTTCAATTGGTTTATCATGTTCGACAAAATGCCCAAGTGTATGTCTTCTCCCTATATTTCTAAAATATTTGTTTATTTTGCTGGAGTGGTTTCTTTTTTATAAGAGCATGTTTTTTGAATTGGGTTCGTAAAGAAGTTGCTAAAGAGATTGCTGATATATGGATCAAAATAATTGCTTCAATGGAGGTTCATTTGAATTTGGTACATATTGTTTCTTTATAATTTCTAAGATTAGTTGGTTCTCTGCACAATTTTTTTTTTTTTTTGCAAAATCAAACACACTCAAAATCCAAGTATCTCCCTTCGATTGGTTAAGTGTTCATGTTGTTATTTTTGTTGTTGGTTTAATGTTTAGGAGATGTGCTAGGTAGAAACTATTGATACCTTGGATTTTTATAGTAGGAGAGATGCTCGGTAGAAACTGTAGATTAATTGAGTTTGGTTGTCCAACAAATGCATGGAAATGGCCAAATCTACCAAACTACTTATGGTAGGTGAAGAGAACTTTTAGTCAATTTTGTTATTGAATACTTTAGTTACTTATGATCTTAATTAATGCATTTGATTTTGGCATTTGATTAACTATCCTACTTTGATTTGGTCCACTCAATTTTTTGATTAACTGTTTTTCTCGAATAAATTATCGAGAGCTCTAAAGTGTGGTTTAATTATCGAGAGTTGGACATGACACCCTATATAATCAATCGTAGAGGATGTCACCCAGTGTGGTCTTATGTCTTTCTCGAAAGAGATGACCTCTCAGTTAATTTTAGTTCTTACAAGATGACCTAATGAGTATTAATAATGACCAATAGATATGACCACTGGCTGATTGAATCACTCCCTTTTGGCAAATTGGAAGCCCCCTAATAAGATAGTTAAGAAGGTGGGTGATATCTTTTAAATAGATATCATTTGCCAATAAAAATAATGAACTGAGTAACCATGCATAAGAAGTGATCAAGTTGCCATAGTTTTCTTCAGTTTTCTAGCTTTGGGAGCATTGATCGGGTACATATGCCTTTATCCTCCAAGTTATCTTTTGAAAAAGTAACATGATAACAAATAACGTCCTCTTTTTCCAAGCCATAAATCTTAGATTTGGGAGTAAAGAGTATAAGGATGCATTATGTAGCTTAAGTATTTTGTTCCTGGCCATAAATATTTAGTAGGCCACTGGTATTTGCAGTGTTCTATAAAAACACGAGGTTCAAGTGTGTTACTCGAGTGATGGAAGATTATGGACTGGGGTCAACAAAATAGTAACTTTAGCAAGATTACTATTAACTTACAAAAATCCCCTGTGACCATGCCAAAGCTTATATAGGCTTATATAGGCAAAATTTTTAATCTGCCCATGAATGTGTCACAGCTTATATAGCTAAACTTTTGAGTCGAGAGGGAAAGACAAAGACCATGCTAGAAAAAAAGAAATAGAGTAAAAATTGAGCAGCTTGAGATAAAAAAAAAGCTCACATTGCTATGATTTAATTGCAACCGAAATTATTTATTGTATAGGATACCGTTATGCATTTTCGATTTTAATTTTTTATTCCTATACTAGTGTTAATTTTATCATTTTCACAAATCTATTATAGGGTCAAGCTTTAGAATGGGCTTTGCTAAGACATCGTTCGTCTAGGTTGTTAAAGGTATATATTATATCTTTCAGGTCTTTTCAACCCGTTTGCTTTGTATTCTAGCTTCTCTCTTTGAGAGAATGTCATCATATAGGTTCATTCTGAAGGATTAATAGGACATCTGTTGTAGCTCATGAAATGACTTTTGCTGCGAGTTTTGGACAAGATGGGTTATACCAGTACTGGATATGAGGTGCCCTTTCCATCTTTTTGACTTGATTCTGGCCTTATCTATAAGAGGCTGCAAGTGAGCATCATAAAGGCTACCTTTGAAAATTAAATCCCATGCATTGAAAAGAGGGGTTGAACTTCAAGCTCATTTGCCTTTTGTGAATAGCTCATTTGCCTAAAAATAATATGCATGAACTTCAATCTCAACGCTCTAAAGTAGATTATAAGTCCATTGCTTAATATAGATTTTATTAGTTATACATTATCAGTTATCATTGATACATTATCAGTTATACATTATTCGTTCTTGATATAGAAATGCATTAAACTTAATATGGTTAGTACACAGGTATTTATTGATACCCCCGCAACTGCCACAAAAGACAGCTTTAACTTCGCCACAATGGGTAAAAGGCTGTCAACTTTTATAAGAGGGTTCAAAGTCATTTCATGCAGCAGTTGATATCGTTTAGCTACAGCTAAAATGACTCGACATAATCTTTCTACCCAATTTTCTGAAATCGAGGGAGAACTTGCAGTCAACAGAGGCGTTACACTATATGCTCCTTGCACTGTGCATTTTTCTTCTAGCCAATCAAACTAACCACCTGTTGTATGATTTTCTTTGTTCAATTATTTTTAGTCAGTTTTTTCCCCAAACCAGTATAGCAAAGGGTAGTATACAACACATACATCATAGGAGTTTACCCCAAACCAGTGTAACAAAGGTAGGTGTTTTCCCCGGCTAGAGGCGAACAATTAATTAGGAACCAAGGCTATTGGCTGATAATCTAACAGTCTAGCAGGCATTTGACTGCCAGATATCTAAATGAATTCAAATTGTAATTTTTGTTTGAGTGAGAAAATTGGAATTTTTGTATATCAATTGCAATGAATGTTGTTTAAGTTGGCAAATGTTTGGTTGGTATTATCTATCCAATGTTCAGTAGGAAATTAATTTGTTGAAATTTCTCATTGCAAATATTTGGGATGTTGGTGGCCAGGACAAGGTCTGTAGTCTTCATTACTCATAGGTATATGCATAAGATGTGACTAAGGACCGTAAAAAAAGAACATAACATGACTGCAATTAAGATTATGTCATATCGAGATTTTGTCATATCGAGAACAGAACATCTTTGCAAATTCTTTAATTCTCATATCGAGATTTTGTCAAAGACTTCATCGAGAACCAGTTCAAATTTATCATCATCTTTTCATAACATATATTTCTTTCTCTTTTGAAAATGCATAGATGATAGCCGTTGATGGAACTGTGCTCTTAGCACAAACATTCTCAATCACAAACGGGCTCATTATTTTGTTGATTTTACATGCTTTCTCATCATTGGCATTATTTAGTCTATACATTTGGTCTGATTTAATCAAACAAATTTTATATTTTGTTTTTATTTGTTCTTTCACTTTGCCTTAGTTTGTTTATATTCAATTACAAATGTAAAGTTATGTGTATATGTGGCCGCCCTGGACGATTTCCAGAACACTGAATAATCTGTAAGAACATATCTATACAGATAAGAAACCAGTAGAATGATATACATTATTCAAGTAAAACACGAGTCCCGATACATCAGATGTAAATTAATCTCTCCTTTTTGTAGTTACCTTAGGTTTTTGAACTCAAATTTTCCTATTCTTCTCATTATGTGTTGATGCCCAAATATCAACATGACTTCCCCTTTCCTAATGTTAAGTTATGTGTAACTACAATGATAATTTAAGTCATGCGTAATTATAATGATAGATATGCCCAAACCAAAGTGGTTTACAGTGCATATCTTTCTTAAGAGATGTTTGGCACGGACACCATACAACATAACACAGATTTTTGTTTTGCGGTTTTCATAACACTGATTTCTTAGTGCATTATATTTTAATGGCAATTGTTTTTCATTACTAATTGTTTATGATTATTTTTTGTTTATACATGCCCTTGCTTTTCGCCCCCAACGGATCACCGACCCTCCTTATCCGACATAAGGTTAACTACCCTCTTTATTTAACAAAGGGGTTCTAGGATTAGGAACAATTTGATCAATAGACTAAGCACCGGTAGAATACAAGCTCATGTGCTGTTATAGAAGACAAGCCCATGATAGTGGGCTTACACTTTATAGTTGTGGTATGATTTGTAGACATCCGATATAGTTTTATGTTAGTGTATTGCGTGTGTTGAATGCTCCAGAGTTGAATGTATACATCTGGACTGTGACTAAAATGGGAAATTCAAGCCATATATATGCACTTTTGTTCCATTTCTACTAGATACTATATATGCACTTCTACCTGCTCATTCACTTCTACTTGATATGTTATGTTTCTAATATATATATATACACTGTATATATGATGTTGTTATACTATATATATGCTCCTATTCTACTATATATATATATATATATATATATATGATGTTGGATCATCTTGGCTTGTCATAATTATGCGATCTCAATCCTCATATATTTATACCTGATACTTTTTTCCCTGCATTGTTTGCCTCGGTAATGACCTAGCACGTGGGTGATGGCATAATGTTAAAAAAATCAATTATTGTAGTCTATGTGAGTTACATTACATAATTACAGATGATTAGTTTACCATTTCTATTCGATCATTTAATTATGTTCTTTTAGTTTACCATTATGTTCTTTTGGTTGTGGATCATTATCGTTTGTTGATTTCAATTATTTTTTTCTTTATATATGGTTGCATATAATAGATGTCAATTGTTGTTAGTTTTAATATGGTGCCAATCTATTAATTTATTAGCTCCAATTTTTCTCAAATCCATGTATGGCATGTGGATGGCTTCAACGGTTTAGAATTTTTTTTTCAAAAAATTGGGTGTTGAGTTAATTGATGATCATCTACATGGAAATAATTTTCCACATTCATGATTTAGATGGAGATCTGGGTCATTGTTGATCTATTGTTACCGGTGTCTTTAGGATTCTAGCAGGCAAGATTTTCCGTGTTAGGTTAGGTTTGTTATGTCAATTGATGAAGTTTATTGTTTTGTTGATATATGTTGGTGAGAAACTGTGTTATAGATCCAAAAAAGTTATTTCTAAGGATCAAGCTTTGCCACTGCAGGTTGTTAATAGGAAGAATTGGGGGTATGGGCTTCCTGCAGATATATGGAGCCTCAGTTGCGCTGTCTGAGAGATGTTGACCCGTGAACTTCCACCCTTTTGGAATGTGTACGTGAGATACTTACTAAACTTCCATACACCCCTTAACTTCATCTCTGGGAAAAAAATATCTCAGTTTTTCTCTTTTATTCAGGATTTCTACATGGGTTTCTTTATTATTATACATGGAATAATTGTTATGGGGTTTGCTGCTATTGCCTCCATGTATGCAGAATGCATTACAAACAGGTCTGATATGAATCTTCATGAGCATTGCAAGGGTAAGTAGTTTTATTGTGTTATTGGTTCCAAGTTATTTCTTAAGTTAATTTATTAAATTAAAACAAATTCCTGATATGTTTGATAAAATACGATAAAATGCAATTCTGTTATAAAATACAATAATATTTGAAGTTGTGATGGCTTGAAATTTGACAGTGAGTGCGAGGACTAGAAGACTATGTGAGTTTATGATTTCATATAGGTATTTGATTGGCTACTATAAATTCCATGATTTATTTAGCTAATAAATATTTTCCTTGATCTATTTTGTTAATAACTAATCAATGTGGTACCATAATTTAGCACCCATGTGGATTACTTGAATATATTGAAATAGGATGTGTTCTCCTTTGTCATTGACTTATATTTTATTGGCATTTGATAGGTGATACACTGCGACAACACTAAATATTTCACAGTACAACTGGTAAGCGAGCAAGAGCCAGGGTGAGAGAAATGAAGTTTAACGATTACATGATACATAAATAATGCGTGCAGCCTTCAGCTTCAACAAATATTTAATCAACTTCATGTGCATGCCTTGACGGGTGGATCTGATATGATGATGTCGGTATTAGGAAAATCATTCCCAAACTTTTCATCAATTTTTTTGAGATCTCCTTGAACAAATGTGGCATTATATAGCCATTGAGCTTGGTATTCCGATGCGCATCTGAAGTGGGTTGAGGAATTACATAACCATAAACTTGCCTTATTATGTAATATATTGTTCCAAAATTCTTCGTAGCGAGTGCGTACATTGCTGATGTTATTATGCACATTTTTAGCCTAATTAAAATTCTATTTTTGAACACTTCCAATTGCATTTGTATGCACTGCTAAGCAGGTTCTTATATTCAATAGTAGGCATCATTTAAAGCTATAAATTTCAATACTTTAGATCAATATTATAGTTTGTGCATAATATGTAATGCCCTTTATTCATTTCTCTTCTTAGTTAATGTATTTCTGCTCAGTTTGAATATTAGGTTCATCATGCTTATTTAGTTGCTCAGGTTGTTTGTTTCTTTATTTTGATTGGCAACATTAGTAAGTTCTTAGGATGAATGTTGTGATTGTATATGATGTCATATACAATCCTAAAAAATTTCATTCATATTGCCCAGGTGGTTTATTTATGTATCCATTAAAAGCAGCAAAACAATGTTTTTTTCCCAAAACAAAATGATCAAAATAAACACGACATGAAATAATATTTTTACCTATCTTGAACTCAACCCAAGTAAAAGGGGTAAAACACTTTTTTTAACAACAATTGAAGCCGATAATGATAAACATGACTCAACATAATATGGCACAACATGAAACAGTATTTTTTTACCAATCACGAACACTGTCCAGGAAAAATTTGCAATACAGAAAATTCTTTTTCAAAAACTAATAACGAACCCGACCAAAACAAACGTGATACGACATGAAATATTATTGTTTACCTATCTCGGATATGACCCAAGTAAAAGTGACAGAAAATAATGGTTTTTTAACTAAATACGAACTTGATCAAAATAAACATGATATGAAATTTTGTTACCAATCACGAACACTATCGTTTTACAGGATAGTCCTATAAACAAATGATAATATAGCCAATTTTTTAAAAATTACACTTTGTTTTGACGAGGAACGAAATTTTCACTGTTTTGCGATTACATACTTTGAAAATTTTCATCGTGCCTTTAGGCACGGGCATACCCTAGTATATATATATATATATATATATATATATGTGTGTGTGTGTGTGTGTGTGTGTGTGTGTGTGTGTGTGTGTGTGTGTGTATGTGTGTGTGTGTGTGTGTGTGTTCGTGTGTGTGTGTGTGTGTATGATTGTTCCTTGTTTGTATTCAGTATACCTACTCGGTAGTGCTATCATTAGGAGGTTGCACATCGTCGACATGGCCACTATCCATGTGCGAGGATAAGTGTTGGTTTATAGACCGGTGGGGTGTGATGAGGTATGGTTGTGACTCCCAGACGTATTTTTATGACCACCTCCATTGTATGTGTTTACATTTCTAATTTGATTGTGAGATTCCAAATCGGTGGCTCAGTGTGATGTAAGATACGCCTGGAGCCTGACAGCACATGAGGGATGCATCCGCAAGGTTCCGACTGTGGGTATGTATTTATATGTATATAGAGAGTAAAATATCTGTATGTATACGAGATGTGATATGTATATCTATTTATATCACATGCATAGCTATGTTATCATATTGTGTGAATATGTATTTATAGAACGACTGTAGCTGTGTTATTATATCGTGTCTACATCTAATTATAGCAAGTGTGCATTATGTTAGCGTTTAGTATACCAGGAGAGGGTAGGATATGGTTAGCTAATGGTGATTATAAATGAGTTTGGGCTTTGATATAAATTATTGTCCTAGTTAGACTGGGTAGCATAATTAGGATAACAAAATTAATGCTTTAGTTGCGCACTGTAGATGAGAGGTGAGGATAAGTCTCATGTGTGTACGACTGATAAATTAATTGTGAAAGTAATACACTACGTGTTTTTATTAATTTAAAGAATATAATTACCTGCAAAATATTTTCAAAATTTTTCTGGCTTTGACACGCGGGCAGATATCTTCTCTAATTTTTCAAAACCCTAGGTATGCAGGGAAAACATGTATAAATCTTTCATGCCATTAAAAGCAACAATTGTGGATGCTATGAGTTTGTTTTAACTTCCTGAGTTTGATTATGTATATATAGGGTGCAGTTTCATTTTATTTTTTGCTTTTGGTTGTGTTTATCGTAGAAGGATAGTATTTTATTTATATTGGACTTTATTATTTATCAGTTGTTATTTATAATGGATGGTTCTTTGTTTGGTTCATGATTATTTGTTTATGCATTCAGTTATTCTAACGCTTTATTGTATATACAGTTTTATTCTATTTTCTATTTTACTACTTGTGGCGAGAGTGATGCTGGGAATGAAATCATAATGGATTCTAATTTTGTTTTAATAGAGTATTGATCACCCGATATTACAATAGGTTGGGTATCAAAGTCGAGTATGTAATCCTTCTTGTCTCATATCTCTAGGCCTCTTATTTTCACTCCCTAAGCTCTCTAGGGACCCTACACATATGTTCTCGTTCTACCCTAGGACCTAATCAATCAAAACCAAAGCCTCTTCTCAACCTTATTAGCACGCTGGGATGCTCCATCATCAGGTCGTTCTGATCATCATCATATTGTGTTGATCGCATACTGGATGTTTTCCCTGGTCGATAGGATTGATAACTTCGATCAATTTTAGATCTCCTTCTGGATTGTTTCGTTGTCCTTGTGAACCAAAATCTAGTCTTCTAGGGATTTCCATAGCTCGTTCATGGTACACATTTCTCATTACGTGGATGGAGGTGGCCTCTCACGCCTTTGATTTGTGTTCTCTCCAAACACATAGGTGATGAGGTTCAGTTCTAGCCTATTTTCTCCACCCACGATACCATGGGTCAATTGCTTCATATTCACCTGCATAGCCTCCTTGGTCCTAGCTAGTCTCTAAAAGATTCCCTACAAGTCGCCTAATCCAACATGTGTAGATGGTGTGATACCATCTCCAGCCTTATTGCTTTTAGGGGTTTCAGGCATTCTTAATAGAAACTCTACAAGAAATATATTATCACAATAATAAGAAAATTGAATTGCAGGAAAATGTATTCTAAAGTAGAATATAGATATCTAAACAAGGATTCAATGAGTTACTAAGAATCAAACTGAAAGTTCCAATAAGAGAGATCTAACCTTGTCAAACCCATGTGAATTGGCTCACAATTCACGAGTTCATTGAAATTGGGTATCCTTGATGAGAGTGTATGTGTGATAGCGACTAAATTGAATTTGGAAATTTCCAAGTTAACCTTATTTAATTGAAGTCAACTTTTAATCTAATTTTATTCAACCCTAAAACATGCAACTAAGTGTGGAAAAATCAAACCAACATAAATAATTGTTGATACACAGATTTTAGGAAAACCTCCCTTCGGGTAAAACCTTTTATCTAACTAGAATACTTACAATGAAATCTGCAATGGATTAACCTCAGAAAACCCACATAGTTCGCAACCTAAATAAGCAATGGAATTTCGTAACAACTCCACACAAACCACAGTTCAGTCAGCCCTAGAACACCCACAGTACTCCATATTGACGCGCAGTAAGTCATCCCAATACCTCCCTCAAGTGGCACCTAGATCAATAGTAGAGATTTTATCTATAAGAGAAACTTTAACAAAGTTGTGTTCTTGGGTTCCAAAACAATTCACATAAATTATTAGGACCTTGTGAATTGAAAACGAAAATGATTAAAACCTTAAAAGTGAGAAGACAATGATTCTGCCAAAGCAATTTTTGTATCTGATAGAAGCTCATGTCTTCTTAAGAAAAACAAAGATGTTAAATATGATATATATAAAACATTAAGGTGGTGCGTCGCTCGAACGAGATGTCAGTGTCACTCAAACGGTGACACATGTCATTCAAACGACTTCGTGTGACATAGTGATGTCGCTTGAACGAAGAACCTCTATCGCTTAAACAAGATATTAAAAAATAAATATATTTTTGTTTCATTAGAAAGTAGTTCGCCTCAACACTTTGAAAAAATTCTTTGACGAAAAACTCAACTCCAACACTTCGAAAATATTTTGTAAAAAATAACCCAACACTCTAAGTGAAATGATAAGGTACTTAAATACAAATTTACCAAAATTAATCTCGCGGAGGTTTGAATGTTTAAGAACTTTGATATTCGGATCTGTCATGATGCATGAATGATCTTGAATAAGTCTTCGACGGTTATGGCGGTGTACGACATACTCAAATGTAAACCGGACAATAAAATAATGTCTTTACACATCTCCCCCTATATTTATGCCGGTACGAACCTAAAATATCCTTATTATCAAATCAAAATGCCTATACAAATCTAATACCCTACCATGAACCCAAAACTGAAAAGGTACTAAAGATGCATGTATCAAACGTTTCTTCAAAAATCGTCAACATCAAATCTTTAAGCTTTTCTCATCAGGGTGTGCAACAAAATGATCTCCAATCATTGTACCTACTCACATAAGTAATAGAAAATACCTTTGTGATGCATTGAGTTTGAAATGATATAAGCATAAATTAATAAATAATCAAATCTCTCTCATAATGCAAAAACTCCCCCATAATTCTTACTTCCCCTTTTTCTTTGTCCAAAATAGATAAGGGAACGAATAAACAAAATAAACATGGAGTTGTCACAACAAATATGCATAGAAAATATGATTCAAACTACGTTCATGAAAACAAGTAACTCAAAAGCTTCCACAAACTATTTTTCATTCTTTCCTACAAAAAAGCAAAAATAATGTTACAAAAAAAAAAATCACACACCATGAATTTACACAAAGACCACCAAATCATGGAAACGGAATGAATGGGTGTGAACATATTCGATAGGCAAATCAAATCAATCAAACATAACATATGTGCACGATGAATATGTGTACTACTAACGAATGAATGTCAAAATCGTCCTTATTTGTCAAAAAATGTTAAATTTAAATGACATCGACTCAATTCATCAACACATCAGAGTAAAGAATGACCCCCATACCAATAATGTCTAAAACTATGTAATGCTTTTTCATGACGTTCTCAGGACGTGCAAACCCATTTTTCAATACTTTCCATCCAAAACTCCCTCATAAATAATTATACATTTATATTTCTTTTGAGGTGGCCCCTTTTTGACATATTTATCATTTTATTACCTTTAAATTTTTTTGGGCTCTTTTCAAATGGTGGCTTTCATGAAGAGTTAAGTTTGTACTCTCGCAGCCTTTTCCTGTGTTTCACTCATCATATTTTGTTGCAATTAAATCCTCATGGTAAACGGTTCTTACATGCACTACTTTCATTATCAAGTTTTATCGCATATGGTTTGTTTTAAAGACAGAATTGAAATGAAAACACTCCGACCAATATGTTATAAACAAGTACATTGATCAACTAAATCCGTGCAAGTGTTCATTAAAGGAACTCATGAGTCAAACATATAGGTAGTAATCACAAATTACATCTCAATGACTCTAAACATTGTAAAGCACAAAAATGAAATGATGACGCATATAAAAACACTATCAAATCGTTATATGGATAAGGGATGAAATTGTGACTCGGTCGTCCTAAATGCCCATTCATATATGGTGAAAAACAAACTATAATTTTTTTTTTTTGTCTTTTAAAAAAAAAAAATACTTTTTGGTTGTTTCAAAATTTTCTCAAAAAAATGAAAATCTTTTTGTTTTTTTAAAAAAACAAAAATTTAATTCAAAAAATGATGCACTATTACTACAAGGAGTGATGACCGACGATAATTACTCAGAGATCATCCTCAAGTCCTCCTTTATGTGAAACAATGCCATTGTCTTCTCTATGGACCTTTGGCATTAACCACTAGGTCATGTGAACTTTAGATACCTTCCGAGATTAATGAAGAAATACCTAGTGCGTGGCTTACCATCGCTTGGGAATCCAACTTGCTCGATTTATGTTCCTTTCTATGGATACACGTGGATCTTATGGGTCCTACCTGTATGAATAGCATAGGTAGTAAGAGATATATTATCGGGATGGTTGATGAAATTTTGAGATACTCTATTGTGGGGTTTCTTAGGGAACAGTTTGATGCAATCGAGTTCCTAACAACCAACGGTCGTGTCCTACAAAACCTATTCTAGCAAACACGTCTAAACCTCAACCATTTAGTGCAGTGGAGTTTTTCAAAGGTGGTGACATCCTATGAAAAACCTCCATCAAATCATGTGAAGTCTTAACTAAAAACTTTACCTCCTCCCTAATATGTGTAAACTCTCTCGTGTAATCTTCTAGAGCATCATGTGTGGGTGCATGTGTGAACACGTGTTGTAGCAAAACGTGACACATGACCCAACTTAAAAATAAAATTCCATAATGTGTCCTTTCTTCTTACAGTGTGTGAAAACATAAATAGGCCTAGGTAAACCTATCTCAAAGTGTCTCCTACGAACTCTCCTAGTAGGTGGGGAACTCCTAGGTGGGTTAGGTTGAGAGCCATATGGATCAATCACAAACTGGGGATCCTGCTCGAGTGCAACGTGGGAAATGGATGCACCATCAAGACCTATTCCTTGTCTCTCAACATCACCTAAAAGGGGATTGTGAACCATCTTTCCAACCTTCTTAGATGTGTTCTCTAAGGGGAATTTGACCTCCCGGGCACGCTTGAGATCACTCTCGAGTTGGGATACATGTGTCATTAGGATAGATACCTTGTGGTCAAATCACTATTTTCCCGATGTAAAGTAATCAACTGTTTACTCAAAGAAAACTTCACTTTCTCAAGTTGACTTGCTTTCACTTCAAACACCCTCAAACTCTCTAACTCTCTCTCCAAATCACTCACCTTAAGACCTAACTCTTTATTCAATTTCTTACTCTTTAAGGTCTCGATGTACAATTCTCTAAATGCAATTCGGAGCTCAATTTCATCTCCACTCCCACACTCACTATCATCCTCACTCAAAATGGTCAAACTATCATTCTCCTCAGGGGTCACACATGAACAAGTATCCTCATCGGCGTAGGAAAAACTAGGTGTGATCACATGGCTAGCTAAGAAGGCAACACACTTCCCATGTGAAGACTCATCCCCGGAATCATTCACCTCATCCTCACTATCGCTAAGAGTGGTTGGCATGGAAATTTTCTTGCCCTTTCTCCTTAGCCTAGTGGGACACTCAAAAGCTCTATTGCCTCTCCCTTCACACTCAAAACATTCCTCTTCTTCCTCTTTCTCACATTCTTTCTCACCGCTCTCTTTGGCCTCATTTTATTTTCTCAAAAAATCTTTTATTGGAAGAATTTTGTTTTGAAAACTTGAGAAAATTTTTGAAAATTTCTACAAGCATGGCCATATCAAAATCAACCTCATCCTCAAAGTCAGACTCACAAACTTTCACTTTCTTTTTCCTTATCTCTCCTGAACACTTCCTCTTCCTTCCTAAATTGGGCTCTAAATTTTATCTCCCTATCCTTAGGCCTGATAATGTTAGGAAACATGTCAATTTCATATGTCTGGAGGTCTCCTACTAGTTTTTCTAATTTTAAATTGCCAAACCACCTAAGGTATTCAAAATAGTCACGCTTTGGATAAAACGTTTAGTCAATGATCTTAAAATCTTTTTAACCACTCGTACATCAGGTATCGGCTCACCAAGATTAAAACTAGTGTTGACAATGTCAGATAAACATGCGTAAAAATCATCAAAACACTCAAATTCAAGCATGGTAATTATATCAAATTGAGTAGTTAAAATTTGAATTTTAGACTCTCTGATCGCATATGTGCCTTCGTGGGTAAGAGGTAAAATGTCCCACGCTTCATTTGACGTGGGGCACGACATCATACGTAAAAAATCCTCAGGAGTGATGGCACGAGAAATTGCACTCAGTCAATGTGAATTAAAAGTGCTCCATTTAAATTCGTCCTCAGTCCAGGTAGTCATAAGTTTAAGAGATATTAAATTATCTACAGTGATAGTGGGAGTCATCCACCATCTTTCACAAACTATCCAAACGCGCTCATAAATGGACTTTAATTGTGATTTCATACGTCCTTTCTAGTAGACATAATTAGACCTATAAAAATGGCACTACACCAAACTGGGCGATTGGTTATGGACTTTATCCATGACATGGTAATGTGGGTCACGGCTTTGGTCCGTGACCAAATCGGGCATGACCAATTTCGATGGCCCTGGACTAAATCCCTGACCCACTGCCTCGTCATGGACTTCCCATAGTCACAGATGTGGTCACGACCCATAGACCTAACCTTATTTACAAGCCTGGTCAAGACCCAAACCCGTGACCATCACCTGATTAAAAACCCATTTGGTCATGACCAGTAGACGTGACTATGTTTTCTGTACAGTCAAACCTGGTCACGGGTTTAAATCATGACTATTATTCTTATGATTAATCTTCGTCATGGATTTAGGCTGTAAATATGTTTTCTGTAGAAATCAACTTAGTCACGACATTGGTTCGTGAATATGTTTTCTTTAGAAATCAATTTAGTCACGAATTTAGGCCATGACCAAACTTATGGGATACATAAAATGGTCATAGCTTTGGGTCGTGACCAGATTTTATAATAAAATAATCCTCGAATCGGGAGGCAAATCGGTCAGTTGCTACAAGTGCTCCTTTGGTGACCTCACAGGGGTCTCGTGCTCTCAAATCGGGGGTCCCTTGACCACCGGTCATGGGACCCATGTTGGCATTTTGAAATTTGTGTTGTTCTTTCAAACCGGGGGTCCTGTGAGCATACGATCTGTTTGTGCGGGCTACGTTGGTCCCGAGCGAGGTGTTGGCACCACCCACGGAGCCGTTTGGCGGGAGTCATGGGGTTTAGTCCTCCAATAGTACATTTTGAAGCCTAAGTGTTAGCATTCAGAAATCTGGGCCATGAGCTCAAATCGAGGGTCCAAGGACCACGCGGTCGGTTCCTACGAGTTATATTGGTCTCGTGAGAGGTGTTAGCAGTGCTTACGGGGCCTTTTGGGGGGCGCTAAGGTATTTATTCCCCCTGACCGCACATTTTCATGCCTAAGTGTGGATATTCTCTATTTTGGGTTGTGCTCTCAAACTGAGGATCCCGTGATCACGCGGTCGGTTCCTACGAGTTAAATTAGTCATGTGCGAGATGTAGGCGTCGCTCACAGGGCCATTTGGGGGGAGCTAAGGGGTTTCGCACACCAATGACAATTTTTCAATCCTAACCGTAGTTATTATCTATTTTTGGTCGTGCTCGCTGTAACACCCCGCTTAAAATAATAACGGGTGGCCAGCCCTATACTATATTAAATCAGGAATTTCAGATGGTCCAGTCTCAACATCAACTATCGGTACTATATAATATAGGACTAACTACCCGATATCATATAAGCGAGATGTTAAATAAATTAAAACATGCAACATAACACAACCCAACACTACAAAATTTCTAATAAATAAGAGAGATGCAAGAAAGAACTATAAGAAATGAAAGGTATCACTATACATGAATATGCCATAAATAAATAAACCCGAATAAGCTGTCGGGTCACAGCAAATACAATAACTGAAGGGAATAAATATAAACTTGTAAGTAAATATCCCTTGGGAACAAACCCGATATACAACATGAATCCTACCTAGAATTTTAAAGAAGTAGGAAGCGGCTACATGAAACATCCCACAACAGTCTGCACCTGTCACGGCTCCCGAGACTCTGGATAGAAGGTCATCCGTCATCCATGCGGTAGGATACCTGTGGAAATATATATATATATATATACAAGAAGGAGGGAGAAGTAAACGGGTTAGAGCCCCGAATGTGTAAAATATTTTGCAAGTGTTTTAACCGTGCATAATAAATACCGGTGTACTTAATTTCATAAATAAGTGAGATCGCACTCTCGTGGAACCCCAACTCACCTCTCATCTAAAGGCGCGCACCTAATCGCGTCCTCAAATTTTAGTTAAATTACCCCCATTGATTTTTAGGACAACCTAACTTATCAGGCCTAGCCTATATCCACGAGAGCTACCTTCCCGTCATAATCTAAGGATCCACCCATTTCTAATCCTATTAGATTATGATTACAACAATTATGCCATAAAAGGCTTAATAAATTCCGATTAATAATCTTATGAATTATAATCATCATAATTCTTAAAACATCACTCCTATACATATACATATGCATATACATATATAGGCTAAAAACGTAAGAATTAATATACTTAATAACATGCACATGGAATATTGGCAAGACTTCTCTCTAATCCCAAAATTGTACTACGTTTCGTGCGTGGGGAGTCTCGCAAAGCGAAATCCAAACAAGGAACCGCCCCGTTACACTACTCCTCACAAGGTCAAGACCAGAGATCCGAGATGCCACCTCTGGAATTACTTCTGTCAAATCTCGACATGGCACTGCGTTTCGTACGTGAGGTGTCTCGCAAAGCGAAATCCAAACAAGGAACCACCTCGTTACACTACTCCTGGGCAATGTCGATCCTAGAGATCCATAATCCTCAACATACAAGTAAATACTACCATTATTACTAAATATAACTACTAAAGAAAGAAATAAAAAAACAAATAAAATAAAATAAAAGAACCTCCAATAATATCCTTGGGATGATGTAACCGAATAATACCTTATGTGCGATACATCAACCCCCATCAATCTAGTACACCATAATCATCTAAGATGTACTTCATAAAAGTCCATATCCTTTCATCTATCGGATATATATATAAATAAATATATATATATATATATATATATATATAGGTATTTATTTCTAACCGTATATATATATCATCATCCATCCAATAGCCAAGTGTACATACTACATATGATGTACAAGGCCATGCACATAATATACCCGGCTATATATATATCGCCGATAAACTGCATCAATGCTATCATCTTCCCAGTGCTCGGCTCACGTAGCAATACTGGGCCCACCATGGTGGGACTAAACGACACCCATCTCGTGGTAAAATCACGCACACGACGTCCCGGGAAGCGGTCATAGCTCCAAACCGTCAATGAGACGAAACATACCCATCACGTCTCATCCCAAAATAAATATATATATCATATAATAACACACGGGATGACTATGACCTGGGGAATATCCACACCCTGCTTTTCTAGCCAGCATGCTCACCCTCTACGCGCGCAACATCCCAATGATAGCATGAGCGGGGTATGCTTAACCAATTTAGTATATATATCATTTACATGCATAATATATATAATCCATATGATCCAATCATATGATCAAATAATAAACCATCATATACGGTTTAAATATCCATACCATGTATATCCACAACATGAAGATATCCATATATCTATATACATACATATATATATATATATATATATATATATATATATATATATATATATCAACACATATTCACATATCCTTATCTACATATATAAACTAATTCTCGTTCATATGTATAAGATATATATAACTGGCTATAAGTATACATAGTCCTCGATATACAAGCCGTCACTACCATTTCCATTAAATTTACCTTGATATGTGAATATAATTCCATACTTGAAACATATTCAATCATCTTCCTATGATGAGTAGTCTCCCAAAACCATATGTTTATGTCTATACATATACATTCAACATTAGGGTTATCACCCAAGAATTTGTGTAGAAATCCATCACTACACCTTTCACCTCTAAATGTGAAAGTACATAATTATCTTTAGTACTATCTAACCATAGGCATTAACTGGACTTAATAGTCTAAAACCTCAATTTATTCCAACCTCATTTCAAGTATTGGAATCTCAATGGCCATATCCCCATAATTGCGTATAAACTATCCTAACTAGAATTTACGCTACCGCTTATCCTAGTCGATAGTACACCCGCAAGCTGTTTCCCACTTTTACCTATGGTTCAATTGTATTTTATGAATCCTTACCCCTATCGGGTTATCACTTATTCCTTAGTCTAAATATTTGTAAGGATAGGAGACCTCTCACTTTCTAAGAGTTCTCAACCTCAAACATATATATATATATACCTTTATCTATAATTGGTAAATTCCAACCTCAAAGAGTTTTCCCCCAATATCCATATTTAACTCCAATACGTACATGGGTACATTTCTCCCAAGTTACCCAAAGGGTTCCCCAAATCCAAATATGTGAGAAACTCCTTATATGACTCCAAGAATATATCTTTTACATCCTAAGAGAAAGCCCCCAAATCAATAAACCCAACCAAAAAGGGTTTGAAATCACTATGGAGAAAATACTTCAAAATGCCCTGTTTCCAAATCGATTCGGCCTCCCAGGCGAATCGATTCGGGTCCAAAGACCTGGGCTTCTGCAATAGGCCGAATCGATTCGGCTTGGGGTCCGAATCGATTCGGTCAATGCAGACCTACCAATTTTACCAAACCGAATCGATTCGCTTGAGGGGGCGAATCGATTCGGACCTGCAATTTTTGAAGGGTTCATCTGTTTCTTCAAAACCCACGAATTCTAAACCCTAAATTTCTCATTCCAACCCCCAATCCTTCATCAAATCATGATTTTAAGCCCATTAACCAACCGAAAGTTGATCCCAATCATTTCTATGTCATTAATTCTCAATTTAAACATTGATTTCAAGATTTAAACCTAAAATCTAGGTTTTGACATTAATACCCAAAAACCATTTCTTTACCCCACAATTTATGAAATGAAATACACAAATAGCTATTTAGCAAGATTAAACACTTGCCTCAGATTTGTAGAGGTTGGATCGTCCTCGATGTCGCGGTTGGACCGGAAATCCCAAGCTTTTTCTTCCTCTCTCTCTTCTTTTTCCTTCTTTTTCTTTCTCTCTTTCTCTATTTGAGAAGGCTTCATCCGTAAGCCTTAAATCCTTTAAAAACAACAAACCCAGTTTTAAATGTTAATACACATTTTAACGACTCGTTTACTCCAATTCGAGCCAAAATAACTTAAAACATTCCGGAGCCGAAATAAGACCCAATGACAGTCATTTTGACTGTCTCGACCCTTCCGGGATTGATGGTACCCTCAAAATCATGATCCGGAGTACTTTAAAATATTTTCTATTTTTGGACCTCATTTCCCAAATTCTAAAATTCTCCAATTTAATTAAATTTTATTTTCCCAAAATTTAAATTTCTCATTCTCCAAAAGTCGAGGGTGTTACAATCTTCCCCCCTTACAAGAATTTCGTCCGCGAAATTTAAGACATGCCTAGGACCTCAATATCATCTAGTCCCTACATCAATCCTCAAGATTACTATGCCGATCCTTTCGAGTTCTCACGTCGAACTACATAGATCTTTACCGGTCTAAAAAATCAACTAGCTACCCAGGGCGCCCATACACCCCGTACCCGAGTTTCCACTCGTAAAATCCTAATCAGGCTCCATTAGCCTCCAATTGTAAGATAACCCTCGGTAATATAATCTATAACAATATACTAAATATATAAAAGTTTGAAAATTTCCACTGGTTGAACTCTCCTCAATTCCTGACGCTAGCCACCTTCGTGCGGGGGAGGTCTCGCAAGCGAAATCCAAACAAGGAACCCTCCCAATACACTACTGCGTAGCTAGGTCGGGGATTGATATTAGTTGAACCAGGGTTAAGGTTTTATAAAAAGATTTTCTCATATTTTAGATATTGCCCGAGGGCCTATACAATAATACAATATAAATATATTCCGCGTCTTTCGACACGCCAAACAAACACCTTATGTTTAAAACACAAGGCCTCAATTAATACAATACTCTAGCCAATACCTAGTTCTCAAAACTAGCACAACTATGAGCTAAACTATCCGCTCCTCACAAATCTACCAAACTCTGAACCTCTCAGTTATGAAATTCCTATACATCATATTAACACCTTTATATAAAAATAAATCCTTCCCTCATTGGGATTCTAAAACTTCCCTAATATTTCGTTATGAAAAGGTGTATCATCTCCCAAGACGCCATACCAAGGCCACACTTGCTCACTTCCTTCTCTGGGAAAATTCCATACCCCCTAGCGGTATAGCGGCTAGCTACTCATCACACCTCACACGCGACGTTCCCACTATCGCACAAAGCGTAACTTAAACCCAAAGAAAGGTATTCTACCTTACAATTCCATAACTTAATGGTTTCCCCTCACCCTAGAATCTCAACTCAGGGTCCTAAACCCCTTCCAGGAAAATCATTATCCCTAAGCCTATTTCTTCACAAGAGAAACATCTTCCTCAAAATCCTTCCTAGCGAAGGTTGACGGGTTTCTAAATCCAAACCTCCCAAAGAGTACAATAACCTCTCCTCAGACTTACTTTATTAAGTCCAAGGTTTGTCATTCGAGTAAATTTTCCTTTCTTACTCAACCGTCGATAAATCACCTCGAACCACTGTTAGAAATATCCTCAATATTTCCTCCTAAATCGGGGAAAAACAAATACCCCCGATTAAAGTGTACCCAAAATATACTATGGGTTCCGTATTTATAAACCTATTCTTTCCTAGACGACAAAAATCTAGGCGACGTCTGAAACGAAACAAGAGCAACTGTTATCAGTACGCCAATCAAGTGAGTATACTTCAGAGAAGAAAACAACGCAGTGAACACAACAGTCCTATTTTTAGGGCTTTATGTCAAGAACGTTAACGGAAGAATGCAGAAACTCGCACAGATCCTAAGGACTCTAGAACCTGATGCTCTGATACCATCTGTAACACCCCGCTTAAAATAATAACGGGTTGCCAGCCCTATACTATATTAAATCAGGAATTTCAGATGGTCCAGTCTGAACATCAACTATCAGTACTATATAATATAGGACTAACTACCCGATATCATATAAGCGAGATGTTAAATAAATTAAAACATGCAACATAACACAACCCAACACTACAAAATTTCTAATAAATAAGAGAGATGCAAGAAAGAACTATAAGAAATGAAAGGTATCACTATACATGAATATGCCATAAATAAATAAACCCGAATAAGATGTCGGGTCACAGCAAATACAATAACTGAAGGGAATAAATATAAACATGTAAGTAAATATCCCTTGGGTACAAACCCGATATACAACATGAATCCTACCTAGAATTTTAAAGAAGTAGGAAGCAGCTACATGAAACATCCCGCAATAGTCCGCACCTATCACGGCTCCCGAGACTCTGGATATAAGGTCATCCGTCATCCATGCGGTAGGATACCTGTGGAAATATATATATATATATATATATATATACAAGAAGGAGGGAGAAGTAAACAGGTCAGAGCCCCGAATGTGTAAAATATTTTGCAAGTGTTTTAACCGTGCATAATAAATACCGGTGTACTTAATTTCATAAATAAGTGAGACCGCACTCTCGTGGAACCCCAACTCACCTCTCATCTAAAGGCGCGCACCTAATCGCGTCCTCAAATTTTAGTTAAATTACCCCCATTGATTTTTAGGACAACCTAACTTATCAGGCCTAACCTATATCCACGAGAGCTACCTTCCCGTCATAATCTAAGGATCCACCCATTTCTAATCCTATTAGATTATGATTACAACAATTATGCCATAAAAGGCTTAATAAATTCCGATTAATAATCTTATGAATTATAATCATCATAATTCTTAAAACATCACTCCTATACATATACATATTCATATACATATATAGGCTAAAAACGTAAGAATTAATATACTTAGTAACATGCACATGGAATATTGGCAATACTTCTCTCTAATCCCAAAATTGTACTACGTTTCGTGCGTGGGGAGTCTCGCAAAGCGAAATCCAAACAAGGAACCGCCCCGTTACACTACTCCTGACAAGGTCAAGACCAGAGATTCGAGATGCCACCTATGGAATTACTTCTCTCAAATCTCGACATGGCACTGCGTTTCGTGCGTGAGGTGTCTCGCAAAGCGAAATCCAAACAAGGAACCACCTCGTTACACTACTCCTGGGCAATGTCGATCCTAGAGATCCATAATCCTCAACATACAAGTAAATACTACCATTATTACTAACTATAACTACTAAAGAAAGAAAGAAGAAAACAAAAGAAAACAAATAAAATAAAATAAAAGAACCTCCAATAATATCCTTGGGATGATGTAACTGAATAATACCTTATGTGCGATACATCAACCCCCATCAATCTAGTACACCATAATCATCTAAGATGTACTTCATAAAAGTCCATATCCTTTCATCTATCGGATATATATATAAATATATATATATATATATATATATAGGTATTTATTTCTAACCGTATATATATATCATCATCCATCCAATAGCCAAGTGTACATACTACATATGATGTACAAGGCCATGCACATAATATACCCGACTAAATATATATCGCCGATAAACTGCATCAATGTTATCATCTTCCCAGTGCCCGGCTCACGTAGCAATACTGGGGCTACCATTGTGGGACTAAACGACACCCATCTCGTGGTAAACTCACGCACACGACGTCCCAGGAAGCGGTCATAGCTCCAAACCGGCAATGAGACGAAACATATCCATCACGTCTCATCCCAAAATAAATATATATATCATATAATAACACACGGGAAGACTATGACCTGGGGAATATCCACACCCTGCTTTTCTAGCCAGGATGCTCACCCTCTACGCGCGCAACTTCCCAATGATAGCATGAGCGGGGTATGCTTAACCAATTTAGTATATATATCATTTACATGCATAATATATATAATCCATATGATCCAATCATATGATCAAATAATAAACCATCATATACGGTTTAAATATCCATACCATGTATATCCACAACATGAAGATATCCATATATCTATATACATATATATATATATATATATATATATATATATATATATATATATATATATATATATATCAACACATATTCACATATCCTTATCTATATATATAAACTAATTCTCGTTCATATGTATAAGATATATATAACTGGCTATAAGTATACATAGTCCTCAATATACAAGCCGTCACTACCATTTCCATTAAATTTACCTTGATATGTGAATATAATTCCATACTTGAAACATATTCAATCATCTTCCTATGATGAGTAGTCTCCCAGAACTATATGTTTATGTCTATACATATACATTCAACATTAGGGTTATCACCCAAGAATTTGTGTAGAAATCCATCACTACACCTTTAACCTCTAAATGTGAAAGTACATAATTATCTTTAGTACTATCTAACCATAGGCATTAACAGGACTTAATAGTCTAAAACCTCAATATATTCCAACCTCATTTCAAGTATTGGAATCTCAATGGCCATATCCCCATAATTGCGTATAAACTATCCTAACTAGAATTTACGCTACAGCTTATCCTAGTCGATAGTACACCCGCAAGCTGTTTCCCACTTTTACCTATGGTTCAATTGTATTTTATGAATCCTTACCCCTATCGGTTTATCATTTATTCCTTAGTCTAAATATTTCTAAGGATAGGATACCTCTCACTCTCTAAGAGTTCTCAACCTCAAACATATATATATATATATATATACCTTTATCTATAATTGGTAAATTCCAACCTCAAAGAGTTTTCCCCCAATATCCATATGTAACTCCAATACGTACATGGGTACATTTCTCCCAAGTTACCCTAAGGGGTCCCCAAATCCCAATATGTGAGAAACTCCTTATATGACTCCAAGAATATATCTTTTACATCCTAAGAGAAAGCCCCCAAATCAATAAACCCAACCAAAAAGGGTTTGAAATCACTATGGAGAAAATACTTCAAAATGCCCTGTTTCCGAATCGATTCAGCCTCCCAGGCGAATCGATTCGGGTCCAAAGACCTGGGCTTCTGCAATAGGCCGAATCGATTCGTCTTGGGGTCCGAATCGATTCGGTCAATGCAGACCTGCCAATTTTACCAAACCGAATCTATTCGCTTGAGGGGGCGAATCGATTCGGACCTGCAATTTTTGAAGGGTTCATCTGTTTCTTCAAAACCCACGAATTCTAAACCCTAAATTTCTCATTCCAACCCCCAATCCTTCATCAAATCATGATTTTAAGCCCATTAACCAACCGAAAGTTGATCCCAATCATTTCTATGTCATTAATTCTCAATTTAAACATTGATTTCAAGATTTAAACCTAAAATCTAGGTTTTGACATTAATACCCAAAAACCATTTCTTTACCCCACAATTTATGAAATGAAATACACAAATAGCTATTTAGCAAGATTAAACACTTGCCTCAGATTTGTAGAGGTTGGATTGTCCTCGATGTCGCGGTTGGACCGGAAATCCCAAGCTTTTTCTTCCTCTCTCTCTTCTTTTTCCTTCTTCTTTCTTTCTTTTTCTTTCTCTCTTTCTCTATTTGAGAAGGCTTCATCCGTAAGCCTTAAATCCTTTAAAAACAACAAACCCAGTATTAAATGTTAATACACACTTTAAACGACTCGTTTACTCCAATTCGAGCCAAAATAACTTAAAACATTCCGGAGCCGAAATAAGACCCAATGACAGTCATTTTGACTATCTCGACCCTTCCGGGATTGATGGTACCCTCAAAATCATCATCCGGAGTACTTTAAAATATTTTCTATTTTTGGACCTCATTTCCCAAATTCTAAAATTCTCCAATTTAATTAAATTTTATTTTCCCAAAATATAAATTTCTCAGTCTCCCAAAGTCGAGGGTGTTACACTCACAAACCTACAGTCTCGTGACCAACCAGTCAGTTCGTACGAGTTATATTAGACCCGTGCGAGGTGTTACTGCCGCTCATAGGGCCGTGTGGACGTTAAGGGGTTTTTCACTGCAATGACACGCTTTTAAGCCTAAGTGTCAATATTATATGTTTTGGGTCGTTCTCTAAAGACGAGGGTTCTTTGACCACGCGGTCGATTCATGCGAGTTACGTTGGTCTCGAGCGAGGTGTTGGCACCGCCTACGGGGCCGTTTGGGGGGGGGGGATTGTAGGGTTTCACACCCCAACGGCATGTTTTCATTCCTAAGTGTGGATATTCTTTTTTTGGGGCCGTGATCTCAAGTCGAGGATCCCTTGAACACACGATCAGTTCGTGCGGCCTACATTGGTACCGAGCGAGGTATTGGTGCCGCCCATGGGGCCGTTTGGGTTATGTTGCGGGGTTTCACCCTCTAACGGAAGGTTTTCAAGCCTATGCGTGGATATTCTCTATTTTGGGTCATGCTCTCATTGCAAGGGTCCCATGACCATGTGGTCGGTACTTACGAGTTATATTGGACCCGTGTGAGCTGTTAGCACCACTCATGGGGCCGTGTGGGGGGCGCTAAGGGGTTTTACACCCCAACGGCACGTTTTCAAGCCTACATGTGGATATTCTATCTCCTGGGTCGTTCTTTCAAATAAAGGGTCCTGTGACCATGCGGTCTGTTTCTTCGAGTTACATTGGGCCCATGCGAGGTGTTGGTGCCACTCACGGGGCCATTTGGGGGGCACTAAGGGGTTTCCACCCCAACATCACGTTTTCAAGACCAAGTGTGAATTTTAATGAAGTTTGATAGAGTATTCCAAATAGGACTCCTCTAAATCCATGTTTAGTGGATTTTGATGAAGGAAACAATCCTCGTAATGTATTCTCATTACGGGGAGTGTGGCCATCATCAAGATCCATCAATCCAGGACACTCCAATAGATGATTCGTATTTGAAATACTTTATCAAACATCAAATGAGAAAACGCATCATATTATCTAGGACTCCGTTATAGAAAAATTTAAGCGCGCTCTACAACACGGAGGAACCGACCGCGTGGTCACAAGGTTGTTAAGTGGGCACTATGTGGTTTCACCCCCCAAAGATACGTTTTTAAGCCTAAGTGTCGATTTTCTCTTTTTTGGGATGTGACCTCAAACCGGGGATCCCGTGACTACGCGATCGACTCCTACGAGCTAAATTGGTCCCGTGTGAGGTGTTGGCACCGCTCACGGGGCCGTTTGGGGGGCGCTAAGGGGTTTCACCTCCAAAGATACATTTTCAAGTCTCTAATTGTGGATATTCACAAATTTGTGTTGTGCTCTCAAATCTGGATTCCTGTGACCTTGCGTTAGATTCCTACGAGTTACATTGATCCCGATCGAGGTGTTGGCACTGGCCATAGGTCCGTTTGGGGGGCATTAGAGGATTTCGCCCCCCCCCCCCCTCACAATCCGTTTTCAAACCAAAGTGAGGATATTCTATTTTTTGGGTTGTGCCCTCAAACCGGGGGTCCCGTGACTATGTAATCGGCTCCTAATAGTTACATTGGAACCGTGCGCGGTGATAACTCCCCTAAAAGGGCCATTTGGCGGGCGCTAAGGGGTTTCCCCTCTAATGTCACGTGTTAAAGGCTAAGTATGTATTTTCTCAAATTATCGTCATATTCTAAAATCGGGGGTCCCATGGCTGCGTGATCGGTTCCTACGAGTTATATTTGTCCCATGCGCGGTGATAGCTCCCCTAAAGGGGTTGCTTGGGGGGCGCTTGTAATACCCCGCATTTTCATCGATATTTATTTATGGGATTAATTAAATTAAATGTGAATTAATTGAAAATTAATCCGGATAAAATACTAACGAGATGTGAGTTGGTATTTGATTATAATGTGTATATATGGCAATATATGAATATTGAGAATATTAAATTGTCGCGAGATAGAAATACGGCAATTTGGAAATTTTGTTGGGACGCGTGTGACAGTCGCGTCAGGAAAATATTTAATTTAATTAAAAATTGAATTTTATTTTTATTAACCGTATGGTCATTTTGAGTGCGACAACGTGTCCGGAAGGGTCGAAATAGTCAGAAAACACTAGCCGGGGGTTTAGTTTGGGTCCCGAGGCATTTTTGAGCCATACCGGCAACCCAAAAGGGTAATTTGGTAATTTCAGATTTTTGGTAATTAAAACCCACGAAAATTAGAGTTTAATTATGATTTATCATTAAACCCACAAACCCATTATCAGCACTAAACTGAGTAGTGGGCTACGGGATAAGTTAAGGAAAGATTAAAACTTACCAAAAACCAACCCCTACCTCCATTGTCATCTTGTGAGAAGAACTAGCAGAGAGAGAGAGGAAGGAGGATTCTGCAGAGAAAGAGAGAGAGAGAGACCAACCTTCATCAATTCAACATCAAATTTAGAGAACGATTTAGGCAAGTGGTTTAATTACATTAATCGCAATGAATGTTTCTTCCATGCGTAGGAATTTATGAAAATTTCATTTGTTTTGGCAGATTGATAAAAACTCATTGAATTGGATTTAGAAATTTATTTTTTTTAGAGAGATATCATGTAGAATTTTGTTTGGGTGATTATTCTGTTAGAATTACATCTTTTATACCACAAAAAATGGATTTAATTATGTTTATGGATTATTTTAATTTTCTAGGGTTCATGTTCATGGGATTTGGGGAAAATTGGGGAGAATTGATGATTAGATGTGGTTTAGAATGATTAGACCCCATATATAAATGTTGTGATACGATTTAGTATGTTTAGGGATGATTAGAAACCTTAAAATACTGTTGGGATAACGTTTAGATGAGATTAGAGGTGAAGAAAATTGGGAAAAATGAAATAGAGGAATTCTGGGCTTGAAACTGTCACCTCGTTAGAAGACCTGCCTAGGTCGTTCCAACGAGCTCGTTTGAACGAGCTTCTAACGAGTTGACAGTTTGATTTCTAACGAGTGGGATGTTCGTTCGATGCCTTTCGTTCGAACGAGATCTCGTTAGATGCCCATTTCATTCGAACGACCTCGTTCGAACGAGACTTCTAACGAGTTGACCGAATGGCCTTTTTGGCCTGGTTTGATTTCTTGTGTCCCGTAGCCTTGTTTAATGTCAGAGATAACATTACCTTGATGACTAATTGAGATAGTTGGGATATTCGGGATATATTGGGGAGTAAAATATAGAAGAATGATTTGAACCTAATGGTAATTGTCGATTAGGACGCGAATAACTAATTACGACGTGAGGATAATGGATGATGTGCATATATAAACCGGGGACACGTGTATTGGTATAAGAATGAGAAGTATACCACTAATAAATTATGGTATATGAGGATAATGAAATGTGCGAACATCTATATTGATATATGATTACTTAGGTTGTGTGAATGCCTAGTGTATGGATTTCTTATGTGTGTGACATACCTACTATACTTTCTATCACGGGAGGTTTACGTTCTCTTAGGGCCATCTAATCCTTGTGTGCCCAGATTTAGAGTGGTACCTAGAGGACATAGTTCAAGGGAATGACTTAATTGTGAGTTATTAAGTCAGCTGACTATGGAGCGTAGGTATGTACGTGACCCATGGATATGTTAAATTATGTTCGCCTCCATTTTCGTGTGTTGTGCTTACTCTAACAATTCCTGAGAGATTCGGAATTTGTAATCCTTATGTACGTGATGTACCAGGATGGATAGCAGAGTATGTGTATTGTATATTTATGATGTGAATAATATACGGTTAAATGAAAAGGAATTGTTATGTTTAATTGCGAGAATAATTTATAGTAACTCCTTGAGAAGATAAATAAGGAGATAACCTCCAGTAAATGGTAATGCTAATAATTGAGAATCCAAGTTTAAGTAAAGCTATCTATTTAAGTGATAACATTGGGAATTCATAGTGTGAATTGAGTAGGAAGGTTAGAACTTATGTCGGTTTATCTAGATATGAGAATCACTTGAATGGGTACGGTACGTTAGGAGTGCACAATTAGTAGAGAGGTGAGTATTTCATGTGAGAGCACGTCCTAACATGTATTTTGCATTCATTATTTTAATCTAATTAAAACACTTGCTGTTTTTAAAATACTCTCCACTTTCGGGCTCTGACCCGTTTGCTTTCAAATCTACTTTTTGTAAAAACCTTTTTAGGTGCCCAGCCACAAGGACACCATGCATAGTATTTCTAGTCAGGTGACGAGCTGTAGCTGTTGTGGAAGTTACAGGGCCTTGCTAGTAGACGCCTCATTTGCCTTGACTCTATATTCAAATTTCATCAGTTGTAGGGCATGTCGCCCATTTCTTTTAGAGACATTTCATTTCTTTCAGTTATTCAGACTTTTGGTTTGTAATTTATTCAGGATGCAGACTTGTTTGATTTCTTTCCATATTGGGATTGTTGTGAGGAGTATTTCCTCTAGACTCATTTTTACTTGTTGATTTACTATAGTTGGACTTTATCGTTAATGGTTGTGTTACATTTCTATATTTCACTTATTGCATGATTAATCAGAGTTAACTTAAAATTTGGCAACTCACTTTTTAAATACTAGGTGGTTAGTAATCATTAAAAATGTTTTCGACAGTGATGCTATTAACTGGACCAACTTGGCATTTTGTATTGATTTAATAAAGTTGTAGCTACACGGTATTTTATTAGTCGGGGTGTCACAGCGCTAAGGGGTTTCACCCTCTAACGGCAGGTTTTCAAGCCTAAGTGTGAATTTTCTCAAATTATTGTCATTTTCTTAAACCAGGGGTTCCGTGACCATGCGATCGGTTCTTGCGAGTTACATTGATCCTGTGCGAGGTGTTTGCACCTCTCACGAGGCCATTTGGGAGGTTCTTTTCATTTTCTCCCTCAAAAGTCATTTCTTTAACACACTTAAGAATTTCGGTTACGCTGTTCTAAGACAAGACAAATTGACACTTGAAATTATGCAAACCAATCATTGCATCTAATACCGAAGGATCTTCATCGCAATGTTTATACAATGGTCTATTTGTAATACCCCGTACTTTTATGGATATTTATTTATGGGATTAATTAAATTAAATGTGAATTAATTGAGAATTAATCCGGATAAAATACTAACGAGATGTGAGTTGGTATCTGATTATAATATGGATATATGGCAGTATATGAATATTAAAAATATTAAAATTATCGCGAGACTGAAATACGACAATTTGGGAAATTTTGTTGGGACACGCGTGACAGTCGCGTCAGGAGGGTAATTATTTAAATTAAAAAGTGAATTTTATTTTTATCAGCCCTATGGTCATTTCGAGTGTGCCAACGTGTCCGAAAGGGTCGAGATAGTCCGAAAACACTAGCCGGGAGTTTAGTTTGGGTCCCGGGGCATTTTTAAGCCAAACCGGCAACCCGGAAGGGTATTTTGGTAATTTTAAAAATTCTGGAATTAAGACCCACGATTTTTAGTGTTGATTTATTTATTTTTGGTTAGGCCATTAGGGCCATGATCAGCCAAAAACATAGAGGGGATTTACGTGAGTTAGAGGAGAGGTTACAAAGAGTCCCCAAACCAAAAACCACCCCCACCAATTTGGACGAAATTGTGACCGGAATGGAGAGAGGACCAGCCCTTAAACAACAACAATAGATCAGAACATCAAATTTACAGGCAAGTGGTTTATCTTGCAAAAATTCAAACCATATATTTTACATGTTTCTATAGAATTGGAGATTTCTCATAAATAATGAAGATTAAATGGATTTGAATGGTTTAAATCATAATTTGGGTAGGACTTTCATGTAGGTTTATATTTGAGATGATAACAACTACGAATTTGTGATTAATGAGTAGAGAATTTCGAAATTTGAAGGAATTATGGGATTTTCTTGAAGAAATAGGAAAAACTAGGTTTTATATGATTTTTGGGTAATTTGATCCATGAAAGTGATGTTATATGTTGATTTAACGAATCTAAAACGTGGGGAAAGAAGTAAACATGTTAGTAGGATGATTAGTATATCCATTTGAGAGTTTTGGACGTTAGAAGGATGATTAAGAAGAGTAAAAAGATGCAAACCCGTAACTGCTAAGGATTTCTGGACTGATGCCTGCTTGATCGATCGATCGACTCAAGAATGTCGATCGATCGAAGGTTCGATCGATCGACCCCTGCTGTATTTTGGAAATTGTTTCTCTTTAAGGTTTAATGATTATTCCAAAGCCAATGTTGGTTATTAGGAAGATTAATATGATAGTGTGGGACTTAATTAAAGTCAGTAGGGCCTTAGTTGTTATCGGAAAATGCTATAACTTATGGGATTGATTGATATTACGTGCAAGGGTCTATCGAGTGAGGTACGGTTAGAAAACGTTCGAATTGGAACTACATTGAGAATTGAGGATGATGTAAGATGAGGGCAGTAACGGAGGGACTTTAAGTACTGAGATAACATTTGAAATTAATAAGAAATCTAGTAACATTTTGAGTTAGGTTTAAGTACCAAAATTGATACGACGAGAGACTTATCAAACGGAATATATATGATATGTAATACTCGCAGTAAATTTGACAAGTACGAGATTAACTAGATGAAATGTGCGAACATCTATATTGATATATGATTACTTAGGTTGTGTGAATGCCTAGTGTATGGATTTCTTATGTGTATAACATACCTACCATACTTGCTATCACGGGAGGTTTACGTTCGCTTAGGGCCATCTGATCCTTGTGTGATCGGATTTAGATTGGTACCTTGGGGACATAGTTCAAGAGAATGACTTATTTGTGAGTTAATAAGTCAGCTGACTATGGAGCGTAGGTATGTACGTGACCCATGGATATGTTGAATTATGTTCGCCTCCATTTTTTGTGTGTTGTGCTTATTCTAACAATTCCTGAGAGATTCGGAATTTGTAATCCTTATGTACGCGATGTACCAGGATGGATAGCAGAGTATGTGTGCACCACAGCTTAGCCTCAGGGTTCTTGTATTGTATATTTATGATGTGACTGATATACGATTAAATGAATAGACTTGTCATGTTTAATTATGAGAATAATTTATAGTAACTCCTTGAGAAGATAAATAAGGGGATAACCTCCAGTAAATGATAATGCTAATAATTGAGAATATGAGTTTAAGTAAATCTATCTATTCAAGTGATAATATTGGGAGTTCATATTGTGAATATTTGTGATGGGTTCATTGTTGCTTAGTGGATGTGATTGACTAAGATATGCAAATGGGTTAAAAATGAGAATTTAACTAACAATTGAGATAAGTAAATTAACGAATGTGAACATGGGTTATAAATATGCCTTAATTGGGGGTTATGTGTAGATAATCTATGTTTGAATTCGAAGGCAGGAGTGGTATAAACTAGTTAGATAGTGGCATAACTAGGATGGGTTCAAGGCATACGTTAGACGTGCACAGTAGTGGAGAGGTAAGGAACTCATGTGAGAGTACGCAATTAACGTGTTTATAATATGTGATGTTTAATTGTAATTTAAATCACTTGCTGTTTTTAAAATACTCTCCACTTTCGGGCTCTGACCCGTTTGCTTTCAAATCTTTTTTTTTTTGTAAAAACCTTTTAGGTGCCCAGCCATAAGGACACCATGCATAGGAATTCTATTCAGGTGACGAGTTGTAGCTGTTGTGGAAGTTACAGGGCCTTGATAGTAGACGCCTCCTCTTCTAGTCTTTACTCCATATTCAGTTTCATCATTTGTAGGGCATGTCGCCCATTTCTTTTAGAGACATTTTATAATCAGTTATTCAGGTTGTGGATTGTAATTAATTCAGGATTCAGACTTGTTTTATTATTTCAGTTGTGGGATTGTTGTGAGGAGTATTTCCTCGAGACTCTTTATTACTTGTTGATTACACTATTGGGACTTTATTGTGTATGGTTATGTTATTCTTTTATTCTTCACTTACTTCATGTTAATCAGATTTAATTTAAAATTGGCAACTCGCTTTTTAAATACTAGGTGGTTAGTAACCATTAAAATGTTTTCGACAGTGATGCTATTAACTGAACCAACTTGGCATTTTGTATTAATTTTAATAAAGGAGTAGCTACCCGGTATTTAATTAGACGGGGTGTTACACTATTCGCATTGTCTTTCAACTATATATATTCTCGGCCTCCTGGTATTGTTCATTGTGCGCATTATTTTTCTCCATAAGTTGGTGGTTTTGATCGTGGTGGATTCCGTAAGCATCGTCAATTAGGTCGGTCAATGGACGATATGTTGGCGAATCGTTTACCACTTCCACTCATTGATGTTCTATTACATGGTCAGTTACCAGTAATTGTTTGGGAACATAAGGTACATGTTGTTCACCATGGTATGTCCACTTTTTATAATCTGGAGAAATTCCCCACATTATTAAATGTAACTCATCATCTTCTAAAGATTTATATTTTTCGTTTATACAATGGGTGCACGGACACAGAATCTTCTCACTTTTAAGGTTATTAAAAGCGTATGTAATAAATTCTTGAATGCCCTTAACATAACTATTAGCTATTCGGTCAGTCTCCCCCATCCACTCTTTGTATTATGGAAA
The DNA here is from genome assembly GCA_949130495.1 of Sambucus nigra. NCBI lineage: Eukaryota > Viridiplantae > Streptophyta > Magnoliopsida > Dipsacales > Adoxaceae > Sambucus > Sambucus nigra. The sequence continues at coordinate 4,812,117 of CASBWL010000026.1, forward strand.
AACCATTTAATAAGCTTCAAATTGGAGACCTATGTTAACATGATAAAATAAATATCATGTTGCATAAATATCATGTTTCTTAGTAAAGCGCTAATATAGTATCAAAGCAAAGCACTAATAACGTCAACAATGCACTAATCAATCAAACTATGCAATAACTTAAATACAAGAACATGCCAATCAACGATACTACATAACCACTTAAACTCAAATTAAATAAATTTGTTTACTCAAATTATTACAACATAAGAAAAATATTACTACATATTCATCAAGCGATGAACTAGCCAAGTGGTAACCGACTCTACATAATTTTTCAAAAAATTTCCTTCTCGACTGTCGACATGTGATGGAAGAGTTTCACAACCCTCATATACTGTATCAACCACGATCTGACACTCACCCTGCTGCAAAGGTCGATTATGTACTAAAGTTTCTATGACAGTGGGCATGAGCATGCAGATACCAATGACAAATTTACTGCCCAGATCCTGCATATAGTATTTCTCGCGAAAGTCCCCGTAGGTTGTTGACGATGATCCAAGGCATGTACCATGTTGAGGCACTGAGAAAGGGAATGTTGAAGGAGGAACTAGAATTTATGTGGGGGAATGGAGAACGAGGAAAATTTTGAGGAATCCCTCGCATCTGTGGATGGAAAGCGGGATGCATTGGGGGTTGCAGGGGCATACAATCGGTTAAAAGATACATAATATGTGCAAGTTTATCATTCACACCACCCAATTAATTTTGAAGCTTTGACACCCTGCCCGCCCGGGGAGACCTACCGGAGCGCTACTTGCGATAAAACTAGACTAAATTTATCAATCCACAATGTATAGAGAATCTAAATAAACCCATAATAAACAAAAAGATAATCCACTAATCGCATTCTTAAAATTTGCATACAACCAAAAGTCTCACGAAATAACACAACTATCTATATCGAAATAAAAATAAATCACCAATGCTCTGTACAAAAAAAATAATACAATTCTTCTCATCTTGTACTCTCGAATATTGTTCCAAAAATATCAAAGAAAAAAATTAATAAGTCCATAGCGTCCCAAAATCCGCGCTAACCTGTCAACAAAAGAAAATATGGGGAAGTACATAATACTACAACAAAGATGCTCGACGAATATTAGCGGTGAATAAAGCGTAACAATACGGGAATGAATATTCAAATCAAATACAAATCTTAATAGCATTTTATCAATATAATTTCTCAACAACAGATTAATTCGAATCACCAGGCCTTATCATACCGCATCCTACTTTATCAAGTAGCCGGAACAAGATTATTGGTGGGTGCCCAACCTCAGTGCCATATTAAAATCTCATGACAACATGCTCAACACAAATATAATACCACATGAATCAAAATCATATTCAAACAATAATTTCCAAATTCCAAATGAATTTAGGAATTCAAATAATAGTTCAATAATCACTTAAAATCAAAGAGAATAACACTCGCGAGATTAAGGAGCAAATTGTGTAAAACCCCATACCTCAATCCACCAATATGAACCAACATAAATCTTTCCAAAACCCTCAGATTACACCATCAAAATCGGTCCACAAAGTTCTTCAAAACTCTTCCAAGATCCAACACCAAAACTGCCCCAAGTACACCACCGAAAACTATGGTTGAAAGCATAAATATAAAGGGGCTACGTGTATATAAAAAGAGAAGAAGTAAAAGTATGTTTACTACATATTTTTGTGCAAAAATATGATTTAAAAATGGTCACCCACAACCCCTTTTTATAAGGAGAAAATATAAGAAGTTAAACCAACACAAACTCTTAAAAGTGCTTACAGCGCACGAAATCAACTGGGGTCGATCGATCGACCCTTGGCGTCGATCGATCGTTCTCCCAGTTATTTCACTCTCTCGCCTTAAAATGTTTACAAGGAATAAAATATATAAAAATCCAATTGAAAAATCCGTTTTAATTCCGATTTCAAAACCGATTGAAAATCTCGTCTTTAATAATAATTCTCAACATTCTGAAGCAAGAAAAATAATTTTTTAAAAAATTTATTTTCCTCTATATTTTGAAAAATACCACAAAAATTACTCGAGTTGTTACACATCCCCACTAACAATGGATTTTCGCCATTGAAATTAGCCGAAAGCCTACGCTAAAAAATCAGGCCAATAATCTCCAAAAATAATCTCGTCACCAAAAATTGCAATATCTCACATCTAATCTAGATGCCTAACACAAAACGGTCATCTAATATTTCTATCTACAATTATGCGAAATAAAAACCACGACAGACCCAAGACCCAAGACTCGAGGTTGGTCGTATACCTAAGGTCTGATACCATTATGCAACACCCCGCCCGCCCGGGGTGAGCGATCGGAGCACTACTTGCGATAAAACTAAACTAAATCCATCAGTACATAAGGTATAAATCATCTAAATAAACCCACAATAAATAAAAAGAGAGTCCACTGATCTCATTATTCAAATTTGAATACCACCAAAAGTCTCTCAAAATAACACAACTATCTATCTCAAAATAAAAATAAATCTCCAATTCTCTATACAATAAAAAAAAAAAATTCTTCTCATCTCGTACTCTCGAATATTCTTCCCAAAATATCCAAGCTAAAAATCAATAAGTCTATAGTGCCCCAAAATCCACGCTAACCTGCCACTAAAAGAAAATATGGGGAAGTACACCATACGACAGGAAAGATGTTCAACAAATATTGGCGGTGAATAAAGCATAACAATACAGGTACGAATATTCAAATCAAATACAAATCTCAATAGAATTTTATCAATATAATTTCTCAACAACACATTAATCTGAGTAACCAGGCCTCACCATACCGCACCATACTTTATCAAGTAGCCGGAACAGGATTATTGGCAAGTGACCAACCTCACTGCCATATTAAAATCTCATGACAATATGCTCAACACAAATATAATACCACATGAATGAAAATCAGATTCCAACAATAATTTCCAGATTCCAAATGAATTAACCAATTCAAATAAGAGTTAAATAATCACATGAAATCAAAGGGAATAACACTCGTGAGATTAAGGAAGATATTGTGTGAAACCCCATACCTCAAACCACCAAAAGGAACCAACATAAACCTTCCCAGAAACATCAGAATACACCATCAAAATCAGTCCTCAAAGATCTTCAAAACTCTTCCAAGATGCAGCCACAAAATAGCCCCAAGATAACCTCCAAAAACTAGGGTTGAAAGCATAAATATAAAGTGGCTAAGTGTATATAAAAAGAGAGGAACTATAATATGTTTACTGCATATTTTTCTGCCAAGAGATGGTTTAAAAACGGTCACCCAAGACCCATTTTTATAAGGCAAAAATATAAGAAGTTAAACCAACACAAACTTTTAAAAATTCTTGCGGCGCACGAAATCAGTTGCGATCAATCGATCGACTCCTGGCGTCGATCGATCGATCGCCCAGTTATTTCACTCTGCCGCCTTAAAATTTTTTACAAGGGATAAAATATATAAAAATCCATTTTAATTCCGATTTCAAAACTAATTGAAAATCTCGTCTTTAATAATAATTCTCACCATTCTGGAGAAAGAAAAATAATTTTATCAAAAAATTTATTTTCCTCTATATTTTGAAAAATACCCCAAAAATTACGTGGGTTGTTACAGAAGACCTATTATATCCCCTTCACTCCTAGATTGACGTTCATCGTTGGATGCAAAATGATTATTAACAGAAGAAATCTTGTTCACGAGAGGTGAAGTATGTTTGAATCTTGTTTTTGACATATGCGACCCCAAACCTCATGTCCCCCCTCCGTGGTCCTTCCCAAAGGTTTATGTATGGCATCATTGTCAATGTCACCAAACAGGCTTGAATATGACTGAATACTAATAGACTCTATTGATTCTAGAGTCTTGGCCAAGTGAGGGGGAAATTTATTATCTTTGTCTCGTCTAGCATGCACATACAAGTTGGGCTATTCGCTATCTTTTCTTCATCTGGGATACCTTTCGTAACGATCGACCACTCATTCTTCAAATCTTTATAAAATTTTAAGACAATCCGATGGACATCAGTTTTTGGCTCTATTTTGTTTGTTTTTCTCCCTTTGTAGCATTTTGGAGTCCTTTGCCTCATTCTCAAGAAAATCGTTCCATTAAGAGACAGGCATCTCAACGTTCGAAGGGACTTTATCTTTGAGCGCCAAAATGTCGAAGCTCGATGCTCCCTTAGGGAAATGATTATGCCTAAGGTTTCTTTGATACGTTCGGAGTTGTTCAGCAGCTCGAGAAAGCACCTTATTTTTTGAGTTAGGGGAAAATGAAAACCCTTTGCTAAGTTGCTTGTAGATGTCATATTTAATAGCTTTATCTATGAGGTTCCAATTGTCAGCTTTTCCCACTCCCACAGTCATTTTTTCCAAGGACAAACATTGGGCTTTAAACTGTTGAACGTGATTCTTATCCCCCGTGGGGTTATTTAACAATAAAGAGAATCCAATGGACTTCTTCTCAACTAACCCGACAGTTTTAAGAGCGTTGGGCGTGTCTGTTGGATTAGTGGGAGTACCTTGCCTCCCTCAACTCGGAGTAGGGGAGTGAACAATTTTTGGAGTTGAGTATTGCTCACCAATTGGTGATGATAATTCTCCTTGTGCTTGTGTCACGTTATTGGTTGGAGCATTGCTTCCATGATCGCCCGACATTATATACAAAAATAATAAAAGTTAAATGTGTACCTATAATAATAGATACATAATTTCACAGGTCAATATGAAAATATAACTAACAAAATAAATTTTTTGACTATATATTATAATCTACTTGTTCATGGTAAGACTTTAACAAAAGTTCAATGTGTCTGATTTCCATCCATTTTGGATTTATTTTGAAAATCCTATGGATTTTTTCACTTGGCTAATTAGGAGGAAGCTTATCAATAATGGATGCATAGATGTCACTGACAGGAATTCAAAATATCATCCTCTTCAGCCTATTGGCAAGATTGAGTTTAACGTGCATATGTCGCGAGACATCAAAGTCTTCGTCAATGCTCTTAGTACGTAATTCTATCCATAATGGGTGAATTTTTTTTTCCTTCTCTAATAGCGTAAGAAAGGCCAGTGGTCTATCAGGATTATGTACGTGATATATATATTGTACACCTTCATCCCAACATTGTGGAAGGGAAAACATAATACGATTGTACAAGTACTCTTGCTGGAGATGAACTCCACGGTTTACAAGGTAGTTAATTTTTTTGTCTTGCTATTCACAAACCAATAAATCGGAGTACCCACTTTACGAGGCTCATTAATGAAAGATGTACACGCGAGGTCCAATTGCAACCTTTCCCTCTCTTGTTGCCATTTATTAGCACCGTGACTCATTTTTCCTGAGAAAAAAGAATGAGGGCGTGATTATAATTCCTATAAATAATGGCTTTAATGAATCCTTAATGAGTTATTATGTACGAGGGCGTGAGTATGATTCCTATAAATTACGGTTGTATTGAATCATCAACCTTTAATTTATTAGGTTTTGAATACCTACTTTTGTCATATAAGCCAACAATCCCTAAAATTAACCCTTACAAACATTACCCCTACAATTAACAGATTATTCATTTTTGGGACTTAATTTTACAAAGCCCCTAAAATTAATCCTGAATTTAACATCATTATTAATGGACTTGTGTATTTTTATATTTCAGCCCCAAACTTAAATGAACAATATTCATTAAATTAAAATTTCCCCTAGTTTGAAACTTAAACCAACAATATGCATTAAATTAAAATTTGCCTTAGTTTGAAAATTAAACCAACAATATCGATAAAATAAAAAATTTCCCTAGTTTGAAACTTAAGCCAACAATATTCATTAAATTAAAAGTTTCCCTAGTTTGAAACTTAAACCAACATTAGTCATATATATGTATTTTTCTATAATACACACACACATACACATTTACAATATACACACATACATATACACAATACACACAATGAAAATGTATACACAACTACATATATATACCCAATAAACACATGTATACACACACACACACACACACACACACACACATATACATAGATGTATATACATACACACATATACACACACGTATTTAGAGTACACACACACAGATAAATACACACACGGGGAAATATGCACACAAATGTATTTACCTTTGATATTGATATTGAGAGAGAGAGGGAGATAGAGCTTGAGATTGAGAGAAGGAGAGACCCGAAATCTCTGGAGAGAGGGAGGGAAAATGAGGGTTTAGAAGTTTTCGAGGGAGATGAAAAACTGTTCCGCATTTTTTAAGTATAAAGACCATGGTCACGGCTTAGGGTTGTGACCATAAGGTGTGAACCCTTTATTTTTTACACGTCGGCGTGGAAATAAGGCCATGGTCATGACCCAAAGTCGTGACAGATAATTTACTGGTCACAGACTTAAGCCGTGTCCATATTCTTGTGTAATGAGTTTTATGGTCATGACCAAGGGCCGTGACTCCTTCCCTAACCCAAATTGGTGGGAAACTTGGTTTAATAATGGTCACGGTTGGGTCAGGGTTTAAAGCCGTGACGCAAAGGAGTGAGGGTCTAGAGTAGTGACCACACACAAGACGACCCATGGCCACATAGAGTCATGGATTTGGTCATGCCCATTTATTTTGACTATGGTCATAATTTTGGGTCATGACCAGCTGGTCAAAGCTTCCAGCTGTGACCCCTTCTCCATGACCATTTTCAGTATTTGGTGTAGTGTGGGCATCCGATTATATAAGTGCTCCATTGAAAAAAATGTGGTTTTTCACAAAACAGATTTTTCAAAAACAAAAATCAATGTCTTACAAATTTTACAAAAACAAAAGGAATACATAATAAATTAGTGTAACCTACTATGATACCAATTTGAGAATGTATGTGTGATAGAGATTAAACCGAATTCATAAATTTCCAAGTTAGCCTTATGTAATCAGTGTCAATTTTTAATCCAATTTTATTCAGCCCTAAAACATGCAACTACTTGTGAAAAATCAAACCAACATAAATAATTACTGAGACATAGATTTCAGAAAAAAAAACTCCTTTCGGGTAAAACCTTGTATTTCACTGTAGTACTTACAATGAAATCTGCAATGGATTAACCTCAAAAAAACCCACATAGGTCGAAACCCAAATCGGCAATGGAATTCTGCAGTAACTCCACACAAAATCCAGTTCAGTTAGTCCAGGAACACCCATGAGTACTCCCTATTTACACGCAGTCAGTCAGATCAGTACCTCCCTCAAGTGGCACCTTGATCAATACTAGAGATCTTCTCTACAAGATAAACTTTAACAAACATGTGTTCTTGGGTTCCAAAACAATTCACATAAACTATTGGGATCTTATGAATTGTAAACAAAAAGGATTAAAACCTTAAAATTGAGAAGACAATGATTCTGTCAAAGAAGTTTTCGTATTTGATAAAAACGCAGGTCTTCTTAAGAAAAATGGAGTTGTTAAACACGCTATATATAAAAAAAATTAAGGCGGAGCATTGCTCGAATGATATGTTAGTGTCGCTCCAACAATGACAAGTGCTGTTCAAATGACTTCGCATGACATAGCGATGTTGCTCGAACGAAGTCCCTCTGTCGCTCGAATGAGATATTAAAAAACAAATATTTTTTTGTTTCGTTAAAAAATAGTCTGCCTCAAAACTTAGAAAAAATTCTTTGACGAAAAAATCTTCTCCAACACTTAGAAAATATTTTGTAAAAAATATCCCAACACTCTAACTAAAATGCTAAGGTAGTTAAACATAACATTATCAAAATTAGTCTCCCGGAGGCTTGAATGTTGAAGAACTTTGAAATTCGGATCTGTCTTGACACATGAATGATATTGAATAAGTCTTTGAGGATTGTAGCGGTATACAATATACTCAAATGTAAACCAAACAATAAAATAATGTCCGTACACTTGATCCATAGCAATGAAAATGGTGGAAATAGACAATGGAAAGACATTTCACCATGTATGCAAAGCATGCACTCATTTAACCTATAAATGTGAGCCACATGGAATTGTATTTTCTCTCTCCTTTAACAACTTATAAATAACACACACCACCCACATTTGGGGAGATATGAAATTTTCCTTACTATTATGTGGCTAAACTATAGAGAGAGAACATGAGAGCTTAACTTTTGTTCTTGTTAATGGCTTTTTCCCAATAAATGAATCCAATCAACACTGCAACTATGGATGTAGGCACGATTTTTTGCCGAATCACGTAAATTTGGTTCTAATTCTCTTTCATTCATCTCTATATAACTTATTCATGTTTTAGTATTTCACGAGATCAATCTCTTAGATGTTATTATTTTTTATTATCTTTCTTTCATCTCTGTAATTTGATATTAATATTTGTAAAAGTAGTAGTAGTAGTAGTAGTAGTAGTAGTAGTAGTAGTAGTGGTGGTGGTGGTGGTGGTGGTGGTGGTGGTGGTGGTAGTAGTAGTAGTAGTCGTAATAATAATAATAATAATAATAATAATAATAATAATAATAATAATAATAATAATAATAATAATAATAATAATAATAATAATAATAATAATAATAATAATAATTGAGCAAAACATAGTCTCAAGAAGGCGCCCTACGTCCAATGGCGGAGCTACTTGATGATTATGGTGGGCACACCTCAACATTTAACTTTCAAAATACACATATATTTTACACACTCTCACTCACTTGACAATTTAACTTTTCATTTCCCTCTTTTATAATTTTAAGAATTTTGGTTTTGTTTCAATCAAATAAAATATCTGAAATATAAGATGGATTCTTGAATTTGTACTAGTGTATCCGATAGTATTTTATTTGAGCTATAATTATCTAAAAATAAAAATTATCAATTAAATATTTTTAAAAACGTAAAAATAATGCTAAATTTTTTTAGGGGTCTACCACCTTGGAACCCCAAGCAATGATTTGTGCCCAACCCTAGATAAATTTGTGCTCTGCCACTGCCTACATCATTGCAAAACCAATGCATCTACTACTCAGCAAACCTTAACTATGTTATTATCCTACTTTGTCAAGTGGAGTGATGAAATTAATATAAGGTCATAATTTTAAAGGAAGCAAGTCACTCTGTCCATTTCATTAAGTACCGTCCATCATGTAAAAAAATATTTATGTAGGACCTTCAATTTTACTTCTCCAATTAACTTGTGCTTCACTTTGAATTTATTTTCAAGTAATAGATTGACAAATTCATTTATTTCTCTTGTGTATATACTACAATTCTAATTATACACCGTATATCTGACATGTGTACTAGGGAAATAATTTATTAAGAGAAAACATAACAACTTTCCCTATAACAAAAATTGCTAATTTCACCACAATTGTGGCTTTTGATCTTATTAATAACATAAGATAATGTTTGTTACAACCAATGAACGAGGTCCAAAACATATAAGTAATGTTATATCCCCACCTCGTTATACTCATTAAGGCCTATTTCATTAATGCAAGAACAATTAATCAATATAATAGTTCCTTATAACATTTTAACCCATTAAATAAATCATATGTTTTTAAAGATGACTATAAAGGGATTATACTATTAGATGATTAGGAAAATATAAGATATGCTTTGCAAAATTCTCATACATACACAATGCGTGCAAAACAAATCCCAACTATGTGTTTTCTCCATTTTATAATAAATGGAGGTCATCCCTTGTGTGATCAACATGAAATCTAGAAGGTATATAAGCATATATATAATGTCCCAATAAAAAAAACACAATGAAAAGAAATCCCAATCAAACTACTAGATTTGGGGAGTTAAAATAAATAAAGTGACTTTTCATATCCGAGTAAATAATAATCAATATTATTTTCTTCTCAGAATAATATGAAATAGATTTTAGAGGAAATTGCGTTCTTACATGGACATGGTATAATTCATTGTGATTTGAAACCCAACTATAATTTGATCGATTATAGTAAAAAGACACCTAGGGTGAAGATTGCAGATTTTGAAAGCGCCAGAGCATTTCTAACTAGTGGAATTCAACGCAATCCATATGTATGCTACTCCCACTTTTTTAGGACGTTTTTTAGTTAAACCCGTGTTTCTTTCTATAATCCCCATTTTGATTAAACTTGTAAAAATACCTACTTATTATCATTTAGGATATGACATGTTATATTTGATACGGATACTTAGGCTCTCTATCCAAGCTTTCAAATTAATAGTTTCACTCATAACCTCAAGCTTATATATATGGCCATAATTGTAGCACAAGCTATAGTAGAAGGTATGCTTTCTCTCTAAGCCTCTTAAGTATTGCTCGATAACACAGGTGCTAGAGAAGGGAGATGAATGGAACAAGTAGAACATAAAGGAAAGTATACTTATTACTTGAGAGTAGATTACATTGCTTGGATTGAATGGTTTGTCCAAATGACCTACCCACCTATTTATAGGCATCCCACCTCCTCAATGGACCGTGGAGATGAATATAAATCAATGAACTAGATTATTTCTCTAGAATTTTCTGACCTACTTATGGGAGGATTCCAAAAGACTACACACTTTCTTACTATTTTAAAATATTCCATATATAACAAGTATGATCTAGATTACTAAAGAAAATCCCCCACCACTCCATTATATACTAGGTAATACTAGATAATATAGGGAGTTTTAGATTGTTCCGGAGAATTATGGGGTAGGGATGGATCCTTTTAGCCATATATGCAGAAAATTTCCAGTAAGTGACAATGAGCTGTCCTTCTTCCAAACTATGATTAGAGAAAACAAATTCCACCTTGGAAACTTTGCACAAGAAAAATTAGAGTTGATAATTACCACATAAGGATGACTAGGGACCATATTCTGATAACAAGCTTTTTGTGTATATGTCATTGTCTTCAAAAGACGAGTCTGAAAATCCCTTGAATTACCTGCAAAAATTGTTAAACAACTCGCTTTTCGGCAAGTACAAGTATCAATCCAACTTTTAAGTGAAAAAAAAATAACGTGAATACTTTCAATTTCAATTATTATTAAAACTTTTATTTTTTTATTTTAAAAACATGTTCAAGGGACAATAAAAATTCTAATGTAGAGGGGTTCTCAAGTCATTTAGGAAAAACACATGGGCAAGAAGGCCCACATGGTGAGGTAGGATCATCATGAGCAGCCCCTAAAAAAGATGTTAAGGAAAAAGTAAATGTCCAGCTGGATGAGGAGGGTCACAACGAGGGGCCCCTCGTCCTAAAGCTCAAAGATACATAAATGAATCAAGGACGAGGAGGGATTACCATGAGCAGCTCCTCATCCCAAGACTCAAACCATAAAAGAAAGTGAATAAGGGTGAGGAGGGCTCATCACGAGGAACCACTTGCCCCAAGACTAAATACACGGACAGTTGGCTTGGATGAGGAGGGATCACCACGAGGAGTCCCTCATCCTAATACCCAAGTCACATAAATAAGCAAGTTTGAGAGGGCTCATCACGAGAAGGTTATTTAAGTAAGTGAGGCCACACGAAAAGGCCAGGGCAAGGGGACTCATTAGGAGCAACCCCCTTTACCCCAGTTCACATATTACAAAAATGGAGGGAGGGCGAGGAGGTCCACATAGAGTGGCCCCTCTACCCCCAAATGACCTACTACAAAAAAGCACAAGACAGGGAGGTCCATTTAGAGTGGCCTCCTCCCCAGAATTCGTTACCTTGAAAATATTAAAGTACTAATATTTTACTTTCTTGTACAACTATCCTAGTTGAGCAAGTAGGGCCCAAAAGTCCAGTTAGGATCTCTGGAGAGTTTTGGCTTGATGTCTGAGGAAAAAGGTTTGTTGAGAAAGATAAACCACTTCGCACTTTAAGATTTAGAGAATAATAATAGAGAGACTCTAGGGGTCACTCAAGTCCTTACATAGCTTACACCCAGTAATAACTGAAGTGAGCAACCAAATGGTTGCTCATAAGAAATGATTTTTTTGCAAAATAACTTTAGTTAAGGTGGTCCTCGAGGCCCCTCTCAAGTTTACAAAGTTTGTACCACGAGTTATCGTTTCAAAAGAAATTTAATAAATCAAATATTTTGTCTCCATTAGGAGACATTTGCCTTATGAATTTTGTTTACGCCAGATGTCGTCTGTCAGAGGGGATAGGTGGCTGTAGACCGTTTAGGGATAGAATGTATACTGTAGACCTTGTCCTTCTAAGTTTCCCCACTTGATTTTGGCACCACAAAGACCCAAACCACCCCATGTTAACCTATATATAAGACAAATGGTGAGGTCAAATAAGATATATGAAACTGAAGTCATACCGTTACTCTGTCGAAATCACACCAGACCACCTAGTATTCTCTCGCTTCTCTCTCTAAGTGTTGAGAGCTTGTTACTTCACTCCCGTCTTGACAACCATCATTCTCAAGAGACCTTATTCCCAAAGATACTATTATTGTTGTGAAGTTCATCTTTTTGCAGGGAGTAGTTTTGTTCTTGACTCCATTTTTATGAGAAAATGAAGGTTTTACCAGGTGCTACTTCTGAAACTTTTTGGAGGCAGCGTACATTGTGGTGGGTCACGCCTCCTCCGTTCTAATTTCTTATCATGACACAGTCACACTACCCCCTACAACGTGAATACTTGCAATTTCAATTTTTTTAAGTTTTTTTATAAAAACAATAAAAATGCTAAAATCTTATGTGAGCAAAATGAAATAAACTACATGTAAGAGAGTCTGATAAATGTGAGAAGATACAAGAGATGAGATTACATCGCGTGATCAATTATTTTGATTTTTTAATTTATTGAATTGAAATATTTTAAGATAATATTAAATTCATAATCTAACCCTCGTTACAATCATAAATTGAATAATATTTTTTCAAAAATATAATTTAAAAATGTCACACTTTAAAAAATTATGATTAATACTCTTTTTAATAAACTATCCTCTAGGATTAATGTAATAAAATTATATGAATGATAAAATTTGAATGCCGAATTAATGTTTAAACTTTCAGAAACATCAATATTTAGTTCGATTCAAAAATCAAATATTAAAATCAAATTAATTTACTATCTCTCGATACGTAAATTAATATTTGACAATTAAAATATAATTTCCCTAGAAATGTAACGAACAATTCAATTAATCAATTAAACAAACATCCTATGCAGTTTCATCCCACCCCTTGAACATGGCGATTAGCCAAACATATTTATATAAGTATGCATAATCATAAAAATATGAATAAAAATTGAAATCAAAGAGAAAGAATACGATACGCAAAGTCTCCTTTAGAATTGAATTTCTTAAACTGCGTCCAAATTCTTCACAATATCCCCACTTGATTATAAAAAGAAGAATACAAATTAAACCTAAAAATTATTCTAAAGCTAAACTATTTTTTTGTATTTTTTGAATTTCTTTTATTTTTCTAAACCGTACGAAATGAATAATGACACGGGTAAAAGAACCTTCCCCAAAAGTGATGTGGATTCAACTTATTTTCTCACTTACCTATTAAGTGTTGTCTTATGGTATGAGTCCCATTTGGAAAAAAAAAATTATTGCCTTAGGGGATGTTTTGGGAACCTATAGCATGACTGTAAAAAATAGGCACCGCCTTTCCCTCTTTATTTCACTCTATGTGAGTTCCCCCCTCAAATGAGCTATTACCCTTTCTTTAGGTTTTGGTGGGTAGATATTCTTGGGATTTTATTTTGGCTAAGTTAAAGGCTAGGCACGTGGAACTTGGCAGATATGGAGGTTCCTATTTTGTGGGAAATATGGCAAGTCTTGGGTTGGGATTTTGGGTTTCGAGTATGCTACTGTGGGTATGGGTCGTGAGGTGGATCAAGCAAGTCCGGTATGGGTTTTGAATTGGGGTTCTTGATTTTTGGTATAAAGATCAGCTGTAATCGGTTTTGGAGAATTAGATTTGGGTCTTCTAGTTTCAAGGTATAAGGTATGTTGGTTATGGAGATGGGTTTGGCCTGGGACGGAGCTGATAGTCACTAGAAATGATGACAAAGGGGCTATGGGTTTAAACCGCTACTGCCATGGATATTCTCTGAAAGTGGTGAGATTATAGTAAGGGTTGTTTTTCGGTTTGGAGATTTAGCTGTCAGGTACGGAGTTAGGTTAAAGGCAGGTGCAGGTTTGTGTTTTGGGTTAATGGTTGTGGGTAGGAAGCAAGGCGAAGATGTGGCTTATGGCCATATAGAAGGGTAATGGCCAGATTTGAGATAGGCGAAAGGAGGTGCTATGGTGGTTAGGGTGTTTGTGCTGGCCAAGTATGGCAACTATGGTGTTGGGTTTAAGGTGGAAAATGAAGTATGGCCATGGCTGCCCGGGGTGTTGGAGTTTTATTATGGAAATAACGAAATATATTAATTAATTTGTTGCAAGGCACGTTCTTGGAACTCTTACTTTTAGGCAAAATTTCTCCCCAATCCGGTTGAGACAGAATCGCGAGTACACTATGGGTTTTATAGAATCTGCCTTCAGGATATAATGCATTGTATGAACAGTTGTTTGATTCAAACTATGTACCGTTTGATCAAACCGAGAATACTCTGAATTTGTAACTTGGTAATGCCAAAATATAGAGGACGGAGAGAGGAGAAATTAACAGTTTTCGATCTCCAAAATAGAGGCCTAGAACTCTTTTTATAGCAATTTATGTGACTGCTTTTTCAACAGTCACATCTCTTCATGTAGTGTCTCAACAACCGTTAGATCGTGCCCGTTTGAAATAGCTTCGATCTAACAGTTCAGATTAGGCATCCCATCATAAGCGAATGGACATCCCCTACACGAAACGCTAAGTTCTAAGTGTGCGTCAAAGCGCGCAATGCGCCCTAAGTCGCGCAATCGCCCTTTCACGTACCGCGAGTCGCGATTGGTGGTGCTTAAGCACCACCACGATGCGTAGGATCATACCCTCTTATTTGACTTGTCAACTAAGAATCTTAGTTGTCCTTTAGTTCATATACCACTACTTTTGGTAGTATTCTTCCAATGTGGGACAATATGGGATTTTGAGTACTCCCATATCTTTCATACCCATTTGCACATGTTTCTACCTTCTAAAATAAAATCCAAACTATGCTTAAATTAAAACACCAATAATATTATAAAATATTAACAACTAAAGATTAAAATAAAACATCAATTAATATAATAAAAATATTATATTATATTGAAATTTATCCAATTCCCCGCCAATTTCAATATACATAAGAGCACAAAATAAAGAGACAATAAATAACTTTTGGCACTATCGCTAAAATCTAGTACATAAAAGAGAAGTGTCTTTCGGACTTGAATTTCCATATAGTGAAAATAATTCAAAGCTTCATCAAGGAGCTGTGGTGAACGTACCTTGAACCAATGTCCTTTTGAGACTAGCCGGAACTATCACACATACCAATTTATGAGTTTGTAAGTGTTCTTCTAGCATGCACTTTTATGGACCTCTGCTAATCCTGATTTCACGAGTGCTTTAGGATCGATCTTGATTCCATAGAAAGCGGACACACTTTTGACACTCGTATAGGTAAATCAACTTTAGTGATTATGCGATTCACACTTATATAATTTATTAAGAAGTAACCTTCATCCTCTAACCTGCAGAAAGCCAACACTAGGCACATAGGAAAGGAACTTTTTATATAAAATTCCTAGTGTAACATAACTATAATTTAACTTGTTTGTACCACATTGAACTCTATCTTTATTTTCAAGATATGAGTTGGGTTCCCATTAAATATAGTTGTATTATTTAATAGACCTTAGTCCCATTCCTTTTGAGGTGATATATATCTTCTCCCTAACAAGACCTTTAGTTAGAGGATCTGCTAAATTCTTGTTCATTTTAATAAAGTCGACTGTAATTACTCCTTCCTTGAGTAATTTTCTTATAATTTGATTCCTTAGACTAATGTTTCTAGATTTTCCGTTGTAAGTTTTGTTCGAAACTTTATAAATTGTGGCTTGGTTATCACAACTTATCATAATAGAAGGTGATGGATTTTTCCATAAAGGAATATCATACAACACATTTCTAAGCCATTTTGTTTCTTTACATGCATCTGCTAAGGCTATAAATTCCGATTTCATTATTGAATCTGATACACATGTTTGTTTCTTAGATCCCCAAAAGATAGCTTCTCCTCCTAGCATAAAAATCCAACCAGTAGTTGACTTGGATTTTGATTCAAGATTATTCCAGCTTGAATCACTATATCCTTCTAAAATAGATGGATATCCTACATAATGTAAGTCATAATCCAAAGTCCTCTTCAAGTATCTAAGCACCCTAGAAATTGAATTCCAGTACTCTTGTCCTGGATTACTTGTAAATCTACACAATATACTCATTGTATAAGCAATGTCTGGTCTAGTGCAATGCATGTCATACATTAGACTCCTAATAATACTAGCATATTTAAGTTGGTCCATAGTACGCCCAATATTTTTCAATAATTTGATACTAGGATCCACTGGTGTAGCAGTTGGCTTATGTTCAAAATGATTATATCTTTTAAGAACTTTTTCTATATAATGAGATTGAGATAACGCTAAAGAATTATCCTTTCTCACAATTTTGATTCCTAAAATCACATCATCTTCTCTAAGATCTTTCATATCAAATTTTGATGAAAGAAACCTTTTGGTATCATCAACATATTTGAGATTAGACCCAAATATTAACATGTCGTCCACATATAAGCAAATAATAACACCAACACCATTTTAAAATTTACTATATATACATTTGTCGGCGTCATTAACTTTATATCCATGGGATATAACAATATTATTAAACTTCTCATGCCATTGCATAGGAGCTTGTTTAAGGCCATAAAGAGATTTAACCAATTTACACACTTTATTTTCTTGGCCAGGCAAAATAAACCCTTCGGGTTGTTCCATATAAATCTCTTCTTCTAAATCACCAATTAAAAATGCAATTGTAACATCCATTTGATGAATAATTAAATTATGAATAGAAGCAAGAGATATTAATTTCCTAATGGAAGTGATTCGAGCAACAGGAGCATATGTATCAAAGTAATCAATTCCATGTTTTTTCTTATACCCTTTAGCGACTAGTCTTGCCTAAAATTTATTTATAGAACCATTCGGATTTAATTTTCTTTTAAATATCCATTTGCACCCAATAGGTTTAGCCCTGGGGGGAAGATCGGAAATAACCCAAGTTTGATTTTAACAAAATTGAATTCATTTCATCATTTATTTCTTCTTTCCAAACGACCGCCTCATGAAATGTTGTCGGTTCATCTTCTACATTAAGAACAAATTTAGTTTTGTTCTTAGTCTCGTTTAAAACCCCTTCAACTAAATAAATAACAAAGTCAGGCCCAAATGTTTTTTCAGTTCTTTGTATTTTACTCCTTCATGGTTCAACGTCATCCGTTGTTTCCGAAGAAGATATAGGTTGTGAATTTTCTTCTAAAGTTGAGGAGTCAACAGTCAGATTATTATTTTCTAAACCTTGATTCAAAGTACTAAACTTGTTTAGATGTTCAAAGAATTGTACATCTACCGACTCAATGATTTCTTGAGTTTCAAGATTTAAAAATCTATAAGTCGTACTATTACTAGAGTATCCAATAAAAACACATTTGTAAGTCCTATTTCCTAGTTTCGGTCTTTTAGGTTCGGGTTTTCTTACATAAGCAAGATATCCCCAAACTTTAAGACGTCTAAGATTAGGCTTACGATTAAACCATAATTCGTAGTGTGTAACATCCTTATTTTTCAATGGAACTGTATTTAAAATATAACGTGCAGATAAAATCGCTTCTCCCCACATCGATAAAGGTAAACCAGAACTGATTAACATTGCATTTATCATTTCAACAAAAGTCCTATTTTTTTTTTCGCCGTTCCATTTAGTTGTGGCGTATAAGGTGTCGTAACTTGATGGATTATTCCATGAGTATTACAAAATTGTATAAACTCATTTGGGTAATATTCACCACCCCTATCGGATCATATGACTTTAATTTTTCGATTTTCTTGAGTTTCAACTTCTGCTTTAAAAATTAGAAATTTCTCGAAAACTTCATCTTTACTTTTGAGTAAATATGAATATGCATACTTAGAGTGATCATCAATAAAAGTTAAGAAATATTTATTTCCACCACGAGTCATATTACTCTTCATATCACATACATCACTATGAATAAGATCCACCATTTCAGATGTCCTCTCAACAGATTTAAACGACTTTCTAGTTATCTTCGATTGAGTACAAATTTCACATTTAGAAAGGTTATCAAATTTACAATCCAAGATTAAGTTGAGATTAGTCATATTTTTTATACTTTTATAATTCACATGACCTAATCTACGATGCCATAAAGAAATAGACTCAACCATATAAGCAGAACTAATATTATTTATTACATTAATTTTGACCATGTTGTTACAAGAGTACCCTTTGACAATAAATTGGCCATTCTTTGATAAGACAAACTTATCAAACTCATACACTAGATTGAAACCTCTCTTATTGAGAAGGTCCCCAGACATAATATTTTTACACATATCAGGTACATGAAGTACATCAATTAGAGTAAGTGTCTTTCTAGAAGTTAGCTTCAATTCCACAGTGCCTTTCCCAACTACATTTGTGCGAAGATTATTTTACATCTTCACTTCTTTTCCATCAATTTCTTTATATGTTTTGAATGAAGAGTGGTCTTTGCATATGTGGACCGTTGTGCCGGTATCCAGCCACCATCCACTTTCATTATCAATTGAATTTGCTTCGCATACAGTAGCAATAAGATCTTCAACATTTTTGGTTTCCCTCGACCCTTGTTTTTCTTTAAATGCCTTCTTTTTAAGACGACATTCTCGAGAATAATGGCCTGGTTTGTCACAGAAGAAACATTTTCCCTTCTTTTTCTTATTTGCACCTTGGTTCTTGAATTTTGAATCATTGTTTTCTTTAAATTTTGAGTCTTTAGTAATCTTAGATTTTTTATCCTCAACCATATTGGCTTTTAAATGACCCTCACCTTGTTCATCCTTCTTTTCTCGAATACGAGTATCATCTTCAATACGAAGGTGATGAAGAAGGGATTCCACAGTATAAGTCTTTTCATCATGAATAATTTTCTTCTTAAAGCCATTCCAAGAGGATGGAAGTTTTGAAACAATCACCCCTACTTGAAATTCATCTTGAAGATTAATTCCAGCGTCTTTAAGGTCATCAACAATTTGTTGGAGTTCATGTGATTGTGTAACGATGTATTTATCGTTACTCATTCTAAAATTCATATATTTTGAAATTAGAAACTTACGGTTGCTCGTTTCCTCGTTTTGATACTTTGTCTCCAAAGCCGTCCATAATTCCTTTGTTGTCGGAATCATTCGATGAGAGCTATAAATAGTTTGAGACAAAGCATTGAGGATGTGTCCCCGACACATAAATTTGTCCTCTTTCCTCTTCACACGTTTTTGCTTTATTTCTTTGGTGTCCTCGAGTGTGGGCTCGGGAATTTGTTCAAGGTTATCAACTAGAATGTATGCAAGTTTTAGTTATATGAGGAATAACATAACATTCTCTTTCCAATGGGTGAAATTTCCGCCATCAAAACGGTCGAGTCGGATTAAGTCTTGAGTCATGACTTGGATAGATTGTGCCACAGTTCCTTCCATTTGAGTGGAGTAATAACAATATTTTGCCTAAAACTGTTGGAGTTTTATTATGGAAAGAATGAAATATATTAATTAATTTTCTGCAAGGCACGTTCTTGGAACACTTTCTTTTAGGCAAAATTTCTCCCCAATCCGATTGAGACAGAACCGCGAGTGCACTATGGGTTTTATAGAATCTGCCTTCAGAATACAATGCAGTGTATGAACAGTTGTTTGATTCAAACTATGTACCATTTGATCAAACTGAGAACACTCTGAATTTGTAACTTGATAATGCCAAAATATAGAGGACGGAGAGAGGAGAAATTAGCAATTTTCGGTGTCCAAAACAGAGCCCTGGAACTCTTTTTATAGCCATTTCTGTGACTGTTCTTCAATAGGCACAGCTCTTCATGTAGTGACTCATCAACCGTTGGATCGTGCCTATTTGTAACAGCTTCGATCTAACGGTTCAGATTAGGCGTCCCATTCATAAGTGAATGGACATCCCCTACACGAAATGCTACAAGTTCATCTAACGGTTTAGATCAAGCCGTTTCGAATTTAAAACCCTTTGATCGGATTGTTTAATCACAACCGTTGATCTATTTTATCTCGTCAAAACTTTAGGCTTCCGCGCTCCAAGCGACGATGCGAAGTGCCAAGTGCGCGTCAAAGCGCGCAATGCACCCTAAGTCGCCCAATCGCCCTTTCATGCGCCGCGTGTCGCGATTGGTGGTGCTTAAGCACCATCGCGATGCGTAGTATCATAGCCTCTTATTTGACTTGACAACTAAGAATCTTAGTTGTCCTTTAGTTGATATACCACTACTTTTTGTAGTATTCTTCCAATGTGGGACAATATGGGATTTTGAGTACTCCCATATCTTTCACACCCATTTGCTCATGTTTCCACCTTCTAAAATAAAACCAAAACTATGTTTAAATTAAAGAACCAATAATATAATATAATATTAACAACTAAAGATTAAAATAAAACATAAATTAATATAGTAAAAATATTATATTATATTGAAATTTATCCAACATGGGGTAGGTCCAATTTGGGTGTTTAGAGGTTGAGGGCTACATAGGTTGCAAGTTCTTGGGTCTTGGTAGTGAGATTGGGTTGTAGATGGTGGGTGTGGGTTGAAGAGATAGATAACAGGTAGGAGAGAGTTATGGGGATGTGTTGAGTGTGGGGTTGTGTGTTTGATTTCCGCCTAAAAATAATCAAATAATCTAAATATTTAAGACTCAATTTAAAAATATAAAATTAAAAATAAAATCTACTAAAATTAAAAAACAAAAATCCTAACGGATTAATAAGAGACTCAAAAGAAAATAAAATAAAAAATAATAAAACTAAACTAATAAAATTAAAAATAAATAAAATAAAATAAAGAAAAAACTACTAAAATAAACACGTCTACAATATTTAGATAAGAACATAAAAACACTTGACGCATAGTAAAAAACCATAATATTTACAACTATTCGCTCGCAAATAAAATATAAAAATCCTAAAAATTATGTACGACTCAAATAAAAATGTAAAACAATAAAAAAATACAAACTAAACATACACGAGTCTCGGGCGTTGGCTTGGGCTCAGTTTATGCTTAGGTTTGGTATATGACTTGGTTTAGGGCATCAAAATTCATCGGGACAAGCTTAAAAGGGAATTCTGAATTCTCGTCCACTTTAATTTTATTCATTGAATGCTTTTGACCGCTACTTTGTCACAATTATATCGAATTAGCACAATTTGATACCACGACTACATATTGATCCGAGAGATAAATAAATACGAACATAAGATCATTTTTATTAAAAACAAGCGACTAAAATGCTCAATTAAATACTTTTGGGTGCTTATCACTTTATTTGGAGCATCCATAATGGACATTGTCAACGTGAAACGGTGATCTATAATAATTTTTGACTCAAATTTCTCTTGAATTGGAGTTTATAATTGAACGAATATGCGTGTAGAGAGCGACTAACCAAGTTAAAAATTATTTCCAAAAGGAAGGTAATGTTTGCTTCAATCCAAATTCGGAAAAAAAATAATTTTAATATTTAAGCTTTCAAAATAGTGATTTACATGTTTATGTAACTTAACTATATTTGTTCGTGAAGCATATAAGATAAACTAAAATGCATAATAGTAAATATTGTACTAGAGGCAATGATTTATACAAGGAAAAAACCCCTGCGGGGAAAATCTTTGAAACCGCGACTTCAAATAAATTTAAACAATAATGATAGGAATGTATATCTTAAAAATACAAAGAATGTTTATTCTCTGAAGAAAATTTGATTTCGTTTAGCTTGATAAAATAATGAAAATAAGAATGCGGGATTCTATAGATTGATTCCTATTTTAGGGAAACCACATACATATTGAATTTGATCAAATTTTATCTTTTAAGTAATTTTGTGTGCATGTAAAGATGTGATCCTTGTTAAATAAAGAAAATCAAGGATGAAAATACACGAAAAAGTAAGGACAAATCCCTTTTTAGGGCAAAACCTTACATTCAGTACTATACAGAATTTGACAGACGAAGTCGACTTACAAACTAATTAACATGACTGAGTATAACGCATAGAGTCTTCAATTGTTCTATAGAATATGGCCAGGTCTAGTGTTGTGCACAGGAAGCGGTATTCCCTTGGTATCTACCGATCAACAACCTTCTTCTTCGTTAGTGGTGGAACATGGGTTCCACAAGTCAGTAGTAAAGATGGACTCTACAAGATTTTATGCAAGGTGTATGGAAATAGGGTTTCACAAAATCAAAAATAACATATGTGAATGTATGATTTGAAAAACAATAAGTGGTTTCGAAAAACCAAATTTGAGAAATTTTGGAATAGGTGAAAAATTATTTTTGCCAAAAGTCTAGAGACGTTCTTAAGAAAACATGATTTTATATATTAAAAAACGTGAATTTCGAGGCAACGGGGTCGTTTAAATGAAATTAGACCTCATTAAAATGAAAACAATTGTTTCTTTCAAAGGACATACAGTTTCGTTCTAATGAAACTCACTTTTCATTTTAATTTCCTTTTAACGAACATCGAATGACAATTCTCTATCGAGCCAGGGATGTCTCATTTGAACATCATTTGAAGCTGGTCCAAATGAAACCACACATCTCGTTCAAACGATATCCCATTTCGTTTGAACGAGACCAAAAAAATATGGGCTAAATTGGATATATATGTATTACCTGTATTGCCAGAGAAATGCGTGGGAAAGATATGGGCTATGATTAGTTGGCACTTATATGAACTAGTTAGCATGGGAATAGTAACTAGTATGATTTTAAAGTACGCTAGGTGTGCATTTTATAAGAGAGGTGAGAATCTCAAGAGAGAATATGATAATCTAACACGTATATAATAATTTCTTAATGTAGAATATATTCACTTGTTGTTTTCTAAACTATTTTTATAATCGGGCTCTGACTCGTTTTCTTGTATCTACTCTATCAAGTGTCCATCCGCAGGGACGCCAACCATAGAGGATTGAGATTTTGACGAGCTATGGATGCTATGGAGTCATGGACTTTGTTTAGATGCTTTTATATTCATTGATTCAAACTCTGTAGTTTATCTTTCATTTAAGGCATGTCACCAAAGAGGATTCTAGTTATTTCTTTCCTATCATAGACATATTAATGTCTTATGTTGGTTTTGGTACATTTAATTTTAGTGGGATTATTGTATTGAGATATTTAAACTGGAGAGTTTTATTCCTGTTGAATTTAATTCAGTTTTGATATTACTCTGTTGTTATTCGTTGTGTGAATGGATTTTGTTAAATGGTTTATGTTTTAAAAGTGGAAATTTTATTTATATTAAAATCTTGAAAATTTTTAACGCCTACTTAGTCAAATATTAGGTGAATTATAAAAGAAATTTTTTTCGACAGTGATGCTAAGAATGACCCAACTGTAAATTATGTTTTAATTGGATCTAGGACTGATCACCTGGTATTTAATTAAGCGTTGTGTTAGAGTCCCTTCATCACCACCCACACAATTAGGTGCACTAGGACACGGTTCACATATGAACATCTTAAAAGAATCTTTACAAGGTCAACAAACATTGGAACATTGGACACATCAATGTGTTCTACAATATTAGTCCGAGTAGCGGGTTGTCGTGGTCACTAAACTTGATTAAGAATTGATGTCTCCCCATGAAAATTCCATAAGGTGTAGTTTATGTCCATACTGTAGTCCATTAAATGAATAAAGATTTCATCTAAAGAAGCATGTTCTTTCCTATTGCAATAATGCCTGCATGGATATGAATGTATAGCATCGGGAATAGTTTTATGCATATACTACATAAACTCTTATGCCCCGTCCATATATTCATCTCTCTCAAAGATTTTCTACTTTATCAACTCTTTATTGATCCTTAACGACATCCTGATAATGTTTTAATAGCATACCGTAATAAGAAATGGCTTAAGTTACTCTTTATCTTACCACCAACGAGATGATTATATATATATATATATATATATATGTGTGTGTGTGTGTGTGTGTGTGTGTGTGTGTGTGGCATATTGTTTTGTAGAATCTTACAAATTAGGTCCCTAGTATGAAATCAATTTAAACAAACATTATACATTAGTGGCTCCAATTTTTGCGAGGACTCACGCTATGAAAACCAATTCACATTCAAGAAGGAATAAAATTAGAAAGGAACTTAACCAAGCCTCACTTCAACGTTTGCTTAAATTAATATTACAAAAACATGAGATCAAGTATAATGGACTTTTGATATGTTGAAACAATGAAAGAAAAAGTAATAACATGATTATGAAATACGTTGAAGCAAACAACCCATTAATTTTTCGTTCATTTTAGGAAGAATGAGCTAGATATATTTAAGATAAATAGAGAAGGGACATTAGTCAGTTGTCGTGGAGACATTACATGACACTTTTCAAATGTCATTAGCCGTAATGTTTTATTTCAACAAGTTTCTATGAATATACTTATGTTTCCTAAATACCATTATACGACATTTTCTATGAGAGGTAGAATCATGTTTTTAATACACCTAAAAACTGTCACGGAATTTCTATCGTTATAAAAAATATTGGGTTCTAATTCCATATTTAAATAATGTCCTCAAGTTATCATAGTAAAAAAATTTATACAATATTTCAAAGTATCATTTCAACCCATTAATGTATCAATATAATAAGATTCAAATCAAGAACCCAAGGTACCGTACAATTTACACTACCATTATGTTATTTTTTTCAATAATTAGACTCAACTTATTCACAAGTATAAAACTTATGAGAACTTAATTCATCCAAGCATAACACAATATAGTCTCCAAAAATAAAAAAATGCTAGTCCAGCCAAAGGGAGAATTTGAGAGTTTGAAAAAAATAATTAGGCTAGTTGGGAACTTAAAAAGAACCTACGGGGTTTGTTTGGTTGATTAAAAAGTCAATAACCTAAACTCACATATTAATATGACATAATTAAATATATCTTGAACTAAAAATAAATCTTAAACTCAATTCTCAAATGATTATCTGACTGATGGAAGAAGAAAAGAAGTGGGTTTCTTTGATTACTGTATAAAAAAAAGTGTGAAAAATTAGTATTATAGTCAAAATATTAGTGAACAAAAAAAAGAAATAGAATTATAAACTGAGATGAAATACCAGTAAAGATTATTAACGAACGGACTTGGTTAAATTTCCTGTTACATTCTCGACTAAAGTTATTTTTGAAACTAGAGTTTGGAGGTTTTGAGATTTCTTTACATCAAAAATTGGAGGATGGAAGTGGGGTGTTTGTGTGAGGATGGATATGATGGTCCTTGGATGATGGAGGTAAGAGGGCCTGCGATGTCTCTATAGAATAGATAGAGATAATGGTTTGAAACATAGGTTAAGTTGGGATCAGGATTTTTTCCCCGATTGGAAACTTTGAGTTTTGTTGTTTTAATTAAATGTACACCATTCGAAAAATTTTAACATCGTGCCTGATTTTGGGACAGTTTTAAATCATGCTAAATAATGAATAACCTGTTCAAAAGTTTTGCACGATTCCAAACCGTGCTAGATTCTCCTTTTGTAAGCATGCCATATTTGCATTTTTAGTGTAGTGCCATTAGTTTGGGTCATTGCCTTCTCACCTTCATCTTTAAATTCTATCATATCTCCATTTCTAAATATTTAAACTGTAATTTTCTTCTTTCTCTCTTATGTCTTTCATTTTTGCAAATTTCCTTCAAAATCATCAACTTTATCTTCTAAGTTCTTTGATAATTACTCTAAGGATGTTTTATTTTATAAATGAAAACATGATAGAGTATTTTTAGATGTTGTTAAATCCCCGAGTGGGTGGTATTTGAGGTAATGGAAAGTCCTCTAGAGCATTACAATATTCATAGATGCCACTATCCATTACCTCAGTCTATTGCTAAAACAGGCATCACATTCCCTCCTAACCGTTTATTCCTTGAAATTTTACAATTCTTTGATGTGGTCCCTAACCAATGTTCTTCGAATATTTGTTGAATTTTTAGTGATGTCCATAGAATCAATGAGTTGTATAGGACCAAGATTGAGATCCCAAAAATCCATAATTATTTCATGTGGGTAAAGTCAAATGGGGTTGTTTAGTACATGAATGCGAGGAAAACTGAGAGGATTCTTGTAATGAACTTATTAGTTTTTAATAAATAATACTACTTACATGGATTTTTAAAAGAAATTGGGAGAACTTTCCCATCCTAAAGGGAGGTGAATCTTAAAGGGTTATGATATAGGTTTAACTTAACTTCGATATGATTTTCCTTCACCAACATTTTCTATGATTTTTTCTACCTTTTCTTCTGTTATGGAATTTTCCATTTAGATAACTGAAAGAAGAAAGAACCCCATCACATAAAGATAAATTTTCTTGACCTAAAGAAAGCCAAAATACTGAGACAACTCTTAGTTTCTCCCAAACACCCAAGGTAGACCTCACTATTGTTGTCCTACATTTACACTACTACATAATTAGTTTTTCGACCAGTAGATAGGAAACTAGGAATCTCCAAGGCTCTTAGAGAGAATAAATTGTCTTTACGAGAACCTCGGGCTCGCTTGAATTTGTTGATGATTACACCATCCCTGCAGTCACCCTTACAACCTCGTAGGAAGGAATGACTCCACAAAAAAAATCCTGAACTTGATGAAGGGGTCCTTTCCCCTAGTTCTCATACTTCCTAACCTTTCAAAATCAAGTTAATTGGGGTTCCATCAGACCTAGTTACTTTGGGTCCCTTGATAAGATGTAGGCCCATCCTACAAAGAAGGGCAAGACTAATTTAGATCTTACAATTAACTTGCCTACCCCAAAGAAGGTGGATGCCCCCAATAAGGGGTATAGCCTGACTGAAGGATCTGTAATCAAGCATCCAATCTTGGTAAATTCTAAATGGACCTTTTTTAGTTAATTTTAATTTAATTGAGTATTTATGGGTAATTACATATAGTGCCTCGTAAAGTCAGTTCCTAAGCTTTGAGTCAATATTTCACATCATAGTTGGATTAAGAAAGAAGTTTTATATAGGACTGAGATAGAAATTAAAGGGAATCATGAATTACCTCCTCAAGTTCTACTACTTAGAATTGGGTCCTTTAGATGTTTTTCATAAGATTTTAGTTGGTCTCGATGTTTTTAATCACAGTGGTGTAAGGTGTAACATTTTGCCTCTCGGGTCGCATTACACATTGCACAAATAATTCATGCATTTCAATTTTTAACTAGAAAACCATACAAATAATTAAATAAATAAATAAATAAATAAATAAATAAGTGAAAACAATCCCACCAAATAAAGTAATATAGTATTTCGAATTAAGTTATATGGTCATAAAGTAGTACATAATTCCATAACAAAGATACAACATAAGACTACATCATTCAAAATTTCAACACATGAATTTGTTAATAATAATTAATAAACAAATTAAATCAAATGTAGTCTCCCTCATCCAAGATAATATCTATTAAAGATCCTAGGAGAAATTGATTCCATCTCCACAAATTATTCAAGGCATACAATCTCACCTTTTTCCCCTTACTTCCACCAAGATTAATATAAATAATAATTACAAATAATAGGACCATAATTAATAATCACGTATATTAATACCAAACTTCAACTTAATTTTTTCTTTCTTGAACATTCACTCACTTTATGTTTCTTTGAAATCGAAGACAAATGAACATCAACAATTGGAATTTCACTCTCTAAACCATTATCAATCATCTCAAGGACAAACTCACAATGGGGTCTTGCTAGAGCAATTCGTCATCGTCAAGCCATGCGGTATCTTTAGGGGGATAAGATATTCTATCTTCATAATCCATTTATCATTGATCAATCTCATCAACAAAAATAGGATCAATCTTATCCATACTCCTATTGCTTCTCTCTCCTAACTAAAGATTCTATTCAAGGTTCTAAAAAGTGCAAGGGAGAGGGAGGACATCTAGGCCATGTCGTGCATATGCATTTTTTTTAGTTTTTATACAAACAAAGTATACTTTTGAAAATTAAGTTACTAACAATTGATATTTTGATTTACTTTTAAAATTTCTATCATTTATTTAAATTCTTATACTTCAATAAAATATTATTCCTGTTAATCATAATCAAATGTTGGGTGGTACCACAAACACTATTGATCCCCCTACTGCCGATAATATAATACCAACACTGTCCTCTGCCTCCCAGCACAATCTAAAACACCCAAGGCTATAAGAGTCGAGTATAATGAGGCCTGGTAATGCTTGTATTGATTGACAAAAATCCAACTTGTTGGTTGGCTAAGAAGGTTGGTCCTTCATGCTTATTTACCGTGATGGAAGAGTACAAATGGCATCTTAAAAATTCCGTATCCGGTGCAATGATGAAGAAGGACAAAGAGTCCATCATCCATCATATGGAAAATTCTTCAGATGTGCTCAAGTATCACTGGTATAGTTGACTTCGAATTTCTCAAGGAACTGGATCTTGATAATGTTTAATACTTTGTTCAATTTGTAAGTTTTCTATTCTTAGGTGACCTCTTTCACTTCATTCCTTTTCAGGGTGACATAACGGCCATAATTCTCTTAGAAAAGCCATTGCAGTTTCACGTCATGCTCAGACTTTTGATCAAGAAAGGAAAATGAACCAATAACTTTGTGCGCGGGTCAATATTTTGGGTCAATGGTTGATCAACTTATAAGAGGAAGCCACCAAGAGCGAGAATATGATGAAGAATAAGGATGGAGAGTTGTTGTAAAAGGGGAATGAACTTGTTGAGGATACTAAAGCTCTTAGCTTGATCAATGATAATGTCAAGAAACTCAAAGTTGAGTATAACACCGATGCAACCAAGATTTAGAGTCTAGATGAAGACTTGGCTAGGGTCGAAATGGCATTGGATAAGGTTGAGGAGAGTGGTGTTTTTGAATATAATACCTCTGCCAATTTTTCTATAGTACTACAACATTTTTTGCTAAAAGATATGAAAAGGTGACGAAAAGGGTAGTTATGAACTACCCCAACATTATTATTGCCATCAGTAAATGGGAAGAATATGATGAAGAGGCTATGACACTGGCTAATGCTGAGGTTGTGATGGCGGTGGATGATCCAACACTAGAAGTCCAAGACACTATTCAGATTGTGTATGCCGGAACTAATGAGCCAAACCTTCCAAGTGTCCATGAGTTGGTTCAAGAGAATCCTTAGTACACGCTATTGACTGAGGAAACTAATAGAAATGCCACCCATAATCCTCAATATGTACAGGATCCTCTAGCAACCCGTGATGCCTGAGATATTTTCTTATTTAAGATGTTCTATTTTATAATTTTTCAACAATCATGTTTTTTAAATTTTTTACAATCACTTTTGTTGTTGATAGTTGATTTACATCAAAAATTTTGATTGAAATAATGTGTTTATGCTATATACTCAGTTTATTGTTGAATGCACATATATCTTCTATCCTATTTGGTGTATGTATTTCTGCCAAGTTAATTTGTTTGGTAATTGACCCCCACATATAATCACCAGTTTTTGGTGTATACCTTAACACGCGAAGTATTTTAAGCTGAAATGATTTTAGTTGTTAGTTATGAAATGATGATTTATGTAAGAATAATCCTGCCAGTATTTTAGTCTTATAGTCTGCTCTTGGCCGACCTAACCTGACTTACTAGCTACCAGTTGGACAAACCTGAGTTATCCTGATTGGGTTTTCATATATTTAAAATTAGGTTCCCCTATCGACTTTATGGGTGTATTCTTTGGCTGTGGATAGTGATGTGCTTGTCTATACTGAGGTTTACTAAGGCTTTAAATAACTTACTAGTCAATTGGGTCGGGTTTGGTGGACCTAACCTTATGATCATTGGTTTTTCAAATGGACCAACTTCTTGATCACGACAAGTATAATAGACGAGGCCCCTTATGAAATATGGTCTGGTCATAGTGAATTTGATCATTTTAGCTAGGTTATGTCTTCGGTCAGAGTTGTTTTCACATCTCTTGCATTGATACACTTTAGAGTAAATAATGGAAGAACTTGAAATTATAACACTATGGAGAGGAAACTGATTTTAATTTATAACTTGTAAAATTATTTACATAAATTGCCTCATTAAAAAAAAATGTTCTATCAAATGAATCTAGTCGTCTCGATGATAGTAATTTATGAGACGTTCTACATTCCAGGGGTTGTTAAAATGTTCACCCTCCCGGGTTTCAATTATATTTATTCCTGGTTGCACAACCTTTAAAACTTTGTAAATTCCATGCCAGTTTGACTCAAGCGTGTTACCTTTTTAGATCACTTTCTTTAATATGGTCACCCTTTTTAGAGTGCTCGACTTGATGCTCTAATTATAGAACATCATTTTTATCTATTAATAGGATACAACCCTGAGTGCAACCTTCTCTCTGACTTCCTCCATAAGATATAGATCAGGATAAAATCAATCATTAGAGAACTGAAGTTCAATACCTTATGACTTCGTAACCTGATCTAAGTAGGCATACCTACTTCAGTGTTAAACACCTACATAAATGGGGTTTCACCCATAGTACTCCTCAGAGTTTTCTTATAAGCCCATATCACACTCTGTAGTTTATTGATCTAATTTACCTTACTATCATATAGAGTCTTTTTCTTACTATCGAGTAGAGTTTTATTGTTAACCTTGGTCTGCCCATTCCATTGGGGATGACTAGGTGAAAAATGAATCTTCTTTATCCTCCATAAGATAGAGTAGTATTCAAACTGGTCATTATCAAACTATTTGCGTGATCTATAACGAACTCAAAGGGCATCTAGTAATGACATATAATATTCTACCACATAAAGTGGTAGAGTTTATACCCTTATCAACTTTTTAATCAATTTCTTCACGTTGTAGATACGGAATATTGGATCTTGGAATTACATAATTACAAAAATATCTTGTCATAAATACTCTAAACTAAATGAAAATCTAACTAGTTGCACACTCCTAACAAACCTATAAATGTCTAGATATGGTGTTTCATTAGGCTCCTTCTTAAAGGGGCAACCTCCACTAGGTAGCCATTCTTAAATAACTTATTCATTTGTTCAAATCTCAAGATATTTCCTCTTGGCTTACAGAAGATTCTGGCCTATCACTATTCAAAATAAGAGAAACCTCGACTATATTCTCCTTATCATACGTAAAATCTCCCATGAACTTAGCCGCGACGTGCCTTTTGATGGATGTTCTGGAGCCACACATGATGTCATACTCTCCCAGCTCCACAACCCAAGCCATCAACCTGCTAGATTTTTTAGGCTTATGGATAGCTTGTCAGAGACTGAAATATATGTATACCATGATCGTATGAGCATGGAAGTGAGACTTCATCATCTTAGAGGCTTAAATCAATGCCAATAGTAATTTTTCTAGCCTCAGATACTGGATTTATCCTCTAAGATATGCCTTAATCGTGTAATCGACTGTCTTCTGGACACCATATTTTAATCTCACCAAGTTCGATCTCATAGAAGACTCAGACACTCGCACGTAAAAGTAAGACTTTCCACCCAAGATTGAGCTCGACAGCCAAATAACCTACACTGGGAAGGTTTTTAAATCTAGGAAGGCTTTTTCATATTCTTTATTCCATTTAATGACTTTTTTAGGACGTTAAAGAATCGAAGACATAGATCTGTAACTCTTGACATAAATCTTTTAAGTGCAGTGACTCTCCCGCTGAAAATCTGGATCTCTTTATTATTTTTTGGAGATTTCATATTAATGAGCACTTTGATTTTATCTAATTTTGTCTCTAACCCCGTTGATTGATAATAAATCCCAAATAATTTCATAGTCTAACTCTGAAGACACATTATGCATCAATATTGGATCTTGGAATTACATAATTACAAAAATATCTTGTCATAAATACTCTAAACTAAATGAAAATCTAACTAGTTGCACACTCCTAACAAACCTATAAATGTCTAGATATGGTGTTTCATTAGGCTCCTTCTTAAAGGGGCAACCTCCACCAGGTAGCCATTCTTAAATAACTTATTCATTTGTTCAAATCTCAAGATATTTCCTCTTGGATTACAGAAGATTCTGGCCTATCACTATTCAAAATAAGAGAAACCTCGACTATATTCTCCTTATCATACGTAAAATCTCCCATGAACTTAGCCGCGACCTGCCTTTTGATGGATGTTCTGGAGCCACACATGATGTCATACTCTCCCAGCTCCACAAGCCAAGCCATCAACCTGCTAGATTTTTTAGGCTTATGGATAGCTTGTCAGAGACTGAAATATATGTATACCATGATCGTATGAGCGTGGAAGTAAGACTTCATCATCTTAGAGGCTTAAATCAATGCCAATAGTAATTTTTCTAGCCTCAGATACTGGATTTATCCTCTAAGATATGCCTTAATCGTGTAATCGACTGTCTTCTGGACACCATATTTTAATCTCACCAAGGTCGATCTCATAGAAGACTCAGACACTCGCACGTAAAAGTAAGACTTTCCACCCAAGATTGACCTCGACAGCCAAATAACCGACCCTGGGAACGTTTTTAAATCTAGGAAGGCTTTTTCATATTCTTTATTCCATTTAATGACTTTTTTAGGACGTTAAAGAATCGAAGACATAGGTCTGTAACTCTTGACATAAATCTTTTAAGTGCAGTGACTCTCCCACTGAAAATCTGGATCTCTTTATTATTTTTTGGAGATTTCATATTAATGAGCACTTTGATTTTATCTGATTTTGTCTCTAACCCCGTTGATTGATAATAAATCCCAAATAATTTCATAGTCTGACTCTGAAGACACATTATGCATCAATTCATTTCATTTGGTATTTCTTCAACTCATCAAAAGCCTCATCGATAACACGAACATGGTCAACTGCCAAATTAATTTTCATTAGCAAGTCATCTACATAAACTTCCATAGTCTTCCTGGTCTTCTTTTAGAAAACCTTATTGCCAAGCCTCTGATACATTGCTCTAACATTTTCAGTCCAAAATGTGTAATGTTGTAGAAAAATATACCTTGATTAATAATGAATGAAGTTTTTTCCTGATCTTTTTGCTTAATTTTTATCTGATCATATCCTAAGTAAGCGTATATGAAGCTGAGTAGCTCGTGCCATACTTTGGTGTCGACCAGTGGGTTAATTCAGGTAAATGAGTAGTGATATTTTGTGCATGCCCTATTAAGGTCAGTTAAATTAACACATATGATCCATTTATCATTCTTTTTTAGGACCATCACTACATTTGAGATTCAACTCGGATATTTCATGTATTCAATAAAGTTTTATTTCTTTAATTTGACCACTTCTTCCAAATTGACCATAATTTTCTCCTCGGATAATACCATGTGCTTCTACTTGATAGGCTTTGCATCCTATCTAACGATGAACTCATGATAGAGGACAATTTTGATTAACTATAGGCATATCATCATGGATCCATGTGAATACGTTGTTCCCCTAATTTGAGAAATATGAAAGGTCTTTCTTCAATGCTGGATTGAGAGTCGACCTGACTTGGGTTATCCATTGTGGATGCTCATCCTCTAAAATGACAAGTTCAGTACGCTCGGTTTCTTATTTGGTTACTAGCTTATCTTCATATTAAGGATCTGATATCTCAATTTAATAAGTTTATGCCATCTTCTCACGTTATTATTGCTCAACCGATATGTAGTAGCATTCTCTTCAGATTACTTAGATTTCTTTGACTTGTCCTACCCCATAATGTGTAGGAAACATCATGACTTAGTGAAGTGTGGAGGACATAACTTCCAACTTCTTCAAACCAACCTTTTAAAAGATGATATTATAAGCCCGGGATAAGAAAATCATCACCTCTATTCGCCAGGTCGTCCATGTTCCCACTATAACTTCGAGCTCAATAATTCTCAATGGTTACACCTTTTCCTTTAATAATTCAATGAGTGGATTGTGGTATCCCTACAGCTTTATTTATGATAACATGAGACTTTTAAGATATTCATAAACTAATAAATCTATAGAACTTCCATTGTCTACTAGAATTCTTGCAACAAACCTCTCATAGATCATCATACTTACTACTAGTGGATCACCATGGGGGGAGAGCAATCCATATAAATCAGACCTGGAAAAACTAAGTATTAAGTGATATTTATTTACATTTTTAGGGTGCATTGATACAGCTTCAACGAAATTGACCTCACGGACGTGCGCTCCGGCCTTCGCCTTATTCAGATATGCCTTCCTCTTTAATGTTCCATCTCCACCGCCAACATCTCATCCATCAATGAAATGACATCTAAAGGAAATTATACCAACATTTTCTAGCGGATATATGGGTTTCTTAAAAAAATCGGGGTCAGTTTCGTTAAACGATTCCTCGCCTTGGCCTCACTTTTTATCTCTCTAGCCTTTTGAGGATAATTTTATCATCTTCTCGACTTTGTATTGCCTTTGGGTTTGGATTCTAACTAAACTTATGCATATACTTCCTTACCCCTTCAGATCATGGAATTGATCTCATCCTTCAAAGATACACACTTATTAGTAGTGAGGTCATGGTCCTTATGGAACTCCCATAATTTGATTTTGTATATCAAGGTTTGAGGTATTTTAAACTTTTCTATCCACCTAAGCTTTTCACTACGTTAGACCTCATCGAGGATGTGATCAACGCCCATAGTGAGCGGTGTGTATTCATCAAGCTTCTTCGACTTTAGATTATTAGATTCCTTGTATTTTTCCTTCCTATCAGAAATCCCACCAGCATCGGAATTCCTATAACGTGACTCCATTACAACCATTGCCTCCTTGATATTCATATTTTTTCCTACTTTGGTAAGAAGCTCAGTTATTGTGATCGGAGGCTCTTTTGCGAATGACTAGTAGAGCTTTCTAGGTAATACACTGATCATAATGGTAGTAATTACTATCTTTCCATCATAGTTTATCACCTTCAACTTATCTATTTGATTCTGGTGATGTACACCCCTTTCGTATCATCCTCCTTTTGGAAAATTATTAACAAGCGAGCTACCATTTTCCTCGACTTTGTGCCGAAGTAGAAGTTATTTATAAATAGGTCGGCCAGTTATTTGAGAATAGTTATCTTCCCCGGGGAGCCCATTGTACCATATCTAGTCTGATCTAATTAGATTAATTAAAAATTCCCTACACCTAATCGCACCAGGTCATTATTTCCATCGTCTCTCGGTGTTATAAATGATTTTTGGGTCTTTGGTGGGGTTAGATAACTAACAATTTATGCTTTAAATGGATATCCCTTAACTTATCCCCACTACAATGGGTTATTTTTCTTTATTAAATCTCCGAGTCGATCCTCCAAGCGTTGAATTTACCCTTTATACTGCTAATCCTTCTCTTTCTTGTTCGTCATTGAAAGTCTTATGTGCTTGTCCATGATTGTCAGCCAAAATCTCTTCCCTTCTAGAAATATGCTTACGAGTGTTCATCATCGACTCTTCTTGGATTTGGCCGATGTAATACCCCGTTTCTTTATGAATAATTAATTTCTATGTGTGCATGGATTTGTTAATTTAATTGGAGAAATTAAATGGGTTTCGGTAAATATTAATTAGAGAGTTAAGGATTAATATTTATTATTATTATTGTGATAAGTAAATAGAGAGGTGATTTTGTATATGTCATTTACGAGTGAAAAGAGACGGTTTATTATATTTTATTGATGGGTTATTACATCATTAGTGGATTTATATATTAATACGCGACGTGTACTGTATGCACATGTCGGGCCCAATTAATGAGATATTGGTGTATTTGCAGTTGGGAGACTTTTATGATCTTTTTGAATATATCGTGATCTGTAATGGGTCGAAATATTCTAGAATAGGTACTCGGGTGTTATAAATCGGTTCTATGGCCTTTTTAGACATAGTAGGGATCGTATAGTGGTATGAGGTTTTTTTACCCTTAGGGATAGTGTTAAAATGGATTATGGTGTCATTAAGAAGTATAAAAGTATTACATAAGTGGATTACAACCTCATTTTTTTGCCTATGTATAATTGTGATTAAGGGAAGAGAAAAAGTAAGAAAGAGATAAGAGAACGTTAGAGAAGAAAGGAGAAGAGCATCTACGATACTCATATTTATCCCTATGTAGAGAGACTTCAGATTCACATCCAAAATGCAAGTATTTAATTTCTTTAGATTGCAACAATGAAGTTAATTACATTCATGATTAATTGGGTACAAATTTGTTATTAAAAAATTTAAACTTTAAGAATTAAAATAAAGAGATTTAAAATGTGTAACCTCTTATTTGTATTTGATATTAATTAATGATGGATACATAAATATTTCATTGATTTAATCCTAAGTTTACAGGTATGAACATATAGAACATTGATAGGGTGTTAGAAGCAATAACATTTCAAGTTTGATTAATTCTAGGTTTGATTAAATTAATTAATTACGAATCATAGGGTTTAATTATGGATTCAGGTACATTTTGTAGCCATAATGCTTTTGGGTTGGTTATATTTTGATGTGGGATGTTAATTAAATATTTAAGGAGGTTTAGGACCTCTATTGAAGGGTTTTGGAGGAGAAAACCTAAGGAAGAAGACAATTGGTAGCCCAACAAACTGAATCGGTTCGCGGGAGGAGCGAATTGGTTCGATTGATCGAACTGATTTGGTCTGCCAAGTGAAACGATTTGGTTTACTAGCATACCAAGATTTTATTTATGCACTATTTTGATCCGTTAGAGTTTGATGAATCAGCGTGGGAGATTTTGGGGACAGAGTGTGAATACTAGGGAATATTACAAGGGTTTGGTACGTGTGTTAGGCCAATGGATAGACGGGTTTGGGTGAGATGAATCAGGAATTCAAATGAGTGAAAACTTATATGAATAATCGGGATGTCGGTTCGAACTTCACAATTGGTATACTCGTATTCTGTGGGAATTGAATACAAGACGGTACTTTTTATATATAAGTATTGGGGCGACTTGTATATATATATGTGTGTGTGTGTGTGTGTGTGTGATTGTTGTTTGTTTATATTGAACTACTTACTCAATAATGCTATCATTAGGAGAATGTACGTAATTGGCAGTCCATCCTGGCATTGAACAGCAGGTGATGGATTGATTCCCATGTTCATAGTACTTTTTCATGCACACTATCCATGTGCAAGCATAAGTGTTGGTTTGGAGACTGGTGGGGTGCAATGTGGGCGATACGGTTATACGTATATAGTGATTGATATATATTTATTTGTACGAGATATGATATGTATATCTATTTATAGTACGGGTGTAGCTATGTATCATATTGTGTGAATATCTAGTTATAGCATGAGTTTATCTATGTTAATATATTTTTTGTATCTCTAATTGTAGCAAGTAAGTATTTATGTTACCATTTACTATAGTATACCTAGAGAGGGTAACATATGATTAGTGAATGGTGACTATTAGCGATTTTGGTCTTGGATAGCAGTTATTATCCCAGTTAGACTATTTAGAATAATTATTATAATAAAATGAATGCGTAAGATGCGCACTATAGATGAGAGGTCGGGATAAGTCTCATTTGAGTGTGAATGGTAAATTAATAATGAAAGTAATACACTATATGATTTATTCATTTAAAAATTTTAATTACCTACAAAATATTTTAAAAAAATTTTGGGCTTTGTCCAATGGGCAAATCTTTTTTCTTGTTTTTTAAAATCCCAAGTGTGCAGTAGCAGCATTAAGGACAACATGGGTAGATCTTTTGTGCTGTTGCAAATAGTAGCTGTGGAAGATGAGTTTTTAGCCACCTCAGTTGAATTCCAATTTCTTCCCAATTTCTCTTTTTGGGCGTGTTTCTCTTAGTTGGATATGATTTTATTTGTGCCAGACTTTATCATTTGTTGCTTGTTATTTATGATGGATGGTTATTTGGAGTGGCCGATGGTTTATTCGGTTCATGATTATTTATTTATGTATTCAGTAATTCTATTATTTTATTGTATCTATGGTTTTATTGTGTTTTATATTTACTTATAGCGACAGTGATGCTGAGAATGAAATCATATTGAATTCTTGTTTTATTTTAATAGAGGATTGATCAACCATTACTATAATAAGAAGGGTGTCACAGTTGGTATTAGAGCATCAAGTTCAAGTATCCTTATGATTTGGGTGAACTTGTTATGTTATCAGTGTTGAATTTCTTTGATATAAAGCCCTATGATTATGACTATTATTTCATATTTTGCATTTACGTTCTTCTACTACTGATTAGTTTTGAAGTGGAATCTCATAAAATTTCAGTTTTATTTCAGATACCAAATACAAGGAGAGGTAGACCAACACGTGAAGCGATGAAAATTCCATTACCGATGAAAATACAAGGAGGGTTATAGAGAGGTAGACCAATAGTCGACTGATAACTATTATTATATGAAAATTCCATCAAAGGCAAATGATCATCCCAACTACCTTTGAAGTCAAATACACAGGCTCGTAACATGTCTTCTAATATTTTAATCGTCCTTTCTGATTGCCCATCAGTTTGTGGATGAAACGCAGTGCTGAACTTCAAACTTGTGCCCATTGCATTCTGGAGACGAGGCCAAAACTTAGAAGTCAACTTTGGATCTCTATCTGATACTATTGACACTGGTGCCCCATGTAAATGAATAATCTCATCAACGTACATATGTGCATAATTTTCAACAGTGTAGGTGGTCTTAACTGGAAGAAAATGAGCTGACTTCATCAGTCGGTCTACAATCACCCAAATAGAATCATGCCCCTTTGGTGACCGGGGTAATCCTGTAACAAAATCCATCCTTATATGCTCCCACTTCCATTTCGAAATAGGCAATGACTGTAATAATCCTGCTAGCTTCTGATGCTCCGCCTTTACTTGCTGGCACACTAAACATTTAGCTACGAACTCTACAATCTCACGTTTCATATTGTTCCACCAGTAATACTCTTTTAAATCTCTGAACATTTTGGTACCTCCTGGATGTATAGAGTAAATAGAATTAAGTGCCTCTTCTAATATATCTTTCTTTAAGGGTGGATCATTCGGTACACAAATCCTATTTTTATAACACAACGATTCATCATTCTTAATTTCAAAGTCACTCTTTTTACCATCTAGGACATCTTGTTTCTTCTTCTCAAGGAATGGATCAATGGTCTGCAAATTTCGTATGCGCTCGGCCAATAAAGGTCTCACTGTGACATGTGTTAATAATCCTCCACTTTTTGAAAACTTCAATTCAATCCCGATCGATGTCAAGTCAAGAATATTTCCAACACGGGCACACTGTATGCAACCAAGCATCCCTGATGATTTTTACTCAAAGCATATGCTACTACATTGGCCTTCCCAGGATGATGATGGATGGTACAATCATAGTCTTTAATCATCTCTATTCAACACCTTTGTCTCAAATTCAGTTCTTTCTGTGTAAACAAGTATTTCAAACTTTGATGATCCGTAAATATCTCACAAGTTTCTCCATACAAGTAATGTCGCCACAACTTTAATGCAGAAACAATGGCCGCTAGCTCCAAATCATGTGTAGGGTAATGTTGTTCATGCGTCTTTAATTGTCTGGAAGCATAAGCTATTACCTTCCCATTCTGCATAAGAACACATCCTAACCCCTGTAATGAAGCGTCTGTATGGATCACAAAAGACTCATTCCCACATGGAATAGCAAGTATAGGGGCTGAAACCAACCGCTTCTTCAATTCTTTAAAACTCCTTTCGCATTCTTCATCCCACACAAACTTCACTTCTTTACGGGTCAACTTTATCAATGGTAATGCTATTGCTAAAAATCCTTTAATGAATCTGCGATAGTAACCTGCCAACCCTAGGAAACTCCTAATTTCTGTCACATTCTTAGGACTCTCCCATTCAACAATTGCTTCCACCCTCTTTGGATTAACATATATCCTATTTCCTGAGACAACGTGCCCTAAAAACACAATTTCATTCAACCAAAACTCACACTTGCTGAATTTAGTAAACAATTTCTTCTCTCTCAAAATCTGCAATACTAGTCTCAAATGCTTCTCATGTTCCTCCATGCTACGCGAGTAAATCAACACATCGTCTATGAATACAATCACAAAGGAATCAATGAAAAGGTGGAATACCCGATTCATCAAATCCATAAAAACAGCTGGAGCATTAGTCAATCCAAATGGCATCACCAAAAACTCATAGTGCCCATATCGAGTCCGAAAAGCTGTTTTGGAAATATCGTTATCCTTCACTTTCAGTTGGTGGTAACCCGATCTCAAATCAATCTTTGAAAATACTGTGGCCCCTTGTAATTGGTCAAACAAGTCATCAATACGAGGTAGATGGTACTTATTTCTAATGGTCACCTTATTCAACTACCGATAATCAATACATAATCGCATTGTCCCATCTTTCTTTTTCGCAAATAACACTGGGGCTCCCCATGGCGAAACACTAGGCCGAATGAACCCTCTGCTTATCAGATCTTGTAATTTCCCTTTCAATTCCTTCAACTCTATTGGTGCCATTCTATAAGGAGCATGGTAAATTGGACCAGTACCTGGAATTAATTCAATAGAAAACTCTACTTCCCTATCGGGTGAAAATCCTAGAAATTCTTCTAGGAAAACATCAGAAAACTCTCTAACCACTGGTATATCTTCAACTTTAAGTGCTTCCTTACTAACATCAACCACATACGCTAAATACCCTGTACAACCCCTACTCAATAACTTTCTTCTCTTTATTGTTGAGATGAGACAATTAGGGATAACATTCCTTTCCCCTGTAAACTGGAACTCGGGTTCACCAAGAAGATGAAATGTAACTTCTTTTCAAAAACAATCAATGGAAGCAGGATACGATGATAACCAATCCATCCTCAATATAATATCAAAATCCCTAGTTGCCAACGGTATCAAATCAACATAGAAATCTCGCTCACCCATTCGTAAGACACAATCTTTATAAACATGCTCAACTAGAATTACACTTTCCATTGGGGTAGAAATATATAAGGCACAATTGAGAAATGAACATGGTCTACCCAAATGTGAAACAATATGCAATGCTACAAATGAATGCGTAGATCCAGGATCAATGAGTGCATATAGATCTTTATTTGCAATAGAAAGTTTACCTATAACC
This sequence comes from Sambucus nigra, assembly GCA_949130495.1. Taxonomy (NCBI): domain Eukaryota; kingdom Viridiplantae; phylum Streptophyta; class Magnoliopsida; order Dipsacales; family Adoxaceae; genus Sambucus; species Sambucus nigra. The sequence continues at coordinate 4,853,619 of CASBWL010000026.1, forward strand.
ACCTCTGGTGTAGCATGGTCATCTTGCAATGTCATCGCAAAGACTCTTCCTCCCGCCTTCGATCCACTTGCTTGTCTTGTATCTCTTGCCTTGGTGGCACTGCTGGAGAGGATCCTTTATGAGGCCCCACACTACTGACTGAAATCTTTCTTGATAACATCAGACAATTCTTTCTTAGATGGCCTTTCTGATGACAGTTGAAACATTCTATATTAAGTAGCTTTGGGCAATTTCTCTTTACATGACCCGATCTCCCACAAAAGAAACAAACATTTGGATCTCCTTGCGATGAAACTCTTGAACCTCTTCCACCACTTGCTTCGCCCCTTTGAAAACTACTTCCCATGCCTCTACCATGCTAGAATTTCTGCCCTCCAAGTCTCGAATATTCTGTATCACTACCCTTTTGATAACTTGGATCGAATCGGATTCTTTTTACACCTCGTTCTCGATTCCCTCTAGCTTCATTCACGTCCCTTTCTACTAACATGGCTTTGTTCACCAAGGCTGCATAATTAACAGTCTCAAAAGCTGATAGCCTTGATTTAATAAGTAACTCTAGTCCATCGAGAAATCGGCTGCACATATCTTCCTCATTTCGTATAAACCTCGAAGCAAAACGAGTTAAGGCTGTAAGTTTGGATTCATATTCTCTGAGAGTCGTGCTTCCCTGATTCAACATGAAATATTCCTTCTCCTTTTTTTTTGATACATTGGGGGAAAATACTTATCATATAAGTCTTTAACAAAAGCATCCCATGAGATCACATTCCCGCCTCCTGGAGTAATCAACAAATGTTTCGTGGCATCCCACCAGTACTTAGCTTCTCCTTACAGCATATACGCCGCCAAGGTTACCTGTTGATTTTAGGCATCCTCATTACCCCAAAGATAAGTTCAATTTCTTTAACCCATACTTCTGCCTCTGCTAGATCAACTTCTCCTTCAAATGAGGCTGGGTTCATCTTAATAAATTTCTCATGTGAAGTACTTATTTCTTCCCAGTGTATCACCTCCTCATCCTTAGCCAATGCTTGTGACTCCAGTTGCCTGGTCTGTTATTCTTCCATCTGTGCCATAAATCTAGCTTTCTGCTCTGCCATTAGAGTTATAGCACGTGCCATTTTTTGCATATCTGTCAGTTGTTTTGGCTCAGGTTCCACATTTATTTGAACAGGTTGCTCAACCTCCGCGTCTGCTGGAATATTTGAAGCCTCATCCTCCATTATCACATTTACATTCCCTCATTCCATTCTCTTATATCTGAAATGAATCAAAGATATAACAACATGCAGATATACATATCTTTCCTAACATAATCGTTAGTATCAAATAAAATATATTTCTAACATTCACTGCCAAATATGGATACTTCTCACTCCAGAACCTCTAAAACCTAGGCTCTGATACCAAAAGCTGACACACCCCAACCCGGTTACTTATAATTAAGTCTGAAAGTCAAAGTGAGTCAAACCATGATTAATTTAACCAAACCATAAACAAGAGTTTTAATTTCAGAGTCATCATTGTAAATCCATATAACTGAAAACTTTTTTACCACATCAGAGTAGTCATACTTATAAAAACTTGCTTGAATGATAATTTAACTTAATTACATCATTTACATTTAAACAAAATCTTTTTTTCTCCAATTCCTGGCTAACCCAGTCCGACTTCCTAGATTTGGCAGTGACCTCACATTACCTGAAAAATGTGAACATAGGAACCATGAGCAAAAATAGCCCAGTGAATGCATCACTACTAAACTACTGCATGAATTTAAATGCAATAAATCATGTCCATATACTTATGTATTAACTTATCCGGCTCATTCATAATGAATGACCAACTTTTCCGAATCATTATTCACATATCCTGTCTAAATAGACAATTCTCCCCCATTCCTGGTCGAGGAGTAACCCCTTGTCATTAATAGACAAATATCCCCCATTCCTGGTCGAGGTGTAACCCCTCATTTCGGTAAACCGAAATGAACAATTTTATATTCATAACATTATGATCACATTCGTAACAGTATACAAATACATCATTCCAGTGAGTACACTCACCTTGGTTGACAACTATGTATTCACGTTTTCTTCTGGTGGAGCTGGACTGGGTTGATTAGACCTTACACCTATCAATACAACTAAATAAGTACTGAACCTCAATCATAAATATTATCCAAACATAATTATGTAACTTTTCATGACTATACATCAACAATATAATTCCAATTAAGCCACATTCCATAAAACATAGTTAAAGGCAAAACAATGATATACATGTTAATAAAGTTACGGACATTCAACCGTAGGAAATACCTCATAAGGAATTTATTATCAAAACTAAGTAAACATTAAATTATACTTCTCAATGTATATACACATGAAACATGTACTCAAAGTACCCTTTGTAAGGACGAAATACAAACATTCATTCAAGGGGTATCCAGTATGGCCTGAAATTATTGTCCTACATACTTAACTATCCTATATTCCTAAATTGTATAAATACAGGGGTACAAACTCATCAATATGAAAACATATATGAATATTCTTTCCGGTACAAGTGACGGTGTAATTTTTCAAGCTTCCTAGAGCAAGTTATGGCCATTTCTTTACAACACAAGAAATCTGCCGTACAAGCTCCTCTATTGTTCCTTCAACTTCCAAGAATTTTCATAATTTTTATCCAGCATAACATTCCATGATTTTCAACCCATTTTCAGTACACATCTTAATAGTACATAATTAAAGTTTCATAATTTTTTGACTTCATTTTCTATCTCAAAAGCTTGACTAAACTCAGGGCGTACCGAAATAAAGTATAAAAACAGAAACCATGTACCAACTTGAAATCATCATTACGGCCTAACCACAAGGAGATAAATTCTAATTTTAATATATCATATGAATATATGAGCATAATTTCATATCCGATTGGAATTTATCAATTACAGTAAGCACACAAAGAGATATGCAAGTTTGGATACAAGGGGTTTCAATACAAAGCAATTTTTAAGGGTTTATGCATTCAACTTAACTGAAACTTGCATATATTCGTACATATGCACCCAAGCATGAAAGTTCATTAAAAAAATCATGGATTTATATCATATAAATAATAAATATATGAAAATAACAAGATTTGTAATTAGGATTACCTTCGGGACGTTTACGTAATTTCTACGGATTTTTCTACACTTTTTCTCCACAATTTTCTTCCTAAACTTCTACCTTCTCTTTCCTCAAGATAACAACACTCTTCAAACTGAACCTAGGGTTTGTTTTTCTGAAGAAATATGTTAGAGGGAGATTTTTAAGTCGTCCAAGGCTGCCTCCCAAGCCAACCAATCAAATTAAACCATTTGGTTTAATAAAAGACAATTTACTACTTAGAGGGAATTGACAGATTTGCCCCTTGTTCGTAATTTTGGCCTAACTTCTTACTCGGACATCCGTTTGATGCACCGTTTGTTTGTTAAAACCCTAAATCACATGTATACAACTATCTAGTTTTTACCTCAAGTCAAATGTAATGTGATAAGGGTCAAAACTAGTCTCTGACAGGGACATTTCTACCGAAAACAACAAAAGTTTGTGTTCGTAAATAATTCGACCTTTCATGATTTATGAAAGTATGATTATAATAAACATAATCAATTAAAATTAGATATAATAATAACACATTATTAATATTACATAAGATAAGCATGATTTAAATATAATTTATCATAATTATATTCGGGTTGTCATAAGTAGGGCTAGGGTATACAAATTGAAGGCTAGTAGCATCGTGGTTATCGAGGCTAGCAGGACCAGGGATAGAGGCAGCCTCGATAGGGCCAAAAAGGATAGAGGCAAGCATATATAATACGTATATCTTTCATTTGTGGGGATTGGGGCCACATGTGTCATGTATGCCAAAATAGGGATAGGGTGTAATACCCTTAATTTTAGTTACTTTTAAAAAGGGATTTATTTGGAATTGATTGTATAATTTGAAATTAATTCGAATTTAATTATTACATGATAATATAGTAATATATGATATATGTTGAATATTACTTAGAGATCCAAAGTAATATATGACTTTACTTATGATTAATTTTAGAAGTTGTCGCGAAGAGTTAATATGACAATTTCGGTGAATAAGTCAGACGCGTGTGAAAGTAGTGTTGGGACTTGATTTATATAAAATAAAAAGAAGAATATTGTTATGTCATCCAAATGGTTGTTTTGACCACACCAAAGTGTTTAGAAATGTTTTTATAGTCAAAAAAGTCTACTCGGACATTCGTATTCGATCTCGGGGCACTTTGGAGCTGAATAGTCACCCCAGAAGGGTAATATGGTCTTTTCACTTGGGAGGTGAATAGTGCACACGAATTCGGGAGGTTAGTTATAAGTCTAAGGATCTTAGATTATTCATTTCATTCTACAAATTAGAGAGAAATAAATTCAAAGAAAGTGAGGAGTTCCGTGCGGAAAAGGAAGAGCCTTTGTGGGAACACCAAGAGCTAAAGGTCAATAGCAGCAACCACCACCGGAAGGTGATTGGAGAAGGGATAAATATGTGACAACCCGATCTAAATAATAATGGGTGGCCAGACCTATACTAAAATAAATCAGGTATATTAAATGGCACAGTCTCAACATCAACATACAACACTAAAATATAAGGCTAACTACCCGAAATCATTAAGTGCGAATTGTCAAAATTATAAAAAATTTTAGTTAACAACAACAACAAAACCAATAATGCACATAACCAACAATATACATCTAACTATGAAGAGTGAAATGTGCAAGTTCCAACAATATGAAAGAGTACAGTACATTGGACAACAAAATCTCAACAATGAAATACCCGAATATGTTGTCGGGTAACAGACAATACAATTAACTGATAGTGAAATATGAAAGTGTTAATCTATAACACTTGAATACTAACTCAATACAAATGAATCCTAATCTAGATATACAAAGATAGGAATCGACTAAAGCCAAGTGCCGCAACAGTCCGCTACTGCCACAGCTCCACAAATCCTGAATGGAGGAACATCAAAGGCGTCCTTGCGGAGGAACACCTGAAGTAATACAATATATATACATGGAGGAGTAAATATAAATGGGTCAGAGCCTGAGTTTTGAAAAACATTTTATAGCAAGTGTATTAAAATGCATAATAATTATAAATGCATTATTACATGATTTAGTTGGAATCGAGCTCTCCATAAAAACAATCTCACCTCTCAACTAAAGCCCGCACTAAGCGTATGCACGTGATCTCCAAATGGATGCCCGATTCTATTTAGGTAAGAGGATTCTAGCTTAAACCCAAAAGAAGTATTTAAGTTAAACCGTCTAACCTAGGTCCCAATCTACATTTGTTTCCACAATTTATAAGTTATATACATTAACTTTAATTTAATAATTATAATCATCTTTATAATGTTCATTTGTTGAACATATAAAGTTACATGATCCAATCATGTCCACATTATCACAATACATCAACAATCTCATTTACTAGAATTTTTGTATTCTAGTGATGCCCTTTTTTAGGCATGAAACCATATATATAATTATTATAGTAATTATATATGATTTACTAGCGTCATGAATATTAAAGACTAGACTCCTCTCGATTTTCAACACGACACTGCGTTTCGTGCATGGAACGTCTCGTCGAAGCGAAATCCAAACAAGGAACCTCCCCGTTACACTACTCCTGACCGTATTAATCCTCGAGGCTCGTTATGCCCTCAATTCATGATGCATGTAACCCAAATTATTTCTAATTTTAATTTATGAATATTCCCAATTCTCAACAGTACACGGCGTTTCATGCGTGGGACGTCTCGCCGAAGAGAAATCCAAACAAGGAACCCCCCGATTACACCACTCCTGGCACTGTCGATTGTCGGGATATGTGATATATATACAAATGAGTATGAGCATTAAGGACTAAACTTATCCCCAAGTTCCAACATTACACTTCGGTTCGTGCGGAACCCCCCCGATACACTAATCCTGGCAATGTAGGTCGTTGAGGTCCATTATTCCCATGACACCCAAGTACAAACACAAGAAATAATAACCATCCAACTGAGCTATAACTCGAAGGACGCAGGCTCACATGTTATCATCTTCTAGTAGCCCATATACGTAGCAAACTGGGGCCACCTGGTGGGGTTCAACGACACCCACCTCGTGATCTACTCACGCATACAACGTCCGGGAAGCGGTCATAGTTCCTACCCGGCATGTGAGAGAGACACATACCCCCACCCTCTCACCCCCAAAAGAAATAGATGTATATAAATATGTCATTTGTTGACCACCATGGACAATTATGACCTGGGGAATATCCACACCCTGCATTATTTGTCAGGATGCTCACCCTCTAAGCACGAAACTTCCCAATGATAGCAAGGAGGGGTTATGATTAACATGTATATACACCATCATATAAGGTATACATACATCCCACATAATAAAGATATACCATTATATAAGGTATACCTGCAACAATCATTTCAATATTCATTATACGCTCTTTGGCGCAATTTGATTAACATCATTGTTTAGTATATCTCTCTCATGATAGACTAATCGTTAATTCTCACACCTAACCCCACTTAGTATACTTGATACTATTTCTCCCTTGAAGCTCACATCTCGCTTCTATTAGCATTTCTCAACATGTGAGATATCTCCCAAATAAAACATCAATAAGGATATGTCTATATCCGTATGCAACTCAAATAGCATTCATAATTCTCCATCCATTATAGGGTTCAATTCATTTAATGAACCATTAAAGTTATCCCATTCGGGATTGGATCCTAAGATCCGTTATCTTTAAGTTATTCTCATCATCAACTCGTGAACTCGTTATTATCACCAAATAAAAAACCCCAAATATAAGTGGGTTTCCCCACTTAGAAAAATACCAAAATCTCTATCGGTATTCCACAAATTTAGTCAATATGACTCCAAAATTTCTTATAAGGGAAACTCACTAAAAGTATCCAAAACATACACCAAATATCTCCTATAGAGATCCCCAATCGATAACCTCGAACAAAACGGGATGAAATTCTTTATAGAAAAACAATCCCTCAAAAGCCCTATTTTCGAATCGATTCGGGCCAATTCCGAATCGATTCGGCCCAGCGAATCGATTTGGCCAGGAAGGCGAATCGATTCGGGTCATCAGACCTGGGATTTTGTCTCAGGCCGAATCGATTCGGCTGGAGTCCGAATCAATTCGGTCACTGAGACCTGGGCACCTCCATAATTCCGAATCGATTCGGCTAGGGGGCCATTATATATATATATATCTGTGTGTGTGTGTGTGTTGTGGGTAATTATCAGACTAATTATATATTGTTTTTGGGCTCAATTGGGAGTCCAAAGTTGGGGCCTAAAGTCTAACTCGGGAATTGAAGACTAACATTTCATAATTAGAGTTAACCCACTCATTTGGGAGTATATCCAAGAACCCTAGACATAACCACCCAAGAGGAGGAGCAATAAAGGCTCCTCTACAAATTTCAGGCAAGGATTATCTTACCATTCTTATTCAAATTTTATTTATTTATGTTAATACCATGTTTAGAAAAATATTTAATAATATGTTGGGACTTCATATTTAGAGACCTTTTGAATTGGATAGTAATTGATGATAATTATGTAATCCATGTTTATATCCATAACCCCTTTTCTCAACTATGTATTCATGTGGTTTAAATGGAAGATTACTTGTAGAAAAAATGTTGTAGAACCATCTTATTAATTTGGAAATCATTGGGGTAGTATAAGATGAAATCTAGAAATTTCATGTTCATGAGTTCTTGACAAATTATTGATGATTTGGTGATAATCTAGGAATTATTTGGATATTTAATCATGTTTAAAATGATGTTATTTCAAGTTAGAACCCCTTACCATAACACATTGGAGATTTTGGAATCATAAGAACAAAATTTGATAGATTTATAAATCAATGGAAAAATCCCGTCATGAAAAAGACCTTCTCTTGCCTTACTGGACAAATCGATTTGATTTGTCCTCTTAACCAATCTATTTGGAATGACCTTCTTATAAAAACTTTCGTATGTTTTTTCTGCAAAAGGGTGTACGAGACCATATGAACAAGATGATTTATGCATGATTCTTATAAATATAAAAAAGGTAGGGATGTACCTAGATGATTTGGGAAATTTTGGTAGGTTCACCTAGAGGATAAGACCCTAAAAGATACGATGAAAATCTTATGATTAATTCGGGGAGAGTTTAAATAAAAAGAAACTCTTATTTGAGATACATCGAATGTATGAGGTTAAAATTAATAATTAATTTCCTCAAATGATTACCGTATAAATATATTAAGTAGGAATGTATCCTAAGCCTAGGGGGCTAATTCTAAATGGTTAACGCTGATTGTGATAATATGTTAAGTGATATTACTTACCCATATTTGTGGATTTCTTAAATATGTACATATAACCTGTAAAAACATAATTCTTAGTATTTTCATTTTGTTTAATTTGCTTAATTTCGGATAAAATAAATTAAGTCTAGGCTAGTTATTTATGGAGTCTATTTAAAAGCCTTAAACTTAGTTCAAAATCCAAGAATGTGCAATCAAAGATTTCAAGAAGATTACATGTCAAGACTGCTTCATATGTTTAAGATCACTCAGGTCTGAATACTTATGTGTAGTTGAGTAATGTGCATATTGATTAAATACTGGGTAATTTAACTGTTTGGGAATTAAAATCGTTTTATCATTTTAAAATTATTTCTGAGTTGCAAACAGTCTAAGAAAATTCGAGGATCAAATTGAAAAGAAAATAATATTTTTTACTGTGTCTCGCTCGAAAGAGATTGAGTACCGTTCATACGACATTGCATGTCGCTTGAACGAGATCTCATCTCGCTCGAACAACAAGGCATCTAGCTCGAACGACCTACCGCCTCGATTTTCGTGTTTTCATTTCCTTGGACTCTGTGTAGCTCAGTTATATATAAATTATATCTTCTAACGTTTCCGTAAGCAGAATAGTTTAGAAAAACTTATTCCCATACAAGTTTTTCATCTTTCGATGTTTATTCAAGATCGTATTACTCGATTCCAAAGTTAGGTGATCTTGAACGTGTTTATCGGAAGATAATCCATTCACTACATTGTGTTGCACTTTGTGAGGAGAACTCTACAACCAAAGAGCTGCATGCTATTGTAGAAAGAGACCTTACGAAGTATCTTGTGAAGGAACCGTTCTTTTCTTCACTGCTGCCCTCTTGGAAAGGGAAAGTTCCAGTCGCGACATCGAAACCGACACATGCGGGTATTTCGTATATCTCACTTATTTTATTGTAACCCGTGTAAGAAGTTTTCTTACAAATTATAGTAAAATAAAAAGTTTTTGCCCTTCGGGGATTTTTCCTGAAATTATTTATTTTACCGCATGATTTATTCATCGAATGGATTTATTCACTTAGATGAATGTTTAGGGTTTAAGAAGTTACAAATTATTTTTAACTAAAATTCGAACAAAGTTGGTTTTACCTAAGTTCACTAAAGGGTCGTTTCAAATTGGTATCAGAGCTTGTTGCACTTTTTGATTGTGTTTATGATCCCGTGTCCTTAGGTATGCCTTTCGATGGTTTTGATGATTTTAGAATTCACCTGTTTGAATCATCTAATTGGAAATCACACATGAAAACTGCTCTTAAAAAACTTGTCAATAAAGGTGATTGTGAAAAATGTCTTTACTGCGATGGTTTTGGTAACAGGATAGATGAGTGTCCCACTAAACCGAGGGAGAATTTTAATAAACCAATAAATCACGTTTCTTCCCTTAGTGATAGTGACCCAGAAGAAGAATTTTTTTTTCTAGTAAGCGTGATCTTTCCACCTATGTGGTTAGTCATGTAAGTGATAAAGACTTACCTTTGCATGAGTCTTCCACAACCACTGAAGTTGATACTCCTGATAGTGAGGAAGAGGTGAGTGAGAATGAGAGCGAAGACGAGAGAGATTTGCAAACTCCTTTCAAAGAATTGTATGAAGAAACTTTAAAAACAAAGAAAGCAAACGTGAAACTAGCAGCCTTGTTAAAAGAACGTGCCATAGAAATAAATAATTCCAATTCTTTAATTGAGGATCTTAGGGAACAAGAAAAGAAAATTCGAGAGAAGGTAGAATATGTCGAGGGTGAGAGAGATAGTCTTCGAGGATTTATGGAGACTATGAAAAAGGAAATTCTAAAATTTAAAAATTCTACGCGTTTACTTGAGTCAAGGATAGGTGAGCTTGAAGAAAAACTGAGAGATTCGAGTAAATTTAAGTTCGATTTGGAGGCAAGGTCTGAAAAGTTAGAGAAAATCTTAGGCACCGTCGAAATCAAAGATAATCGGAGAGGTATTGGCTTAAATAATCATGTCTCACCTGCTCCCAAAGCCAAAACCATCTAAACAAGAAAGTGGCCTAGGAACCTTAGGAGAGAGCCACCTAGGAACGTGAGGTACAATCGGCATATAGGACACACTCCTCATCGTATCTACACTTGCACACATTGCGGTAGGAGAGGTCATCTGACACGGTTTTTCTACAACGTTAAGAATGCTCCTAGAAAGTCGAAACCTATTTCGGTTCCCAATTTCTCTTCGCGTCGGTTCACACCTACTTGGGTTAGGAAGTCGGATTTGGAAGCATTAGACTTAAAGATTGGTGATTGTCGCATGATTACTCGTGGTTCTCCTCATCTGTCCTCGTTCGATTGAGGTTGTTCGTCGATTTTTCATACACTAGTATCTTCACCTTTCCTTATTCTTGGCTAGTTTATGGCATGTTTCTTGTTTTTGTCATTTATTTGAGTCTTTTCGAAAAATACAAAAGGATTTTGCATTTTATAAAACGTTTTGAAAATACAAAAGGATTTTTGATTACTTTGAGTCGTGAAGCTACATCATTAATATAGGGATATTAGTGTGCTTGATTCCCCCCTTCTTTCATTTTTATGGGGATAGGATTTTTGGTCATTATTATTGATAACGTGAGTGATCTTAACCTTTGTGCTATGAGGTTGTTTCGATGTTGATATGAATTTTTTACTCAACTTTGCTTATATGCCATCCTTGCACACAAGCACGAGTTCATATGGATGTTTGACTTCTCTTGCATATTAGAGTTTGGTGAGACGTTCTTATCTCAATTTTGTCATCAATGCATAAGTAAACTTAAGGAGGAGGTGTGCTTGTAAGAACCATTTTTCCGTGAGAATTGGTATTGAAAATATGCTGAGTCTTCATGGGAAAGGGATGCGAGAGTGTATAATTGACTCGTCATGAAAGCCACCGTTTAAAAGAGCCCAAAAGAAAATTCAGGCAATAAAAGGAATTAAATTCCATAATTGGGGCCAATAGGACTTTCTCTAAGTAGAGATTGATAGTTATTTATAAAGATCTTGAAAAATTCATATATTGAGGGAGTTTGGTTGGCAATTAATGTAAACGGGTTTGCACCACAAATCTTATGTTGAAACATCGTATCATGATGCTATTGGTTGTAGAATGCACCACGAATCTTGTATGCATGTTGATTAATTTTAGTTCATCAAACTCACACTTTTTATCTCACTTGGCTTTGATAAAGTTTGATGATTTTTTTCTATCAATAAGAACTCTTTGATCGATTCGACGTATTGAAATGATGGCACAATTATTGTAGTTCCCTCCCAATCAATCATCTTTCTTAATTAAGCACATTATTACCATGTTAACATGTAATTCTCATTTTTCTCCTTTTACACTTTTTTTTTGTTTTTTTGTTTTTCTATTTTGCAGTCTTATTTTGTGTTCCAGGTATTTTTTTGGGATAATTTTTTTGCTGGGTAAATTCTGCAAGTTTTTGGTGTAATTCTGGAAATTTTGTATTCTCGTTCGAACGACATCTCATGTCGCGCGAACACGTCGTTCAAGAGACTTCAAAAATCATTTGCGCGACATCTTATATCATTCGAGCGACATCGTATCTTGTTTGAGGGACATCTTAAGTTGTTCGAATGACTTCTCACGAGATTAGGGTTTCACTTAAGCCGTCGTTCTCTCTTCTTCTCTCCTGTCGTCCTTATCTTTTCTCATGACAGCAGCTGTTACCCTCATTTTTTTTCCATTTTCAAAGGTTCAACCTTCAATCCTCGCCTCTGACTTCATTTTCGCACTCCTATGGACATTGTGTACCTCCCTTAAGCCCATAATATCAGCCATTTGTTCACCTAAGGGGCTGTTCCAACCGTTTTTCATATTTTTCTCATCGGGAGCACGATTTTTCCGGTGGTTTTGAGGTAGCAATGATCTTACTTAACTTGATTTGAGATATTTATTGTTTCTATTACTTATTTTGACTGTGATGGTGGTTCGGTTGGATGTTTGTACGGAGATAGGTGTTTAGGTGTGCGTGTGTTCGAGACATTTGTTTTTACATCTCACATTGCACATTCTTGTCATGCCTCCTAGACGCCGTGGTGCCCCTACCGGGCGACTCATTGAGGCACCACCCTCTGCTCGAGCTCAGAGAGCTCAGGCTAGCAAGCCCCCGTAATCTTCTGTCAGGTGGGCCACGCATGCTGAGTATGACAATTATTTCTCATTGGGTCTCCATATTCGGTCAGTTGTTTCCGAGAGGGTTTTTCGTTATTATTAGTTTTATGAGTTAGGTATGCCTCGTTGGTTATCTTCTAGAGGCTGGGATTATATGTTCGGGGTTCAAGGGGTTGTTTATCCGAATATTATTCGGGAATTTTTCTTCCGTGCTCTTCCCCACTCTGAGGGGATTTTCTCTTCTATACGTGGCGTTCTTGTACTCGTCACTGTAGATCTCGTTGCAGCTATTCTGCACCTTCCTCGTGTCCCTACTGCTGTGTTCCCTCATTATTCTGACGATGGACCGACTTATGATGATATTTTACGGCATTATTTCTGGGATATTCCTCTAGCAGGGTCTACGATGTATCATCGCCATCTTTATCCTACTTTTCGTGTACTCAATAGGTTTGTTTCATCATCCATTTATCCTCGAATAAATCACATTCAGATTGTGTCAGACATTGTTTACTTTATGTACCATGTTTCTCAAGGGTGGGATATCGATCTTCCTACTATCGTGCTTAGAGTCATATCTTCATTCACTGTCCATGGTTCCATCCCTGTTCGTCCTGTTCTTCCCTATGGGATTCTCATTTCCACCATTTGCACTTCTTCGGGTGTCCCTGTTTTAGAGGGTGATATGCGTCTCTCTACGCCTGGTATTATTAATCAGTCTCCTTTTGCTTTTTCCGAGAGCCATTTGCCACAGACAGCGAGAGCGAGAGCTCCACCCCCAGAGGGAGTCTTGCCTGATGCTGATCCTTATCAGGCCTCTGATCAATCTAGTCCGAGCATGACTACTCCGCCACCACCCCCCACTTCTGCACCTTCACATCTTATAGAGGAGGAGGTTTATTCTTTACAGGCACAGGTAGCTGCCCAGTCCAGACTATATGATACTATCATGGCTAGATTTGATGCTGAGGCAGATGCCAGTGCTCGTGCTGAGACCAGGATGACAGCATTTTTTGATGAGATGCGACGGAGAGAGTAATGGAGAGGCGCCGGTTCATCTGGACTTGGACATATTTCTTCCACAGACACTAATGATGATGATGATGATGATGATGATGATGATGATGATACTGCTGATGCCTAGATGTAGTTGTTGCTTTGTATTTGAGACATCCATATTCCAGATGTATTTTTTTTTCTCTCTGATATGATGTACTCTTGTGATCAGTTGTATCTTCGTATTTATGACATGGATGTACTGTCTTCTTTTGAGATTATTAGTGATTTTCGCATTATTATTATGATTCTGCTACCCTACCCATTGTCATATTGTTGTTTATTATTTAGATATGATTATTCACTCTCATATGTTATTGATAGATCTAGTTTTTTGTCCCATCTTTTGTCTATTCCAGGCAAAAAGGGGGAGACATATCTGATGTAGGGGGAGTATGTATTTATTATGATTTTATATTTCCTCCATACTTCACTTTGGTATTTGGTTGTGTCTCGTGTGTGTAGGTATTGTTTTCAGAGATTCAGATATTCATTGATATACATCACATGCAGAGACATATTCATATGATTGACATTCAAAGACAGATTCAGATGCCTATCGTTTATTCAGTCTCATTACTATGTCCTGTACTTTATATATTTCTGTAAGTTTGGAACAGGACATGTACATGTATTTGGTTTTGGCATATAGATCTGTTTATTTTTGTCCCGGAATAGCCAAAGGGGGAGATTTGTAAGAACATAATTCTTAGTATTTATATTTGGTTTAATTGGCTTAATTCTGGACAAAATAAATTAAGTATAGGCTAGTTATTTATGGAGTCTATTTAAAAGCCTTAAACTTAGTTCAAAGTCCAAGAATGCGCAATCAAAGATTTCAGGAAGATTATATGTCAAGACTGTTTCATATGTTTAAGATCACTCAGGTATGAATACATATGTGTAGTTGAGTAATGTGTATATTGATTAAATACTAGGTGATTTAACTGTTCGGGAATTAAAATTGTTTTATCGTTTTAAAATTATTTCTGAGTTGCAAACAGTCTAAGAAAATAATATTTTTTACTGTGTCTCGCTCGAACGAGATTGAGTATCTTTCAAACAAAATTGCATGTCGCGTGAACGATATCTCATCTCGCTCGAATGACAAGGCATCTCGGTCAATGACCTATCGCCTCAATTTTTGTGTTTTCGTTTCCTTGGACTCTGTGCAGCTCAGTGATATATAAATTATATCTGCTAACGTTTCTGTAAGGAGAACAGTTTAGAAAAACTTATTCCCATACAAGTTTTTCATCTTTAAATGTTTATTCAAGATCGTATTACTCGATTCCAAAGTTAGGTGATCTTGAACGTGTTTACCGGAAGATAATCCATTCACTACATCGTGTTGCACTTTGTGAGGAGAACTCTACAACCGAAGAGCTGCATGCTATTGTAGAAAGAGACCTTACGAAGTATCTTGTGAAGGAATCGTTCTTTTCTTCATGCTTCCCTCCTGGAAAGGGAAAGTTCCAACCAAGACATCGAAACCGACACCTGCGGGTATTTCGTATGTCGCACTTATTTCATTGTAATCCGTGTAAGCCGTTTTCTTACAAATTATAGTGAAATAAAAAGGTTTTGCCCTTCGGGGATGTTTCCTGAAATTGTTTATTTTACCGCATGATTTATTCATCGAATGGATTTAATCACTTACATGCATGTTTAGGGTTTAAGAAGTTACAAACTGGTTTTAACTAAAATTCGAAAAAAGTTGTTTTTACCTAAGTTCACTAAAGGGCCATTTCATAACCCCTATTCACTCTAGTTGACTCCTTATATACGTACATATAAATCTTATTGAAAAGGTAACAAGGAGCAAATAATTATCAATAATCTGGAATGATTTAAGTCTAAGTCAAGAGGAGAGAATACTAAGATCATTAAATGTGTTAGTAAAGGTAGTTAGGGATAAGTATACACGTAATCATGTTGGTAAAATTAGTTTGATGATAACTAAACCTATAGTGGTTTTGGAAAGGTTAGTTGGGAAAAGTTATACCTATACATTTAAAGATAATTAAATTATGAAGCAAATGTGATTTAAGTGTAAAAGATAGTGCATGAGACTTAATATTTAATCGAAAAAGTAGTCGTAGGATAATGACTTAAAATGAGTTACAGAATAATTGACTAAAATGTTATAGTTAAGCTAGGAAGGCTATATTCTATATGGATTGGCAATTATTAATGATAATAATAATAATTGAATAATCTAAGAAAGTAGAAAAAAATTAAAGGGAAATAATAATGGAATAGCCAATTATTAATGAGAATAATAATTTGGTAATCTAAGAGAATGGAACTTATAGTTTAATGGGGTAGATGACGAGGGGTACGAATTAAATTATTAAATAGTTTGAAGAGACAAACAAGGGCTATGCAATATTATATGACGTAAGAATATGCTCCAAGTTTATTTAAATTGTGTAGTTAAGATTTTAAATTACATTCGGGGATTGGGGTACTAGACATAAAGTACCCAATTTTAATTAATGCATAGCTAGATATATTATTCTTTACATGATAGATTAAATAATGGAAGTTACAATTGGCATTTTGATTGAGGATATGAGTAGGACTGCTTCAAGATTAGAGGTGAGGTACTCGTTACATGTGAGCATCGTTGGAGAAACGTGAAGTATGAATTAGTAAGAATTTTCATAGTTATTGGTGAATAATCCTTGAAACTCTAGGGTTCTGACCCAAATTATAAATGTTTTCCCCCCAAGTATTCTTACGATAGGGATAGTAGGACTGGCGATGGATAGGCTTGCAGTTGCGTTGAACGTAATGGATTTCTCTCCATTGATTCTAGTGTAGGTTGTACTTCAATATTTTGTCATTTTATTTCATATTGGGATTTATACGGGCATAATCCCAAGTGTTTATTTAGAACAGTTATACTTAGCTTTACATTATGAACATTGTATGATGATTCAGTTTATTATTTATGTATTAAATCTACTTTATTCATCTTTTTTTATTCATTGTGAATTTTGATATAAAATAAAGAAGTTTTTATCCCATAAGTGCTGAGAACGGTATAAATTATCGATGAGCCCCATCTTCGGCGTATTGAGCCTGGACAACCTTTACGTGAGAAAATGGGGGTTGTTATTGTTAGTATCGGAGCACGGTTCTAGTGTCATTAGGTTGTGTGTTCGAGCTTGTTATTGTGACACCCCACCTAATTAAACCTTGGGTTATCAAGTCTTAATTTAATTCAAAACAGGTTTCTTAAATGGTTCATTCTTAGCATCACTTTCGAAAATATTTTAGTTACTAACGACCTAAGTGAAATTAAGATAGTGCCAAATTTTAACTTCCTTAAACAGATAAAATAACTCATGCGGAATAATAAAGATTAAGCATTACTCAACCAATCATCATAAATAACGGAATGAAATATAGTCTCGCTGAAAACCACGGCTGACATAAAACCAATCTCAAAATCCAATATGACAGAATGACTTCAAATGTAAAAGTTGGACAGCATGTCCCCAAACTGAGAATGCTAAAACCGAGATCCTACACACTAGATCTGAAGGAAGATAATCATCTAAGAAAACTCTACAACATCCACATATGCTGCAGCTCCCAAAATACCTAGAATGAAGTCATGACGGGTGTCCCTATGGCTTGGCACCTAAATGGTTTTTAAAAAGATTTTTACATAGCAAGAGTTAGTACTCGAGCAGTTATCAGAAATATGAGTTATTGGCTATACATGTTAAGCATTCATACATTCTCTTGAGTTACCTCACCCCTCTCCACTGGACTTATTTTCTCTCTAAGTATCCATATCATACACGCAGTATTTTAATAGTTCATAACTCGTATGTTATACACGTAGATAACTTATTCATCTCTTATTATCTTTGTTCTTTTTCTAATTAAGTCTCACTACTTAATTATTTTTAAAGTATTACTAGTCCATGTTATTATCTACTATCTCATGTCAGTACATTTTACACACAGTGTACATTTATCAGACGACATATACTAAATATTAGTTATCACTAATATGTCCTTAGAATACACATAAAGGACTCTTGGTTCAGAATGATTCATCGACCCCAAGTAAGAGTTGGTTAGGAATGATACATCCACCCTAACTATTCATATATATACACATATTCTCGCTCGGACTCTTTCATCACGACACCAGTTTTATTGTTTGGATCGGTATTCTTCATCGACCACAAACTTATAATAACTCTATGTTAGTTCGGAATATCTCATCAACCCTAGCATAATCCATTTCGGTATAATTCTCTTAACCTAAAATTTCATACAATTCAGTAGGTACACACCCGACCTATCAATCATTTTAGTACGTAATATTTTATTCCCGTATAGTCATCATACTTGTTGACTTATGATTTATTTCACTATCACATTTAATTGAGTATGTGCACTAATCAAGGGACTTAGTTACCCCTTCAATTAATTCAGTAGTTAATTCATCTCTACCCTACTGATAATTATTTTGAATTCATGTTAACTCTCTTCGTAACTTATATTCACCACTTTCGATACTCGACCCGTTCGTTCTTTTCTTATCTAACCATTTTCTAAGTCTATCTCTCAATGACTATGATGGGTCTCAAATCTCTACCTACTGGTCTTTATCAAGTCCTAGGAGAGGTATAAAATCACCATAAACTTTTCATTAAGTGATAACCATTGAAGAAAATTGACTCAATAAGACTTTTTGGGAAAACAACAAGGGTCAATCGATCGACCTTCATCATCGATCGATCGATCGATCGTTCTGGGCAGCCTCTAACTGTTACGTTTTTCTCAAGTTTTAATCACCCAAAACTCCCTTAAACCTTCTGGAACTCTCGACTAACTTCACCAATTAGTTTTTATATGAATATAGACTATTCCTAACGTTGATATAACATCAAATCTTCACAAAAATCATCCAGGAACCACAATTATTCTTAACTTCTCAAAACCCTAAATATATGTTTTCTTTGTCTTAAATCATCATATAACCAGTTTTATATTTCGTGATAGGATTACAATTTCTTCTGTAATTAAATCCTCTACAGATGTAATCTAACTACATGAAAGTCCTATCCCAATCATGTATCAAATCTTTCTTCGGGAATTATTCACAAAAGATCTATTCTACTCATCTTATAGATGGATATTATAACTCAGATTTAGATTTTGTAAATAACCACTTTCCTTGATTCAGAGGTGATCTGATTTCATGGTTGTTGTAGAGTTTGATTGTTTGTCTCCTTCAATTTTCACTCTTCAATTGCTTGAGTTCCAAGGATTCCTTTAAGTCTCCCACACTTCTCTTTTTGGGCTTTCAGAATGACTTCTCTTTTTGCTCTAATGGCCTATCCGTGAGTTATGAGGTTTCTAACCCTAATCCCTTATTTAATCAGATGGTAAAATATTCCAAAATTCTTAGGTCTTCCCACTCCTATCTTTTAAAAGACCAAAATTCCCTTGCATGGTCCCGACTTAGTCCAAAAATGTCCCGGGACACAACTAGTACCCTTGGGTATACTATTTTGACTATTTTGACCCTTCTGGAGTTAACCGTAGCCTCTAAATTGTCATTTGAGTAACTCTTATAATATTTTTTTATCTCGACCTCTCGTTAGCCCATGGTTGGCTCTCGGTTCATATACGTCCATATCACTCGTCATGATGTAAGGTAAATTCAGGAGTTATTCTCAAGTCATTTTCAGTAACTCGACTTATAATATTAAATCATCCCATTTAACCTTTGGATTATCTTAAATTACTCTACTCACGTAATTTAAATAAAAGATGACATTAAATTACTCTACTCACATAATTGAAATATAAGGCCACATTAAATTACTCTACTCACGTAATTTAAATAAAAGATCATTAATTAAATAAAAGATCACTTTAAATTACTCTACTCACGTAATTAAATCATATCGTCCGTATTTTCTATTTAATAACTCCTTAATTAAATTCTAAATTTATAGAAATACGGGGTATTATTGTTACATTCTACGTTGTGTCCTTTAATGTGGATCCGTATGATTAGGAATCACTGTATTCTTTGCGATTGGTTACTACCCATTCGGGAAAAGGGCTAGTTTTGGAGTGAAATCCAAAAAGACCTTTATGTGGATCACTTTCCAAAATTGCGAGTAGTTTGGGAAATCTGGTGCCTACTAATTTAAGTTAATACATTTAGAGAATTTGAAGATATGGTAATCAAAAAATAATGCACTACAAGAGGTTAGTTCGTTTAGACCAGGAACCACTACGAGACGATCATCGGGTTATAAATGAAATATTTTGCGAAAAAAAAGACTAGTGATAGTATCGGTGGGAAATGATTAATTTTTCCCTACCTTGGAGTATGTGGGATATGTTTTGTTTGATATTGGGACTTAGTGTTCACTAGGGTCTTGCTAATAACATTGAAAGGATAGACTTTGTATTTGGGAGAGTGTTGTACATTGACCATCGTGGGAGAGAAGGAACATTGTCTCGTTGGTGTGTGGATACATATGCATGCATACTGGGAATCTTCTGTTTATTTTAGGCCTATTTGTTAGCTAAGTTGGACTATGATAATTTTTCCTGGGAATGGATTTATATTTACATGGAATATGTTAATCTTATGTGGTTTTCTATGATTTTGGTCATGTCTAAGAGACAAGATTGGTTAGAAATTAGTGTTCACCGTAATCGTGCGGATTATTGTGAGAATTTTTAGGGGTGAGCCTAGTTTTGAAACAATGAATTAAAATGGGAACTTAGGTCATGTAAGGACCTATAGAAACTTGAGTATGCTTAGGTAAGCAATACACGAGTGTGATTTAAAAAATTTAATAACTCAAGGGTGTAGATGCATGTGAATAGACTCAAAATTTTAGGATAAATCAGGTTAGAACAAGGTCCCTTTATGTGGGGGGAAAGCATTGCTAGAAAACGTGATGGTATGATTTAGGAAAGTATTGCCTTAGTGAGTATAGGAAACAAAGTATATGTAAGTCTAGTGACCAGTTCGATTATTGAGATTTTATATGACTATGTTTAATGTTTGTATTTCCACGTTGTTACTAAAGTGGTGACGATAGACCTAATTAGAATTGTCATGCCTTTGGGGACTTAGAAATTACTAAGTGCACTATAGATTTAATACAGATAGAGAATGTCCTACCTAGGTTGTGGTGATTGAAGTGTTGGGCATGGAAGGGTCAGTTGACTCTAAAGGAGTTCGACATAACTCTTGTATATGATGAGTGGTTTGTTTAGAATTGGAAAATTTTAGAATGTTATGGTTCACATATTGATTCCTGCTTGGTTTTAGGCAAATTGGGTCTGGGTGATCGACAAAGCTATGTAGTAGTGCTTTATTAAGCGTGATGAAACCTCGGTTGGCAATGGGCACAAATTGGAATGTAAATGATTTATGAAAACGTTTATCATTATGATTCCCTCTAGCCTTGGGCCAATGGATCTCAATAATTTACTAAGACGCGTAGTAGTGTATCATGAGGGTTCCTTATTTTCATTTCACTTGTGAGACATCCCACGCATGAAATGGGCAAAAGTTACGAGTTGAAGGAAATTGGATACTAAGATCGTTGTTTTCTTATTACATATACATATGTGGTGGTATATTTGATGTATGGTTATGCTGAGTGTGAATGGTGCAAATTAGATGTACATGTGTCATTCATATTCGTTAATGGTGCGTGTGTGCATGCATGTAATATCAATTATATGGGTTCCCCAGTTACGTTATGATAGGCATAAATGAGCCTTTTCATTTATATCATATGATATGAGCATGGACTAATTGGGTATAAACATAATTTAACAGTGCGAAATGAAATGTGACATTATACTACATCGAATTCCGAGGACGGAATTCCGTTATGGGGGGGGGGGGGGGGGAGAATTTAATACCCTGTATATTTTTGGAATAAAATAAAATTTAATAAGGATTAATTTAATTCAGTGAAATTAATTAATCAAGGTTGTGAGTTATTAGACTCAATATTATTTATAAATTTTAGAGTTAGACTTCAATGGTTTGGAATAAACTTAAATTGAATTTTATTTTTGATAAAAGTATTTATAGTATCACATCATAATTAGAATATATTTTTGGATAAAAATATCTGGGACACACTTTGAGAGGTATTACGGGATCCTTTGGGCAATTTAGACCCTTAGGAAAAGTCTCGGGGTATATATATATATATATATATATATATATATATATATGTGTGTGTGTGTGTGTGTGTGTGTGTGTGTGTGTGTTGGATAATTATCGGACTAATTAGATATTTTTTTTATCTCATTTGGGGTCCAAATTTGGGGCCTAAAGCCCAACTCGAGAATTGAAGACTAACATTGCATAATTAGAGTTAACCCACTCAGTTGGGAGTTACATCTAAGAACACTAGAAATAACCACCCAAGAGGAGGAGGAACGACCACCCTAGGAGGAGAAAGAGAGGATCCTCTATAAATTTCAGGCAAGGATTATCTTGCCATTCTTATTCAAATTGTGACAATCATATATTAAGGTGGATACCATGCTTAGAATAAGGTTGAATCATGTGTTGGGACTACTTATTTAGAGACCTTTTGAATTGGGTAGAAATTGATGATAATTGTGTAATTCATGTTTAGATCTGTAACCCCTTGTGTCAACTATGTATTCATGTGGTTTAAATGGAATATTAGTTGTAGAAAAAATGTTGCAGAACCCTCTAATTAATCTAGAAATCATTGGGGTAGTATAAGATGAAATCTTGAAATTTCATGTTCATGAGTTTTTGACAAATTCTTAATTATTTAGTGGTAATCTAAGAATGATTTGTAGGTTTAATAATGTTTAAAATGATGATATTTCATGTTAGAACCCCTTCCCATAACCCATTTGAGATTTTTGAATCATAAGAACAAAGTTTGATAGATAGACTTAGAAAGCATTGGAAAAATCCCGTCTAGGAAAAGACATGCTCTCGTCTTAATAGACAAACCGAATTGATTCATCCTCCTATCGAATTGATTCAGAATGACCTTCTCATAAAAAAATTTGTTGCGATTGCATGGGTGTCCACCTCGTAAATTTCTAATTTTCTTAAATTAGTTATGATTTTTCTACAAAAGGGTGTACGAGACCATATGAACAAGATGATTCACTCCGGATTCTTAAATAAATCTATATGAAATAAATATATAAAAGGTCAGGATGTACCTAGATTATTTGGAAAATTCTGGTTAGGGCACCTTGAGGTTAAGACCCTAAAATATACAATGAAAATCTTATGATTAATTTTGGGAGAGTTTAAATAAGAAGAAAAACTTATTTGAGATAAGTCGAATGTATGAGGTTAAAATTAATAATTAATTTCCTCAAATGATTACCGTATAACAATTTTAAGTAGGAATGTATCCTAAGCCTATGGGCCTAAATCTAAATGGTTAATGTTGGTTGTGATAGACGATTAAGTGGGATTACTTACCCGTATTAGTAGATTTCTTATATATGTACGTATAACCCTTATTCACTCTAGTTTACTCCTTATATATTTACATATAAACCTTATAGAAAAGGTAACAATGAGAGAATAATTATCAGTAATCTGGAATGATTTAAGTCTAAGTCAAGATGACAACATACTAAGATCATTAAATGTGTTGGTAAGGTTAGTTTGATGATAACTATACCTATAATCGTGTTGGTAAGGTTAGTTTGATGTTAACTATACTTACAGTGGTTTTGGAAAGGTTAGTTGGGAATAATTGTACCTATACATTTAAAGAGAAATAAATTATGAAGCAAATGTGATGTATCTCTAAAAGGTAGTTCACGAGACTTGATGTTTAATCGGGAAAGTAGTCATAGGATAACGAATTAAAATGAGTTATGGAATAATTGACTAAAATGTTATAGTTAAGACTGGAAGGCTATATTCTATATGGATTGAGATTTTAGTGAGATTAAAGTCATTATAGAGTAACTTCTTATACACATTGGATGACAATATGTATCACATTATTTTTTGTGGACATACAAATGTTCGTGGACTGTCCTATCGGCTTCAGGGTTCTTGAGTTCGGACCGGGAACCACATGCCTGCAAAGGTGGGCTTGGCGATTGTGTAGGTCGTATAGGTACTACGTGGAGGCGCCATCTATGAGGACGTAGGTGTTGACGCTGACACATATTGTGTCACTTATGGGTATGGGTCACGAACAAGTATCCTGCGTAGGGACCGCGCCCCGACTTATTTCTGTTTTCTACTGTTAGCTTAGGACAAGGGATTACTCTGAACTTACCGATAGAGAAGAAACGAGACACCAGCAGTAGATGAAGTTGTGTGTCTCATATATATACGGGCATATATATATATATATTATCCGTTTACACATTGTGGTGTACCTTATTTAGGAATATGCCCTCTTAGTCTAAATATGTTGACAATGCTTAATGATAATAAAGTCGGTTTAATAAAATGACATGAATAATTATGGACTAAGATGAGTCCTAATGATTAATGCGGTTGCAAATTATTAATGATTATAATAATTGAATAATCTAAGAAAGTAGCAAAAAATTAAAGGGAAATAATAATGGAATAGCCAACTACTAATGAGATTAATAATTTGGTAATCTAAGAGAATGGAACTTATAGTTTAGTGGGGTTGATGGCGAGGATTATAAATTAAATTATTAAATATTCTGAAGAGATATACAAGGGCTATGGAATATTATATTACATAAGAATATTTTTCGAGTTTATATAAATTGTGTAGTTAACATTTTTAATTCCATTCGGGGATTGGGGTGTTAGATATGAAGTACCCACTTTTATTTAATGCATAGCTAGATGGCTTATTCTTTACATGATAGATTAAATAATGGAAGTTACAATTGGCATTTTGATTGAGGGTATGAGTAGGGCTGCTTCTAGATGAGAGGTGAGGTACTTGTTATATGTGAGGGTCGATCGAGAGAAGTGAAGTATGAGTTAGTAAAAATTTACATATTTACTGGTGAATAATCCATGAAATTTTAGGGATCTGACCCAAATCATAAATGTTTTCCCATAGGTATTCTTAATGATAGGGATAACAGGACTAGTGATGGATCAGGCTTACCGTTGCGTTGGACGTAGTGGATTTCGCTCCATGATTCTAGTATAGGTTGTACTTCAGTATTTTGTCATCTTTTTTCATAATGTAATTATACGGCCATAAGACCAAGTGTTTATTTATACAGTTGTACTTATCTTTACCTTATGGACATTGTATGATGATTTAATTTTTAATATTCATGTATTAAATCTACTTCATTCAGTTGTTTTTATTCATTGTGGATTTTGATATAAAATAAAGAAGGTTTTATCCCTTAAGTGATGAGAAGGATATAAATTGTTGATGAGCCACATCTTCAACGTATTGATCCTTTCCATCCTTTACATGAGAAAATGGGGTTTGTTACACAAACCCTATGGTTAGGGGCTTTATTGATGTGATTCAGGATATATATGGGTCACCACCGATTTGGGATGTTGAGTTTGTGATCGACTTAGCGTCGGTGAATAGGTTAATAGCTCTTGCACTGTATTGTATGACTCCTTTAGAGATGTGGTAGTCAAGAAATTAAATTTAGAAGCTTTTGGGGGTGGGGTGTTTTGTCTGTAGGAGTACATCACCTTGGGGTCCCCAGTAATGTGTCTTAGGACCACGAATCTCGATAGCCGACTGAACAAAACAATAGTGCAATTGGAGGTTTCCTCGTTTGTATTTTTCTTGCAAAACTTCCCACACACAGTCTTACTAGGTGTCAAGATTTAAAAGATGTTGGTCTTTAGGATATTATTTTAATCATTAGGCATTACATGTTTGAATATGTAAAGAATCGATAAGTCAACTATTATACGACTTAAGGCTAGTGGCTCCAAGGAGTGAATTATCGAGAGCACTCAGGGATGTTTGAACCACCTACTGAGTAAGTGGGGCAATATCAAGAAGGGTTGATTCATGATATGTAAGGTAATTGAGTATACCTCTATTGTATGGTCATATATGGTATGTATGGTTGACTTTTTTGCATTGGTGATAATTGTGTGTGTGCATGTGGTAGAGGGTTTATGGGTGCGCTAGACTGTTTGATATTTAGTATCATGGAAGATGCATTGGGGTGTATGCCTACAGGGCAGTTGATAGCAGTTTGGAAGGCGAAATAGGTTGAGCTTTGTCAGAAGGAGGTGGTAGTCTGAGCCTATATAACAACGATGACCCTCACACTAGAGATTATTTTGAGGGTTGCGAAGGCATAGGTAAGGGATCCCTCTTATTAGGAATGAATACAATAATTATTTGCAAGTTGAGTGGAGTCCTACTCAGTCATCTTTGAGGGTGGCTTACACTTTAATGGGAGGTTGATTGTCCTAGACGATGAGGACCTACGACACGTAGTTATGGAGGAAGAACATGGGTTACGATTCTTGGTGCATCTCAAAGAGATAAGATGTACCAGGATAAAAGGAGGAAATATTGGTGGGTCAGTATGAAATGGGACATAGCAGAGTTTGTTTCTAGGTAAACCACTTATCAGATGGTGAAGATTTATTGCAGGAGACTAGCCGAGGTTTTACAGCCATTAGATTTCTAAGTGTGTAAATGTGAGAGTATATCAATGAACTTCATCATGGGGTTATTGACGTCACATAGGGGTCACGATTCCATCTAGGTTATTGGGGATCGGCTAACCAAGGTGGCGCATTTCTTACCAGTTTAGGAGGATTATACGACATGGCAGTATGCCCAAATTTTCATTGCAGAGATAGTGAGGATGAGCGGGGTGCATGTTAACATGGTTTCAGATAAGTATAATATTTTAAGGAGGTGATGGGGACAAAGTTGCGTTTAAGCACGGCGTATCACTCGTCAATCAATGGGTAGATGGAGCGGGTGAATTAGTTGTTGGAGGATATGCTGAGGATGTGTATTCTCGATAGTAAGGATAGATGGGATAAGTATTTGACATTGGTGGAGTTTGCATATAATAACTCGTACCAGTTTACTATTGGCGTGCCATTATTTAAGGCTTTGTACGGGATACCTTATCGTTTGTTCTCTTGTGAGTCAGAGGTTGGGGATAACAACCTTCTCGGCCCGAATGTGATTTAAGATACATCCATAAGGATTAAGTTAATCAGGAGTCGTATTCGATTAGCTCATGACCCTTACAGTAGTTGTGCCAATGGGAATCGGAGACACCCAGAGTCTGATGTGGGGGATTAGGTGTTGTTGCAGATATCTCCCATGAAGGGAGTGATGCAGTTTGTAAAGAATGTAAAACTGGCGCCTATGTATAAGGGTCCTTTTCGTATTAATGAGAGGGAAGTCTGTTTGCATACAGGCTCGCCTTATTAGAGAGTTTGCAAAGGATTCATTATGTGTTTCATGTAACATTATTGATGAGGTATCTCAGGAATGACGTGGTTTACTGGCATATAGCGTTGGAGGAGATAGACTTCTATCCAAATATTTCTTATGAGGAGAGACCTATTGGCATTTTGGATTATAGTGAGCGAAAGCTCCAGTCAAAGGTGTTATATTATTACGAGTACAGCAAAGACTCTATAATGTTGTTAAGTTGATGTGGGATCACGCAGATGACATGCGAAAAAAGTATCAAGAGATCTTTGTGGTAGGAACGTTCAAATATCAGGGAAAAAATTCCGTTCTTGTGGGAGGAGAATGTAATACCCCGTAATTTAATTAATAATTAATTTTGACGTGTGCATGGATTTATTAATTTAATTCGAGATATTAAATAGGTTTCAGTAAATATTATTTAGCGAGTTAAGGATTAATATTTATTATTATTATTATTATTATTATTATTATTATTATTATTATTATTATTATTATTATTATTATTATGTACTTTCGTATGACAAGAAAATGGAGATTTGATTTATTATATGTCATTTATGAATGAAAAGTGATGATTTATTATATTATGTCGATAAAGAGTTACATTGGCGAATTTATATATGTATTAGCGATGCATATTGTACGCATATGTCGGTCCCAGTTAATTAGATGTTTGTGTATTTGTATTAGGATTGCTCTAATGACCTTTTTTAGCTCATCAGTGATCCGAAACGGTTTAAAATAGACCAGAATAGGTACTCGAGTGTTATAGCTGGGTTCTGGTGGCTTTTTAGACGTATTAAGGCCTGTATATGTGCCTTTTTACCAATAAGGCTAGACTTATAAAGGGATTATAGTGTAATTATGAAGTATATTATCATTATATATGTGGATGACAACCTCACTTTCGGCCTCAGCATAATTGTGATTAGGGGAGAAATTAGGGGAAGAGAAAAAAGAAGAAAGAGGGAAGAGAACCTTAGAAAAGAAAGGAGAAGAGCATCTCTTGAATTCATATTTATCTATACGAAGAGAAAATTTGGATTCACATCCAAAGGGAAAGTATTTGCTTACTTTTGATTGCAAGGATCTAGTAAATTACATTCATGATCAATTAGGTACAAATCTATGATAAAACGATTGAAACTTTAATAACTAGAATGAAGAGATTTAAGTTGTGTAACCTATGATTTGTATTTGATATTAATTAGTGATGAACACATAAGAATTTTGTAATTTAATTATGGGTTTACAACTATGAACATGCTAAACATTGAAAGGGTGTTAGAACCAATGAAAATTAAATTTTAATTAATTATGGGTTTGATCGAATTGACTGATGATTACGAATCCTAGGGTTTTGACTATGGATTCGAGTATATATCGGAGTTATAGTGATTCTAGGTTAGTTAGGGTTTGATGTGGGATGTTAATTTGATGTTTTGGGAGGCTTTGGATCTCCATTGGAGGGTTTTGTACGAGAAAATCGAAGGAGGAATATGATTGCAAGCACAAAAAACCAAACTGCTTCTCCGGGGGAGCGAATTGGTTCAGTGGACCGAACTAGTTTGGTTTGCCAAGCGAACCGGTTCGGTTGCCAAACCTTTTCAAATTGTGTCTACACGCTGTTTTAAATTGTTAGAGCTTAAGGAATGAGCGCGGGGGCTTCCGGGGTAGAGTAGGATTACTAAGGAATATTTCCATGGTTTAGTATATGTGTTAGGCCAACTGATAAATCGGTTTGGGTGGGATGTATCGGGAATTCAATTTAGTGAACTCTTACATGTATAATTAGGATATTGGTTATCACTTTAAAATTACTATACTCATATGATGTGGGAATTGCATACGAGGTCAGTTTGTTATATATATATATATATATATATACTAAGATGTACCCGTGCCGATGGCAAGATGATAAATTTGTTCCCGTGATATTTTGAACTCCTACCGATGGCACGACGATAAATTTGTTCCCCTGATAAATTTGGTCTCGTGTCTCTAATTGTGAAAAAATAATTATTTTTTATCATCCCATGGTACACTTGTGGCATGGTTATAATGTTAATATGGTGCATTTGCGTCATAGGAACATCTAATTTATATTTGCAATTAGTTTTTTTTATTATAACATTTCAAACTTTATTGAACCAAATTTTATAAACTTTACTGACATTGTGAGTTGCCCTTGTCATCCGATAACATAGGCATGTCACTCTTTCAAACTTTTAATGGATAAAAAAGGAAATGTCTAACCTACAAAATCAATGCCAAAACTTTGTTCGATATGAAATAATTATTAAAATCCATTTTTACCAATTAATCCTAGATATGATTCAAAAAATTAAATAAAAAGTCCAATTTTATGAAGTATTCACATTGCATAAGAAAAAAATTTCCATACACCTATTCAACTTAAATTTTCCATACACCTGTCCATACACATTGCATAAGAAGAAAAAATTCGAAACTTAAATTTTCCATAAACCTATTCAACTTCCAGTGTAACGGAGCCAAGCAAATCTAATTCACATTGCATAAAAAAAATACGTAATCCAAAAATAAGTGACATAAAACAAATGATAAATAAAAGCCATTTTGATTTGTTAGTGTGATATAACCTGCTGATGAGATTTGTGAGATGGGGAAGAAAAAAGACTTGACGACAGGTTCATCTGTAAAATTCAAGCATGGAAAAACATTGCACTTTTTTTTTACTCTTTTTACCAAATAATACATGAAAATAAAGATAACCAAAAGATGCTGGACATACGCTAGTTAATGAAAGGGCTGGAAATGATGCTCCTAAAAAGAAGCCAAACACAACCTCAACAATAGTCGTTAAAATTAACCTCATTGTACCACTTTGTCTTAAATAAACACTGTTCAGATCGATTTTAAATCTCTATTGATCCGCAACCCACCCCACCGTTGCCGGCGACGGACAAGAAAATCCGGGTTTGAGAGAGACCCACTATGAAACATAGATCTGAAATTAAAAAAAAAAACATCATACCATTTTAAAACAGGCCCTTGTATTTCAGCCGTGAGTTTGTGAGAGAGAAGATATGAATCTCTCTTACTCTTCATCGGCGTCGTCATACTATCCCTCCCTTCCTCCGTTGAAACTAAGCCCGCTGTTTAATAAACGGTCTAAGCCATTAATCATGAATCTTCTCTGGTGGTTTGAGTTGGAGGCTGCAGGTGTGATTGGGAAGCTGGAGTTTCACCGGGGTTTCACTGGAATGAGATGGTGAGTCCATGGGATTCTGAGATCATGAGAGAGATGAAATATGGAGAGAGAGAGAGAGACCGGTGGTGCACTTAAAAGAAAACACAAAATCATGAGGAACATCGGTGGGTAACCTACACAAAAAAGAAAACCCAATATCATATCATGCTCATCTTCTCCTTACATGGAAACGGATTTAAGATAAAGAAAGGTACAAACCTTCCGTCCCCCACCGGTATTTCGAAACAGATCTAGTTGGTTGCCTAAAAAATGAAAGAGTAAAATGAGTGTAAAAGAAGAGTAAACCGAGCTCAATATGAGAGAGAGAGAGAGAGAGAGAGAGAGAGAGAGAGAGAGAAAGCGGAACATACATACAGCCATGGTGTTGCATCGCAATATGATAGAGAGAGAGAGAGAGACAGATCGATGATACAAAATGAGTGTAAAATCCACTTCCCAATACATCTCGAGCCACGCACATCGACCACTCACAGCTATCAAATCGGATGAAAGAGATTCCGAAATTAAATTACTATATTATCCCTAAAAGTGTGTCTCATCCGTGGCAGAATATGAAACCTTTAGATTCAATTGGATAAGATTTAATCTGAGCCACCAGTTGATAAAGACCAAACTCTCAACTTTCGATCTGAACCATCAGTTGGAAAAGACCAAAAATCCCTCCTCCTTTATTATATAGATATATATATATAACAAACTGACCTCGTATATATATAACAAACAGTATTGTTATTGTGCATACCAGTCCGCATTTTAAGAGTGCGGACCGCACATGTGTCACCTGGGGGTGAGCCTAGAAAAGAGACATAGAGTGCCTATAATTTAGCCTATAATTTCTAGGCTCACCGCTATGACACCCTGCCTAAATAAATACCGGGTGATCAGTCCTATATCAAATTTAAAACAGAAATCTCAAGGGTTCATCCTTAGCATCACTGTTGAAAACTTTCTAAAACTTTACTAACCACCTAGTATTCAAAAAGACTGATGTTAAATTTTATCTTTTTATTAAACAATTAAATATGCATGCTGAATAACAAATAAACCATACATCCAAACCATGAGTCTAAAGCAGTACTAAATGACTAAATGACCTGCCGAATAAAGAATCGGCTCAAAATCCTAATAATAACAATTCAATAAATGAATACATAAACCAAATACTGAGTCTAAAAGTAAAAGGGGAAACATGAACTGAATGAATCTACAACTGAGATAAGAATCCTACTCTAGGAATAAAGAAATGATACGTCTAAATCAAATCCTACAACCATCCACAATGTTGCAGCTGCGTAACCCTGGAATAGATAAGTCAACTATGGCATCCCTGTGGCTGGACACCTGTTAATATACATATACATAGACAAGAGAGAAGAAGTACAAGAAATGGGTCAGAGCCCGATTTATAAAAATGTTTAGCAAGCATTTTATTGCAATAAATAAAATGCGTAGTATATAATGTTCATAATTGCTTTTACGGTCCCGCTCTCTTGAGGACAATCTCACCTCTCTTCTATAGTGCACACCTATCGCATTCATTTATTCCGCCTAGCCATCTGACACACTTCTAACTAGGAAAAAGGCTTATCCTTCTAGTTACCCGTCGTAGTAGTATATCATATTTGATCTCAACAATTATCATTTTTAAATAAGTGTTATCACACTAAAGTCAAGTATTTACTATTTACGTTTATATAAGATTTCACTATCTTAATAGTCTGTAATTATCTCATTGTAGATATACCATAAGCATACACATATATCCCTCACTATTATATATATGTATCAGCACAATCTTAATAGCCTACAATTATCACATTGTAATTATATCACAAGTATACATATATATCCACCACCATTATATATATATATATATATATATATACTAACACAGCACCCTAAGGATACGCCTATAGTGCATTGCATACTCTGCTATCATGTCCCGGTACATCTCGTACTCAAACAAGGACTATCGGTTCGGAAATATCCCACGAACCATATAAACAAATCACACATATTGGCAGCGAACATAGTTCGCATACCTATGGGTCACACACATACCTACGCTCCCATAGTCAGCAGACTTATAACCTCACAAATAAGTCTTTCACAGTCCTATGTTCTGAGATACAAGTCAAATATCCCCCCGAAGGTCACTCAGGATAAGACCGTCTCTACACAACCCCCCGCGATAGCAAGCAGCTAGGTATGTCATACACATAATAAAACAATCAAATAGGTATTCACGCACCCTATTAAAATATTAGGTATTCACACAACCTTTCATTGTTTTACGTATTCACACAACCTATCATTGTTTTAGGTATTCCCGTAACCTATTATCATTTTTCTATTGGATTACGTATTACCATATTTATATATATAATTCACACATTCATATATATATACATATATTCCAATTATTACTAGTTCGCTCGTATTAAATACGATCCAGTACCAAAATAGATACATCCCACTATTTAATATAATTTATATAATTATATATCTCACCTCATATATACTTGATTAAGTTCATATTAGTCTCACAAAGTTCCCAATAATTTTTAGTTTCAATTCGGGAAAGTTTCATCACTAATTAAAACTCCAAGAGTATTTTAGACATTTCACAATATATGCCTCATTAATGAAATTCCTAGTACTGCGTACTACTCTCCATTTGCTATGCGTGGCCACAAACGGCACGTAAATCCGAATTCGTATGACAAAGTTATGCTCATTTAAAGTTGTGCTAAAAATCAAATAACTCGTTCCGTTTTATAGGGTATTTTAGACCTTTCAATTTTTGTGTCTAATTAAAAATATTCACAGGACAGAGTAATACTCTTCGCTATCTATGTATGGCCATGAACGGCACACTAATCCGAGTCCGTATGCCAAAAGTTAGGGCATTATAAAGATTCACCTCAAAGAAGATTTAAAAAAAACCTTTCTTAAAAAGTTTTCCCACATTCTGCCCAGATTAATAAATTGATGTTTTGAGGCATTTTGGAGCAGTTTTGGAGGAAGCGCGTGAGACAACCAAATGTAGAAAATGCGATTTTCTATAGGGCCACGCGGACATAATCGCCATTAAAGCTCCAAAACCTTCGATTATACTAAGATCTTTTACCCCAAAAACCTCCCAAGATTCATCCTAAATCCACCCAAACTTCATCATTAACAATTTCTTCCAACAATACCACTAAGGGAGATTCAAAAACCAAGATCTAATCATGTTATTCACTTCTCAAATTAAGTTATAATCTCACTATTAACGCAATTTCTCACAAAGTTAAAAATCCCCTATCAATGGTTATTCTTCATCTTCTTCACCATAAACCCACAAATTTTAATTCAAATTCCTACTTCCAAATTTCCAGAATTAATTGACATAATTACAACTATTTACATCATTAACTACAACTCAAATTAAAGCAAGAAAACACTTGCCTTGGGGGATTAAATTCGACGATCCCATGTCGAAATTCTTGCCCGGATTGCTCTTGTCATCCTTCTTTCCTTCTTCTTCTTTCTCCTTTCTCTCCTCTCTCAACCCTTTGTGTTTTGGAATGACTCATGGCTTCCCAACACACTTAAACCTAGGTTAAAATTCCTCAATCCCGTAATTAAGCCTATTGGCCAATTAATAAATGACTTAAATGCCCCCGTATGGGCTCGGTCATGTCTAAAAATGCCCCGAGACCCATTTACTACCCACAGGTACTCTTTTTCGACTATCTTGACCCTTCCGGACTCAACCGTGCACTCAGAATTGTCATCCGATATACTTTATAAAATTTTCCAATTTCAACCTCAAAATGCGACACGTGTGAAAATTTTCAATAACCCGAATTAATTTGAATTTCTAAATCCCCAAATTTAAATAATAAATTCTAAATCTCCAAATTCAATAATTTCTCCAATTTAAATAAATTAAATTTAAATCACCAAATCAAATGAATTTCTCCAAATTAAACAAATCCAACTCACTAATTTAATTAATTTATATATCCTCTAAAATATGGGGTGTTACATACTTCTCCCCTTACAATGGAATTTCGTCCTCGAAATTTGGATAAGACTAGTACTCAAAGCTTCAGATAAATTAAATTTAAATCACCAAATTACATGAATTTCTCCAAATTAAATAAATCCAACTCACTAATTTAATTAATTTATATATCCTCTAAAATATGGGGTGTTACATACTTCTCCCCTTACAATGGAATTTCGTCCTCGAAATTCGGATAAGACTAGTACTCAAAGCTTCAGATATAATCTCGTACACCTTCATCCTCATCCTTTCCCACACAATCTAAATCGTTATGATGTTCTCATTACACTTCTCCTAGCGCTACCCCTTAGTCCAACGGTCCCTACACTACCGTTCAATCCTGTGGCCAATTTTCTTTAGTCATCTTATATTATAATGTTCCATCATATAATGTATCATCTCACATTGCTGCCTACACAACACTTTGAAGCTTCCAACTTCTGACACTACTATGAGCCTAACCACTAACGGCTATAATACTTCCTTTACTGGGTAATAATCCAACATCCCCTTGCGATAACTCCCTTATTCGTTTACTCTTTTGGCACATGTATTTCTACATCTATCGATCGCGGATAATATATAAAAAATTAACTATCTAGGGTGCCCATACACCCTATATGTTCCACATAACTGCCCAATTCAACTTAACGTAATAAACATGCTATAATTAAGCTTTTCATAGTTGAGCTGATTATACGGTGAGGTTATACTAAACTACCCTACCAATTGCAACTTAATTATCATTTAGGTTATCCCACCGATCTACTCGTGGTGAAAGTGTTCCACAAAGTTTTCTCACATCAACACTATACGGCTCTATCGGCCTTAAGTTGTAGTATAATTATCAACTCATAGTTATAAATATATATGTATAATAACCACGGTACCAAACCTATGTCCTATGGCCAAACAACTCCCCACTTCCAACGTTGCGCTAAGTTTCATGCGTGGGATGTCTCGCAAAGCGAAATCCAAACAAGGAACCCTCCCGATACACTACTACCTAACATTGTTGGTCGTTGAGATCTGTTAGGCCCTCAGTCCATAGCACATACTCCCCAAATCCCCGTATCTTAACATAAAAGTATATTCGTTCACTCCCATGTTACACAAGTCAATATATAATGCAGTTCTTTTACTATCACCAGTTTCTTAGCACGAATAAATCATGAGCTATATCTCTCCGCTCAATAATAAGTCAGTATACCCTGAATCACATCAGTAAATGTCCCTACTCATTGGGATTACATATAACAATGCCAACATATTCTCATATGTCTATTATGAAACACAGTATCAAATATATACACATATATGCACACTATAATATATATATTCATCCACTGGCCCTATATTTTTAATAGCTCTCAACTTAAGGTGTTTTCCCTACACGTTCAGTAACTAAAATTTTAAAACCGATGCATTAGCATCCAACTACATCTCATCACCGCGGACATAAATTAAGGTCCCTACATGTAACATCCTGCAACTAAGTTCAAAGAAATTTCTCAATGCACTATTCTCTAGCATTTTCAACAAAATTCGTAGGTCCAAAGCACATAACTTAGATATCAAGAATCCTGTCTCTCGACACATTATTTAATTTGCCTATGCCCACGTCTCTCAAGGCATCACACAATACGATGTTCTAGCTATCACTTAATTCTCAGCACGTAAACAATAATGATCTAAATCTTTAATCTTAACGGTTGGCTGATATACCTTGAATTACACCGGTAAAAGTCCCTACTCACTAGGATTTAAACATAACGAGACAACTATACTCATCGAAGTCTATGGTATATATATATATATATATTGACTCGACCCTCCTTCGGGTGATGATTCATGAAGTAGAATGTCTTACCCTGGCACAACGAGCATCATAGACTTCCCATACAGTTTACTATTGCTCCAACCCTCAGTATACATTCACTATGCAAGATAAAAAAATTCTCCCTTTCATATCCCTCAAAATGAGAAAAAAATCTATCACATAATATACGACACCCTCCTAGTGTCCTCACCTGCTCCCCTGCAGATGGAACTAACGAGAGCCCTGTTACGCGACGACAAAGATATGTATACTATTTCAATATTCACGACATCTCTACTAAACCCGTTTCACATGTGAATTTAGTATTAACAAACTACTATCACACATAATATATCTCAATCACCTCGAGTGGCGGTTCAAATGGTTCTGGGACATAACGCCCTCGTCCTAACCGAACCAAAATTTCTTATAACTGTTGCCCCTACTGGGCATCCCATTTCTATCCCCGATTGGCGATAAACACGGTATACACGAGTGTTCTTACTCTTTACACATAGGACACCTCTCCATGTTATCTTCCTTGCCTGATCATCGGGTCCCCGATTGCTACCCCCGTTGTCCATTTGGCTTCGCTGGCCCTCTTAGACTTGTTGTTGTCCTCAATGGCCCTGACTGAATCCACCATTACTTGGTAAAAATTCAATTTAATCGAGATATTTAACTGGGTCCCTACTAGGTATACCGTCATGTGGTGCTTCACTAACACCGTTAAATTCAGTCTTTCTTTTCAGCTCAATTATCAATTCTCAAGGTTCACTTCCCATGGAAGCGTTGATATAAACTTCTAACGCACAACCTTGATGATGTCGACACTAGTCATCTTATTCGGATTTTACACTCACGCTTCTATATTCTACTCACGAGCCCATTAATAACTTATGTACCCTTCATATACTTCATATCCCCTTCGTCGGGTACGAAGTTCACTAACCAAGTTAACTTCTCTCTCGCGATCAGTTTCTATCTTGCTCACTTGTGATAAGTTTCGAAACTTCATTCGCACCCCTGTCCGAACAATAGATCGAAAATCTAACGATTAAATTGTACTCAAAATTTTCATTTAATCCCATATTCTTCTTATATATAGTGACTGGCTCTTGTCACTTTACGTTGCTCCTATGAGCTTAAAATTTTATTGTCCAAAATTTACTACTGAGTATCGTTGTACTCTACCCTACATAGTTGTCGTTGGATTTCTCCTTCCATTGGTTTATCACACTTCCTCTTTTTTCTGGATCTTATCGATGGCTCCTCGAAAGAGTCCTTTCGACTATCCCCACCCCTTGCCGACTACGCTGGGTGAGTGTGAGATTTTCACCATTGTCATCCTTGACTGTGCTAGGGGAAACTACTGTCCCCGAGATTTCCTATCATCACTTTTCTAAACAACAATTGTGGTGGCTTCTATCGCCATTACTATTTTCAGGTTACTCTATTGCTTGTGTCGCCTTCCTCCTGCATTCCTTCTAACGGTCCCCGTTGATTGTCCAATAATGTTCGGTGTCCGAAACCTAACCGAACTCGTACATAAATCACATCAACTATACTTGATAGCAGGAGAACAAAATCACATACGTAGATGAATTTGATAATCCTATCATAAGGCTCTACATCAAAGAACGCTAAACTGAAACGTGAAAAGCCATACAGATCCTAAGGACACTAGAACCTGATGCTCTGATACCACCTGTGACACCCCGCCTAAATAAATACCGAGTGATCAGTCCTATATCAAATTTAAAACAGGAATCTCAAGGCTTCATCCTTAGCATCACTGTCGAAAACTTTTTAAAACTTTACCAACCACCTAGTATTCAAAAAGACTGATGTTAAATTTTATCTTTTTATTAACCAATTAAATATGCATGCTGAATAACAAATAAACCATACATCCAAACCATGGGTCTAAAACAGTACTAAATGACTAAATGACCTGTCGAATAAACAATCGGCTCAAAAACCTAATAATAATAATTCAAGAAATGAATACATAAACCAAATACTGAGTCTAAAAGTAAAAGGGGAAACATGAACTGAATGAATCTACAACTGAGATAAGAATCCTACTCTAGGAATAAAGAAATGATACGTCTAAATCAAATCCTGCAACCCTCCACAATGTTGCATCCCTGGAATAGATAAGTCAACTATGGCATCCCTGTGGCTGGACACCTGTTAATATACATATACATAGACAAGAGAGAAGAAGTACAAGAAATGGGTCAGAGCCCGATTTATAAAAATGTTTAGCAAGCATTTTATTGCAATAAATAAAATGCGTAGTATATAATGTTCATAATTGCTTTTACGGTCCCCCTCTCTTGAGGACAATCTCACCTCTCTTCTATAGTGCACACCTATCGCATTCATTTATTCCGCCTAGCCATCTGACACACTTCTAACTAGGAAAAAGGCTTATCCTTCTAGTTACCCCTCGTAGTAGTATATCATATTTGATCTCAACAATTATCATTTTTAAATAAGTGTTATCACACTAAAGTCAAGTATTTACTATTTACGTTTATATAAGATTTCACTATCTTAATAGTCTGTAATTATCTCATTGTAGATATACCATAAGCATACACATATATCCCTCACTATTATATATATGTATCAGCACAATCTTAATAGCCTACAATTATCACATTGTAATTATATCACAAGTATACATATATATCCACCACCATTATATATATATATATATACTAACACAGCACCCTAAGGATACACCTATAGTGCATTGCATACTCTGCTATCATGTCCCGGTACGTCTCGTACTCAAACAAGGACTATCGGTTCGGAAATGTCCCACGAACCATATAAACAAATCACACATATTGGCGGCGAACATAGTTCACATACCTATGGGTCACGCACATACCTACGCTCCCACAGTCAGCGGACTTATCAACTCACAAATAAGTCTTTCACAGTCCTATGTTCTGAGATACAAGTCAAATATCCCCCCGAAGGTCACTCAGGATAAGACCGTCTCTACACAACCCCCCGCGATAGCAAGCAGCTAGGTATGTCATACACATAATAAAATAATCAAATAGGTATTCACGCACCCTATTAAAATATTAGGTATTCACACAACCTTTCATTATTTTACGTAT
Organism: Sambucus nigra; assembly: GCA_949130495.1. Lineage (NCBI taxonomy): Eukaryota > Viridiplantae > Streptophyta > Magnoliopsida > Dipsacales > Adoxaceae > Sambucus > Sambucus nigra. Next base: position 4,892,994 of record CASBWL010000026.1, read on the forward strand.
TCACACAACCTATCATTGTTTTAGGTATTCCCGTAACCTATTATCATTTTTCTATTGGATTATGTATTCCCATATTTATATATATAATTCACACATTCATATATATATATACATATATTCCAATTATTACTAGTTCGCTCGTATTAAATACGATCCAATACCAAAATAGATACATCCCACTATTTAATATAATTTATATAAATGTATATCTCACCTCATATATACTTGATTAAGTTCATATTAGTCTCACAAAGTTCCCAATAATTTTTAGTTTCAATTCGGGAAAGTTTCATCACTAATTAAAACTCCAAGGGTATTTTAGACATTTTCACAATATATGCCTGAGTAATGAAATTCCTAGTACTGCGTACTACTCTCCATTTGCTATGCGTGGCCATAAACGGCATGTAAATCCGAATTCGTATGACAAAGTTATGCTCATTTAAAGTTGTGCTAAAAATCAAATAACTCGTTCCGTCTTCAAGGGTATTTTAGATCTTTCAATTTTTGTGTCTAATTCAAAATATTCCCAGGATAGAGTAATACTCTTTGCTATCTATGTGTGGCCGTGAACGGCAGACTAATCCGTGTCCGTATGCCAAAAGTTAGGGCATTATAAAGATTCACCTCAAAGAAGATTTAAAAAAAAACCTTTCTTAAAAAGTTTTCCCACATTCTGCCCAGATTAATAAATTGAGGTTTTGAGGCATTTTGGAGCAGTTTTGGAGGAAGCGCGTGAGACAACAAAATGTAGAAAGCGCGATTTTCTATAGGGTAGCGCAGACAGAATCGCCATTAAATCTCCAAAACCTTCGATTATACTCAGATCTTTTACCCTAAAAACCTCCCAAGATTCATTTTAAATCCACCCAAACTTCATCATTAACAATTTCTTCCAACAATACCACTAATGGAGATTCAAAAACCAAGATCTAATCATGTTATTCACTTCTCAAATTAAGTTATAATCTCACTATTAACCCAATTTCTCACAAAGTTAAAAATCTCCTATCAATGGTTATTCTTCATCTTCTTCACCATAAACCCACAAATTTCAATTCAAATTCCTACTTCCAAATTTCCAGAATTAATTGACATAATTACAACTATTTACATCATTAACTACAACTCAAATTAAAGCAAGAAAACACTTGCCTTGGGGGATTAAATCCGACGATCCCATGTCGAAATTCTTGCTCGGATTGCTCTTGTCATCCTTCTTTCCTTCTTCTTCTTTCTCCTTTCTCTCCTCTCTCAACCCTTTGTGTTTTGGAATCACTCATGCCTGCCCAACACACTTAAACCTAGGTTAAAATTCCTCAATCCCTTAATTAAGCCTATTGGCCAATAAAAAATGACTTAAATGCCCCCGTATGGGCTCGGTCATGTCTAAAAATGCCCCGAGACCCATTTGCTACCCCCGGGTACTCTTTTTCGACTATTTTGACCCTTCCGGACTCAACCGTGCACTCACAATTGTCATCCGAGATACTTTATAAAATTTTCCAATTTCAACCTCAAAATGCGACACATGTGAAAATTTTCAATAACCCGAATTAATTTGAATTTCTAAATCCCCAAATTTAAATAATAAATTCTAAATCTCCAAATTCAATAATTTCTCCAATTTAAATAAATTAAATTTAAATCACCAAATTAAATGAATTTCTCCAAATTAAATAAATCCAACTCACTAATTTAATTAATTTATATATCCTCTAAAATATGGGGTGTTACAACCGCGTGGTGACACATGTCCGGTCTGTACGCTTAAAATGCGGATTGGTATGCACAAGAGCATTACTATATATATATATACTAGCGTTTGCCCGTAGCTGAAGGCACGGCGAAAATTTTTCAAAGTACGTAATCGCAAAACGATGAAATTTTTTCAAAGTACGTGATCGCGAAACAACAAAAATTTCCAAAGTGCGTAATTACAAAACAATATTTTTTTTTAAAAGTATGTCTGTGCCAGAAGGTACACATGTAATTTTGAAAAGAATAAAGTCGTGTACAATGTAAATAATAAAATTTTCAAAATACGTAATTTCAAAACCGTTAAAAATTTCAAGGTATGTAAATGCAAAAAAACAAAAATTTCATTACCCAACAAAATAAAGTGTCGTGTCATTTTTATTTTGGTCAAGTTCATTTTTTGTTAAAAAAACATTGTGTCGTATTCGAGGTAGGTAAATAGTAATATTTCATGTTGTATCATTTTTAGTTTATAAAAAACATTTTGTATGTTGTCACTTTTAGGGGTGGCAATTTTGGAAATGAAACAATAACACGACACAAAATCAAATGAAATTGGTACGGTCTTTCATGTTCAGGTCTGGGTTGTTGGACCCACCATGAGGTCGTGTCGTGTTCATGTCTAATTTTTGCTAGGAAATTGACCCGATAGTAACATAATAGTGAGCCAATTAAGGACACGATATATACCCTTTGTAGGCCCACTATTGACCCAGTTAAACCCATTATCAACCCGCTATTTAGGCCTATAATTTATTTAATTCCTCATCAATTGGTCTCATTTTGTCCAATCGTATCGTGTTGGGTCGAGTCTAATCATGTCCAACCGAATCATATTTACTTATCGTGTCCTATCATGCTTTTAACGTATTATATTCGGGTTAAAGAAAAACACACACTATCGAATCATATTTAGTTATATGAATATCTTACAAGACGGTAGTGTTCACAATTGGTAATAAAATCTCATGTCGTGTTTATTTTGGTAAAGTTCATTTTTGGTTAAAAAAAGATTGGATCGTGTTTGAGATAGGTAAACAATAATATTTCATGTCGTGTCGTATTTATTTTGTCCATAATTGCAAAACAAAAGGTATGCCATTGCAAAAAAAAAAACATGTTACCTGACAACAAAGTGAAATAAAACAAATTGTTATATATTTTCTATTTGGAATATTTTTTTGTTACATTAATTTTATAGTTTCATTTTATTTTTTTTATTTTCAAATTTTATATTCCCCTTTAGTATTTTTTTTTGTCTTTGGTTTATGTTGAAAGATGCTTTTCTCTCTCCCTCATTTTTATTTTCTCATGACCGCCTCTCTCTCTCTCTCATTTTTTCTTTTTTACCCTATCTTCTCTCTACAATCTCTACCAAAATGAAACACTTTGTTTCCCTCATTTTTTCTCTAAATCCATAGCTGAGAGTTTAAGCTCAAATCGATTTGAGTGTTCTCAAATTTTTATTGGAGCTGAGTTTCAATTTTGATTTTTTTTAACTGGTGTGACGATTTAGAGGTTCCATTTTTTTGGATTTGTCTTGATCCGAGTTGAGGAGATTTTTTGTTCTTCGTTTTTTGTTCTGGGTTTGTCTTGATCCGAGTTGAGAGCGGTGGCTACCTATTTCCGGATCAGAAGGGGAATCCTTGTAGTTCTGGTGTGGAGGTTTTTCGGTTCCCGTTTGATCCGGCAATTTTCGTGGAATGATGTTTCCGGCTGATTTCTGGTGGTCCCTTCTTCTTTTTTTTTCAATCAAAATAAAACTCTTCTTCTCAGCCAAAAGTCGGCACGATGTTTTTGGTTGATTTCTGGTTATTTTTGGTTTTCGTGGAACGATGTTGCCCATGCTTCTAACTCATGTCTTTGGTCTGCTGTTTGTGTGGATAAACAACACGGCTAATAGAAAGGGTGTGGAGCTATTTTTGTGGATAAACTACACGGATCATAATGGTCCCTTTCTTTCGGTGTGGAGGTGTTTGTGTTCTTTTTGAGGTACCTAAAATACAAAAAAAAAAAAAACCATATAAGTTTTATTCTTACCAACCATGTAAATTTGCTACCACAATGGGTGTGGTGTTCTAATGGGTTTGGTGAGATTTGAAAGAGGGACTGACAACTCAAATAAAGGGTGACAAATTTTTAACAAATTTTCATCACGATGCGTAGGGATGCCATGATTTGAACCACAAAGAAAAAGTAAAAAAATTACACAGAGGTCTATCAGTGAGTCAATCTTAAGTTGTAAGATCTGAAAAATCAAAGTACATAGTTTGGGTCAGAGATGACTTCTTTAAATCACCAAAATCGGAAAAAAAAATATTTAGTACCTCAATGGGGATTTTAGGGCTGGACACCGGTGAGGATGATGTTTTTCTTCTTTCAATTTCTCCTGCAAATACAAAATGAAAATGAAAATAAAAAATGAATTAGAAATCAAGAGTTAGAACCCCATGGGAAGGAGAGAGAGAGAGAGAGAGAGAGAGAGAGAGTTCTTAAGAGATAAGATACAAATATATTGAGGAGCTCAACATTGGGAAACGAAAAGTTAAAAGGTTGAAATGAAAAGATTCAAAATTCAAAATGTAAATGGAGGGAGATGATCTCAACCCTCCATTTGGGAAAAATGTCTTTTGATGTGGCATCGATTCACAACGTTAAAAATGTACACATTTTCAAAAACTTCCTTAACTTATTATATATATATATATATATATATATGTGTGTGTGTGTGTGTGTGTGTGTGTGTGTGTGTGTGTTCGTGTGTGTGTGTGTGTGTGTCTGTGTGATTGTTCCTTGTTTGTATCGAGTATACCTACTCGGTAGTGCTATCATTAGGAGGTTGCACATCGTCGACATGGCCACTATCCATGTGCGAGGATAAGTGTTGGTTTATAGACCGGTGGGGTGTGATGAGGTATGGTTGTGACTCCCAGACGTATTTTTATGACCACCTCCATTGTATGTGTTTACATTTCGAATTTGATTATGAGATTCCAAATCGGTGGCTCAATGTGATGTACGATACGCCTGGAGCCTGACAGCACATGAGGGATGCATCCGCAAGGTTCCGACTGTGGGTATGTAGTTATATGTATATAGAGAGTAAAATATAAGTATGTATACGAGATGTGATATGTATATCTATTTATATCACATGCATAGCTATGTTATCATATTGTGTGAATATCTATTTATAGCACGACTGTAGCTGTGTTATTATATCGTGTCTACATCTAATTATAGCAAGTGTGTATTATGTTAGCGTTTAGTATACCAGGAGAGGGTAGGATATGGTTAGCTAATGGTGATTATAAATGAGTTTGGGCTTTGATATAAATTATTGTCCTAGTTAGACTGGGTAGCATAATTAGGATAACAAAATTAATGCTTTAGTTGCGCACTGTAGATGAGAGGTGAGGATAAGTCTCATATGTGTATGACTGATAAATTAATTGTGAAAGTAATACACTACGTGTTTTATTAATTTAAAGAATATAATTACCTGCAAAATATTTTCAAAATTTTTCTGGCTTTGACACGCGGGCAAATATCTTCTCTTATTTTTCAAAACCCTAGGTATGCAGGGACAACATGTATAAATCTTTCATCCCATTAAAAGCAACAGTTGTGGATGCTATGAGTTTGTTTTAACTTCCTGAGTTTGATTATGTATATAGAGGGTGCAGTTTCATTTTATTTTTTGCTTTTGGGTGTGTTTCTCGTAGAAGGATAGTATTTTATTTATATTGGACTTTATTATTTATCAGTTGTTATTTATGATGGATGGTTCTTTGTTTGGTTCATGATTATATGTTTATGCATTCAGTTATTCTAACGCTTTATTGTATATACGATTTTATTCTATTTTCTATTTTACTACTTCTGGCGAGAGTGATGCTGGGAATGAAATCATAATGGATTCTTATTTTGTTTTAATAGAGTATTGATCACCCGATATTACAATAGGTTGGGTATCACAGTCGAGTATGTAATCCTTCTGGTCTCAGATCTCTAGGCCTCTTGTTTCACTCCCTAAGCTCTCTAGGGACCCTACACATATGTTCTCGTTCTACCCTAGGACCTAATCAATCAAAACCAAAGCCTCTTCTCAACCTTATTATCACGGTGGGATGCTCCATCATCAGGTCGTTCTGATCATCATCATATTGTGTCGATCGCATACTGGATGTTTTCCCTGGTCGGTAGGATTGATAACTTCGATCAATTTTAGATCTCCTTCTGGATTGTTTCGTTGTCCTTGTGAACCAAAATCCAGTCTTCTAGGGATTTCCATAGCTCGTTCATGGTACACATTTCTCATTACGTGGATGGAGGTGGACTCTCACGCCTTTGATTTGTGTTCTCTCCAAACACATGGGTGATGAGGTTCAGTTCTTGCCTATTTTTTCCACCCACGATACCATGGGTCAATTGCTTCATATTCACATGCATAGCCTCCTTGGTCCTAGATAGTCTCTACAAGATTCCCTACAAGTCTCCTAATCCAACATGTGTAGATGGTGTGATACCATCTCCAGCCTTATTTCTTTTAGGGGTTTCAGGCATTCTTAATAGAAACTCTACAAGAAATATATTATCACAATAATAAGAAAATTGAATTGCAGGAAAATGTATTCTAAAGTAGAATATAGATATCTAAATGAGGATTCAATGAGTTACTAAGAATCAAACTGAAAGTTCCAATAATAGAGATCTAACCTTGTCAAACCCATGTGAATTGGCTCACAATTCACTAGTTCATTGAAATTGGGTATCCTTGATGAGAGTGTATGTGTGATAGCGACTAAATTGAATTTGGAAATTTCCATGTTAACCTTATTTAATCGGAGTCAATTTTTAATCTAATTTTATTCAACCCTAAAACATGCAACTATGTGTGGAAAAATCAAACCAACATAAATAATTGTTGATACACAGATTTTAGGAAAACCTCCCTTCGGGTAAAACCATTTATCTAACTAGAATACTTACAATGAAATCTGCAATGGATTAACCTCGTAAAACCCACATAGTTCGCAACCTAAATAAGCAATGGAATTTCGTAACAACTCCACACAAACCACAGTTCAGTCAGCCCTAGAACACCCACAGTACTCCATATTGACGCGCAGTAAGTCATCCCAATACCTCCCTCAAGTGGAACCTAGATCAACAGTAGAGATCTTATCTATAAGAGAAACTTTAATAAAGATGTGTTCTTGGGTTCCAAAACAATTCACACGAAAAACTCAACTCCAACACTTCGAAAATATTTTGTAAAAAATAACCAAACACTCTAAGTGAAATGATAAGGTACTTAAATACAAATTTACCAAAATTAATCTCACGGAGGTTTGAATGTTTAAGAACTTTGATATTCGGATCTGTCATGATGCATGAATGATCTTGAATAAGTCTTCGACGGTTATGGCGGTGTACGACATACTCAAATGTAAACTGGACAATAAAATAATGTCTTTACACATCTCCCCCTATATTTATGCCGGTACGAACCTAAAATATACTTATTATCAAATCAAAATGCCTATACAAATTTAATACCCTACCATGAACCCAAAACTGAAAAGGTACTAAAGATGCAAGTATCAAACGTTTCTTCAAAAATCGTCAACATCAAATCTTTAAGCTTTTCTCATCAGGGTGTGCAACAAAATGATCTTCAATCATTGTACCTACTCACATAAGTAATAGCAAATACCTTTGTGATGCATTGAGTTTGAAATGATATAAGCATAAATTAATAAATAATCAAATCTCTCTCATAATGCAAAAACTCCCCCATAATTCTTACTTCCCTTTTTTCTTTGTCCAAAATAGATAAGGGAACGAATAAACAAAATAAACATGGAGTTTTCACAACAAATATGCATAGAAAATATGATTCAAACTACGTTCATGAAAACAAGTAACTCAAAAGCTTCCACAAACTATTTTTTATTTTTCATTTTTTCATACAAAAAAGCAAAAACAATGTTACAAAAAAAAATCACACACCATGAATTTACACAAAGACCACCAAATCATGGAAACGGAATGAATGGGTGTGAACATATTCGATAGGTAAATCAAATCAATCAAACATAACATATGTGCAGGATGAATATGTGTACTACTATCGAATGAATGTCAAAATCGTCCTTATGTGTCAAAAAATGTTAAATTTAAATGACATCGACTCAATTCATCAACACATCAGAGTAAAGAATGACCCCCATACCAATAATGTCTAAAACTATGTAATGCTTTTTCATGACGTTCTCAGGACGTGCAAACCCATTTTTCAATACTTTCCATCCAAAACTCCCTCATAAATAATTATACATTTACATTTCTTTTGAGGTGACCCCTTTTTGACATATTTATCATTTTATTACCTTTAAATTTTTTCGGGCTCTTTTCAAATGGTGGCTTTCACGAAGAGTTAAGTTTGTACTCTCGCAGCCTTTTCCTGTGTTTCACTCGTCATATTTTTGTTGCAATTAAATCCTCATGGTAAACGGTTCTTACATGCACTACTTTCATTATCAAGTTTTATCGCATATGGTTTGTTTTAAAGACAAAATTGAAATGAAAACACTCCGACCAATATGTTATAAACAACTACAATGATCAACTAAATACGTGCAAGTGTTCATTAAAGGAATTCATGAGTCAAACATGTAGGTAGTAATCACAAATTACATCTCAATGACTCTAAACATTGTAAAGAACAAAAATGAAATGATGACGCATATCAAAACACTATCAAATCGTCATATGGATAAGGGATGAAATTGTGACTCGGTCGTCCTAAATGCCCATTCATATATGGTGAAAAACAAACTATAATTTTTTTTTTTGTCTTTTAAAAAAAAACTTTTTGGTTGTTTCAAAATTTTCTCAAAAAAACGAAAATCTTTTTGTTTTTTTCAAAAAAACAAAAATTTAATACAAAAAATGATGCACTATTACTACAAGGAGTGATGACCGACGATAATTACTCAGAGATCATCCTCAAGTCCTCCTTTATGTGAAACAATGCCATTGTCTTCTCTATGGATCTTTGGCATTAACCACTAGGTCATGTGAACTTTAGAGACCTTGCGAGATTAATGAAGAAATACCTAGTGCGTGGCTTACCATCGCTTGGGAATCAAACTTGCTCGATTTATGTTCCTTTCCATGGATACGCGTGGATCTTATGGGTCCTACCTGTATGAATAGCATAGGTTGTAAGAGATATATTATCACGATGGTTGATGAATTTTTGAGATAATCTATTGTGGGGTTTCTTAGGGAACAGTTTGATGCGATCGAGTTCCTAACAACCAACGGTCGTGTCCTAAAAAACCTATTCTAGCAAACACGTCTAAACCTCAACCGCTTAGTGCAGTGGAGTTTTTCAAAGGTGGTGACATCCTATGAAAAACCTCCATCAAATCATGTGAAGTCTTAACTAAAAACTTTACCTCCTCCCTAATATGTGTAAACTCTCTCGTGTAATCTTCCAGAGCATCATGTGTGGGTGCATGTGTGAACACGTGTTGTAGCAAAACGTGACACATGACCCAACTTAAAAATAAAATTCCCTAATGTGTCCTTTCTTCTTACAGTGTGTGAAAACATAAATAGGCCTAGGTAAACCTATCTCAAAGTGTCTCCTACGAACTCTCCTAGTAGGTGTGGAATGCCTAGGTGGGTTAGGTTGAGAGCCATATGGATCAATCACAAACTGGGGATCCTGCTCGAGTGCAACGTGGGAAATGGATGCACTATCAAGACCTATTCCATGTCTCTCAACATCACCCAAAAGGGGATTGAGAACCATCTTTCTAACCTTCTTAGATTTGTTCTCTAAGGGTAATTTGACCTCCCGGGCACGTTTGAGATCACTCTCGAGTTGGGATACATGTGTCATTAGGATAGATACCTTGTGGTCAAATCACTCTTTTCCCGATGTAAAGTAATCAACTGTTTACTCAAAGAAAACTTCACTTTCTCAAGTTGACTTGCTTTCACTTCAAACACCCTCAAACTCTCTAACTCGCTCTCCAAATCACTCACCCTAAGACTTAACTCTTTATTCAATTTCTTACTCTTTAAGGTCTCGATGTACAATTCTCTAAATGCAATTCGGAGCTCACTTTCATCTCCACTCCCACACTCACTATCATCCTCACGCAAAATGGTCAAACTATCTTTCTCCTTAGGGGTCACACATGAATAAGTATCCTCATCGGCGTAGGAAAAACTAGGTGTGATCACATGGCTAGCTAAGAAGGCAACACACTTCCCATGTGAAGACTCATCCCCGGAATCATTCACCTCATCCTCACTATCGCTAAGAGTGGTTGGCATGGAAATTTTCTTTCCCTTTCTCCTTAGCCTAGTGGGACACTCAAAAGCTCTATTGCCTCTCCCTTCACACTCAAATCATTTCTCTTCTTCCTCTTTCTCACATTCTTTATCACCGCTCTCTTTGGCCTCATTTTATTTTCTCAAAAAATCTTTTATTGGAAGAATTTTGTTTTGAAAACTTAAGAAATTTTTTGAAAATTTCTACAAGCATGGCCATATCAAAATCAACCTCATCCTCAAAGTCAGACTCACAAACTTTCACTTTCTTTTTCCTTATCTCTCCTGAACACTTCCTCTTCCTTCCTAAATTGGGCTCTAAATTTTATCCCCCTATCCTTAGGCCTGATAATGTTAGGAAACATGTCAATTTCATATGTCTGGAGGTCTCCTACTAGCTCTTCTAATTTTAAATTGCCAAACCACCTAAGGTATTCAAAATAGTCACTCTTCGGATAAAACGTTTAATCAATGATCTTAAAATCTTTTTAACCACTCGTACATCAGGTATCGGCTCACCAAGATTAAAACTAGTGTTGACAATTTCTGATAAACATGCGTAAAAATCATCAAAACACTCAAATTCAAGCATGGTAATTATATCAAATTGAGTAGTTAAAATTTGAATTTTAGACTCTCTGACCGCATATGTGCCTTCGTGGGTAAGAGGTAAAATGTCCCACGCTTCTTTTGACGTGGGGCACAACATCATATGTAAAAAATCCTCAGGAGTGATGGCACCAGAAATTGCACTCAGTCAACGTGAATTAAAAGTGCTCCATTTAAATTCGTCCTCAGTCCAGGTAGTCATACGTTTAAGAGATATTACATTATCTACAGTGATAGTGGGAGTCATCCACCATCTGTCACAAACTATCCAAACGCGCTCATAAATGGAGTTTAATTCTGATTTCATACGTCCTTTCCAGTAGGCATAATTAGACCTATAAAAATGGCACTACACCAAACTGGGCGATTGGTTATGGACTTTATCCATGACATGGTAATGTGGGTCAAGGATTTGGTCCGTGACCAAATCGGGCATGACCAATTTCGATGGCCCTGGACTAAATCCCTGACCCACTGCCTGGTCATGGACTTCCCATAGTCACAGATGTGGTCACGACCCATAGACCTAACCTTATTTACAAGCCTGGTCAAGACCCAAACCCGTGAGCATCACCTGATTAAAAAACCATTTGGTCATGACCAGTAGACGTGACTATGTTTTCTGTACAGTCAAACCTGGTCACGGGTTTAAATCATGACTATTATTCTTATGATTAATCTTCGTCATGGATTTAGGCTATGACTATGTTTTCTGTAGAAATCAACTTAGTCACGACATTGGTCCGTGAATATGTTTTCTTTATAAATCAATTTAGTCATGAATTTGGGCCATGACCAAACTTACGGGATATATAAAATGGTCATGGCTTTGGGTCGTGACCAGATTTTATAATAAAACAATCCTCGAATCGGGAGGCAAATCGGTCAGTTGCTACAAGTGCTCCTTTGGTGACCTCACAGGGGTCTCGTGCTCTCAAATCGGGGGTCCCTTGACCACCGGTCATGGGACCCATGTTGGCATTTTGAAATTTGTGTTGTTCTTTCAAACCGGGGGTCCTGTGAGCATACGATCAGTTTGTGCGGGCTACGTTGGTCCCGAGCGAGGTGTTGGCACCACCCACGGAGCCGTTTGGCCGGAGTCATGGGGTTTAGTCCTCCAATAGTACATTTTCAATCCTAAGTGTTAGCATTCAAAAATCTGGGCCATGATCTCAAATCGAGGGTCCTAGGACCACGCGGTCAGTTCCTACGAGTTATATTGGTCCCGTGCGAGGTGTTGGCAGTGCTTACGGGGCCTTTTGGGGGGCGCTAAGGTATTTCTTCCCCCTGACCTCACATTTTCATGCCTAAGTGTGGATATTCTCTATTTGGGGTTATGCTCTCAAACTGAGGATCACGTGATCACGCGGTCGGTTCCTACGAGTTAAATTAGTCATGTGCGAGATGTAGGCGTCGCTCACAGGGCCATTTGGAGGGAGCTAAGGGGTTTCGCACACCAATGACACGTTTTCAATCCTAACCGTAGTTATTATCTATTTTTGGTCGTGCTCACAAACCTACAGTCTCGTGACCAAGCAGTCAGTTCGTACGAGTTATATTAGACCCGTGCGAGGTGTTAGTGCCGCTCACAGGGCCGTGTGGGGGGAGTTAAGGGGTTTTTCACTGTAATGACACGTTTTTAAGCCTAAGTGTCAATATTATATGTTTTGGGTCATTCTCTAAAGACGAGGGTTCTGTGACCACGCGGTCGATTCATGCGAGTTACGTTGGTCTCGAGCGAGGTGTTGGCACCGCCTACGGGGCCGTTTGGGGGGATTGTGGGGTTTCGCACCCCAACGGCCTGTTTTCAATCCTAAGTGTGGATATTATCTTTTTTTGGTCCGTGATATCAAGTCGAGGATCCCTTGAACACACGATCAGTTCGTGCGGCCTACATTGGTACCGAGCGAGGTATTGGTGCTGCCCATGGGGCCGTTTGGGTTACTTTGCGGGGTTTCACCCTCTAACGGAAGGTTTTCAAGCTTATGCGTGGATATTCCCTATTTTGGGTCATTCTCTCATTTCAAGGGTCCCATGATCATGTGGTCTGTACTTACGAGTTATATTGGACCCGTGTGAGCTGTTGGCACCACTCATGGGGCCGTGTGGGGGGGGGGGGGGGGAGGGGGGGCTAAGGGGTTTTACACCCCAACGGCACGTTTTCAAGCCTACATGTGGATATTCTATCTCCTGGGTCGTTATTTCAAATAAAGGGTCCTGTGACCACGTGGTCTGTTTCTTCGAGTTAAATTGGGCCCATGCGAGGTGTTGGTGCCACTCACGGGGCCATTTGGGGGGCACTAAGGGGTTTCCACCCCAACATCACGTTTTCAAGACCAAGTGTGAATTTTAATGAAGTTTGATAGAGTATTCCAAATAGGACTCCTCTAAATCCATGTTTAGTGGATTTTGATGAAGGAAACAATCCTCGTAACGTATTCTCATTACGGGGAGTGTGGCCATCATCAAGATCCATCAATCCAGGACACTCCGATAGATGATTCGTATTTGAAATACTTTATCAAACATCAAATGAGAAAACGCATTATATTATCTAAGACTCCGTTATAGAAAAATTTAAATGAGGTCTACAAAACGGAGGAACCGACCGCGTGGTCACAAGGCTGTTAAGTGGGCACTACGTGGTTTCCCCCCCAAAGATACATTCTTAAGCCTAAGTGTCGATTTTCTCTTTTTTGGGATGTGACCTCCAACCGGGGATCCCGTGACTATGCGATCGACTCCTACGAGCTACATTGGTCCCGTGTGAGGTGTTGGCACCGCTCACGGGGCCGTTTGGGGGGCGCTAAGGGGTTTCACCCCCAACGATACATTTTCAAGTCTCTAAGTGTGGATATTCACAAATTTGTGTAGTGCTCTCAAACCGGGATTCCTTTGACCTTGCATTAGATTCCTACGAGTTACATTGATCCCGATCGAGGTGTTGGCACTGCCTATAGGTCCGTTTGGGGGGCATTACAGGATTTCGCCCCCTCCCCCCACAGTCCATTTTCAAACCATAGTGAGGATATTCTATTTTTTGGGTTGCGCCCTCAAACCGGGGGTCCCGTGACTATGTAATCGGCTCCTAATAGTTACATTGGACCCGTGCACGGTGATCACTCCCCTAAAAGGGCCATTTGGCGGGCGTTAAGGGGTTTCCCCTCTAATGTCACGTGTTAAAGGCTAAGTATGTATTTTCTCAAATTATCGTCACATTCTAAAATCGGGGGTCCCATGGCCGCGTGATCGGTTCCTACGAGTTATATTTGTCCCATGCGCGGTGATAGCTCCCCTAAAGGGGTTGCTTGGGGGGCGCTTGTAATACCCCGCATTTTCATCGATATTTATTTATGGGATTAATTAAATTAAATGTGAATTAATTGAAAATTAATCCGGATAAAATATTAACGAGATGTGAGTTGGTATTTGATTATAATGTGTATGTATGGCAATATATGAATATTGAGAATATTAAATTGTTGCGAGATAGAAATATGGAAATTTGGAAATTTTGTTGGGACGCGTGTGACAGTCGCGTCAGGAAAATTTTTAATTTAATTAAAAAGTGAATTTTATTTTTATTAACCGTATGATCGTTTTGAGTGCGCTAACGTGTCCGTAAGGGTCGAAATAGTCATAAAACACTAGCCGGGGGTTTAGTTTGGGTCCCGAGGCATTTTTGGGCCATACCGGCAACCCAAAAGGGTAATTTGGTAATTTCTGATTTTTGGTAATTAAAACCCACGAAAATTAAAGTTTAATTATGATTTATCATTAAACCCACAAACCCATTATCAGCACTAAACTAAGTAGTGGGCTACGGGAGAAGTTAAGGAAAGATTAAAACTTACCAAAAACCAACCCCCACCTCCATTGTCATCTTGTGAGAAGAACTAGTAGAGAGAGAGAGGAAGGAGGATTCTGCAGAGAAAGAGAGAGAGAGACCAACCTTCATCAATTCAACATCAAATTCAGAGAACGATTAAGGCAAGTGGTTTAATTACGTTAATTGCAACGAATGTTTCTTCCATGCGTAGGAATTTATGAAAATTTCATTTGTTTTGGGAGATTGATAAAAACCCATTGAATTGGATTTAGAAAGTTATTTTTTTTAAAGAGATTGCATGTAGAATTTTGTTTGGGTGATTATTCTGTTAGAATTACATCTTTTATACCACAAAAAAATGGATTTAATTATATCTATGGATGATTTTAATTTTCTAGGGTTCATGTTCACGGGATTTGGGGAAAATTGGGGAGAATTGATGATTCGATGTGGTTTAGAATGATTAGACCACATAAATAAATGTTGTGATACGATTTAGTATGTTTAGGGATGATTAGAAACCTTAAAATACTGTTGGGATAACGTTTAGATGAGATTAGAGGTGAAGAAAATTCAGAAAAACGAAATAGGGGAATTATGGGCTTGAAACTGTCACCTCGTTAGAAGACCTGCCCAGGTCGTTCCAACGAGCTCGTTCAAACGAGCTTCTAACGAGTTGAAAGTGATGTTATATGTTGATTTAATGAATCTAAAACGTGGGGAAAGAAGTAAACATGTTAGTAGGATGATTAGTGTATCCATTTGAGAGTTTTGGACGTTATAAGGATGATTAAGAAGAGTGAAAAGATGCAAACCCGTAACTGCTAAGGATTTCTGGACTGATGCCTGCTTAATCGATCGATCGACTCAAGAATGTGGATCGATCGAAGGTTCGATCGATCGACCCCTGCTGTATTTTGGAAATTGTTTCTCTTTAAGGTTTAATGATTATTCCAAAGCCGATGTTGGTTATTAGGAAGATTAATATGATAGTGTGGGACTTAATTAAAGTCAGTAGGGCCTTAGTTGTTATCGGAAAATGCTATAACTTATGAGATTGATTGATATTACGTGCAAGGGTCTACCGAGTGAGGTACGGTTAGAAAACGTTCGAATTGGAACTAGATTGAGAATTGAGGATGATGTAAGATGAGGGCAGTAACGGAGGGACTTTAAGTACTGAGATAACATTTGAAATTAATAAGAAATCTAGTAACCTTTTGAGTTAGGTTTAAGTACCCAAATTGATACGAAGAGAGAGTTATCAAACGGAATATATATGATATGTAATACTCACAGTAAATTTGACAAGTACGAGATTGACTAGATGAAATGTGCGAACATCTATATTGATATATGATTACTTAGGTTGTGTGAATGCCTAGTGTATGGATTTCTTATGTGTATAACATACCTACCATACTTGCTATCACGGGAGGTTTACGTTCGCTTAGGGCCATCTGATCCTTGTGTGCCCGAATTTAGATTGGTACCTTGAGGACATAGTTCAATAGAATGACTTAGTTGTGAGTTAATAAGTCAGTTGACTATGGAGCGTAGGTATGTTCGTGACCCATGGATATGTTGAATTATGTTCGCCTCCATTTTTTTTGTGTTGTGCTTATTCTAACAATTCCTGAGAGATTCGTAATTTGTAATCCTTACGTACATGATGTACCAGGATGGATAGCAGAGTATGTGTGCACCGCAGCTTAGCCTCGGGGTGCTTGTATTGTATATTTATGATGTGAATGATATACGATTAAATCAACAGACTTGTCATGTTTAATTATGAGAATAATTTATAGTAACTCCTTGAGAAGATAAATAAGGGGATAACCTCCAGTAAATGATAATGCTAATAATTGAGAATATGAGTTTAAGTAAAGCTATCTATTCAAATGATAATATTGGGAGTTCATATTGTGAATATTTGTGATGGGTTCATTGTTGCTTAGTGGATGTGATTGACTAAGATATGCAAATGGGTTAAAAATGAGAATTTAACTAACAATTGAGATAAGTAAATTACCGAATGTGAACATGGGTTATAAATATGGCTTAATTGGGGGTTATGTGTAGATACTCTATGTTTGAATGCGAAGGCAGGAGTGGTATAAACTAGTTAGATAATGGCATAACTAGGATGGGTTCAAGGCATACGTTAGACGTGCACAGTAGTGGAGAGGTAAGGAACTCATGTGAGAGTACGCAATTAACGTGTTTATAATATGTGATGTTTAATTGTAATTTAAATCACTTCCTGTTTTTAAAATACTCTCCACTTTCGGGCTCTGACCCGTTTGCTTTCAAATCTTTTTTTTTGTAAAAACCTTTTAGGTGCCCAGCGACAAGGACACCATGCATAGGAATTCTATTCAGGTGACGAGCTGTAGCTGTTGTGGAAGTTAAAGGGCCTTGATAGTAGACGCTTCCTCTTCTAGTCTTGACTCAATATTCAGTTTCATCATTTGTAGGGAATGTCTCCCATTTCTTTTAGAGACATTTTATAATCAGTTATTCAGGTTGTGGATTGTAATTAATTCAGGATTCAGACTTGTTTTAATATTTCAGTTGTGGGATTGTTGTGAGGAGTATTTCCTCCAGACTCTTTATTACTTGTTGATTACACTATTGGGACTTTATTGTGTATGGTTATGTTATTCTTTTATTCTTCACTTACTTCATGTTAATCAGATTTAATTTAAAATTGGCAACTCGCTTTTTAAATACTAGGTGGTTAGTAACCATTAAAATGATTTCGACAGTGATGCTATTAACTGAACCAACTTGGCATTTGGTATTAATTTTAATAAAGGAGTAGCTACCCGGTATTTAATTAGACGGGGTTTTACACTATTCGCATTGTCTTTCAACTATATATATTCTCGGCCTCCTGGTATTGTTCATTGTGCGCATTATTTTTCTCCATAAGTTGGTGGTTTTGATCGTGGTGGATTCCGTAAGCATCGTCAATTAGGTCGGTCAATGGACGATATGTTGGCGAATCGTTTACCACTTCCACTCATTGATGTTCTATTACGTGGTCAGTTACCAGTAATTGTTTGGGAACATAAGGTACATGTTGTTCACCATGGTATGTCCACTTTTTATAATCTGGAGAAATTCCCCACATTATTAAATGTAACTCATCATCTTCTAAAGATTTATATTTTTCGTTTATACAATGGGTGCATGGACACAGAATCTTCTCACTTTTAAGGTTATTAAAAGTGTATCTAATAAATTCTTGAACGCCCTTAACATAACTATTAGCTATTCGGTCAGTCTCCCCCATCCACTCTTTGTATTATGGAAAAACCATTTAATAAGCTTCAAATTGCAACCCTATGTTAACATGATAAAATAAATATCATGTTGCATAAATATCATGTTTCTTAGTAAAGCACTAATATAGTATCAAAGCAAAGCACTAATAACGTCAACAATGCACCAATAAATCAAACTATGCAATAACTTAAATACAAGAACATGCCAATCAACGATACTACATAACCACTTAAACTCAAATTAAATAAATTAGTTTACTCATATTATTACAACATAAGAAAAATATTACTACATATTCATCAAGCGATGAACTAGCCAAGTGGTAACCGACTCTACATAATTTTTCAAAAAATTCCCTTCTCGACTGTCGACATGTGATGGAACAGTTTCACAACCCTCATATACTGTATCAACCACGATCTGACACTCACCCTGCTGCAAAGGTCGATTATGTACTAAAGTTTCTACGACAGTGGGCATGAGCATGCAGATACCAATGACAAATTTACTGCCCAGATCCTGCATATAGTATTTCTCGCGAAAGTCCCCGTAGGTTGTTGACGATGATCCAAGGCATGTACCATGTTGAGGCACTGAGAAAGGGAATGTTGAAGGAGGAACCAGAATTTATGGGGGGAATGGAGAACGAGGAAAATTTTGAGGAATCCCCGGCATCTGTGGATGGAAAGCGGGATGCATTGGGGGTTCCAGGGGCATACAATCGGTTAAAAGAGACATAATATTTGCAAGTTTATCATTCACACCAACCAATTAATTTTGAAGCTTTGACACCCTGCCCGCCCGGGGAGACCAACCGGAGCGCTACTTGCGATAAAACTAGACTAAATTTATGAATCCACAATGTATAGAGAATCTAAATAAACCCATAATAAACAAACATATAATCCACTAATCGCATTCTTAAAATTTGAATACAAACAAAAGTCTCACGAAATAACACAATTATCTATATCGAAATAAAAATAAATCTCCAATGCTCTGTACAACAAAAATAATACAATTCTTCTCATCTTGTACTCTCGAATATTGTTCCAAAAATATCAAAGAAAAAAATTAATAAGTCCATAGTGTCCCAAAATCCGCGCTAACCTGTCAATAAAAGAAAATATGGGGAAGTACATAATACTACAAGAAAGATGCTCAACGAATATTAGCGGTGAATAAAGCGTAACAATACGGGAATGAATATTCAAATCAAATACAAATCTTAATAGCATTTTATCAATATAATTTCTCAACAACAGATTAATCCGAATCACCAGGCCTTATCATACCGCGTCCTACTTTATCAAGTAGTCGGAACAGGATTATTGGTGGGTGCCCAACCTCGGTGCCATATTAAAATCTCATGACAACATGCTCAACAAAAATATAATACCACATGAATCAAAATTAGATTCAAACAATAATTTCCAAATTCCAAATGAATTTAGGAATTCAAATAAGAGTTCAATAATCACTAAAAATCAAAGAGAATAACACTCGCGAGATTGGGGAGCAAATTGTGTAAAACCCCATACCTCAATCCACCAATATGAACCAACATAAATCTTTCCAAAAACCTCAGATTACACCATCAAAATCGGTCCACAAAGTTCTTCAAAACTCTTCCAAGATCCAACACCAAAACTGTCCCAAGTACACCACCAAAAACAATGGTTGAAAGCATAAATATAAAGGGGCTAAGTGTATATAAAAAGAGAGGAAGTAAAAGTATGTTTACTGCATATTTTTGTGCAAAAATATGGTTTAAAAATGGTCACCCACAACCCCTTTTTATAAGGAGAAAATATAAGAAGTTAAACCAACACAAACTCTTAAAAGTGCTTGCAGGGCACGGAATCAACTGGGGTCGATCGATCGACCCTTGGCGTCGATCGATCGATCGCCCAGTTATTTCACTCTGTCGCCTTAAAATGTTTACAAGTAATAAAATATATAAAAATCCAATTGAAAAATCCGTTTTAATTCCGATTTCAAAACCGATTGAAAATCTCCTCTTTAATAATAATTCTCAACATTCTGAAGCAAGAAAAATAATTTTTAAAAAAATTTATTTTCCTCTATATTTTGAAAAATACCACAAAAATTTCTCGAGTTGTTACACTTCCCCACTAACAATGGATTTTCGCCATTGAAATTAGCCGAAAGCCTATGTTAAAAAATCAGGCCAATAATCTCCAAAAATAATCTCGTCACCAAAAATTGGAATATCTCACATCTAATCTAGATGCCTACCACAAAATGGTCATCTAATATTTCTATCTAAAATTATACGAAACAAAAACCACGACAGACCCAAGACCCAAGACTCGAGGTTGGTCGTATACCTAAGCTCTGATACCATTCTGCAACACGCCGCCCGCCCGGGGTGAGCGATCGGAGCGCTACTTGCGATAAAACTAAACTAAATCCATCAATACACAAGGTATAGATCATCTAAATAAACCCACAATAAATAAAAAGAGAGTCCACTGATCTCATTATTCAAATTTGAATACCACCAAAAGTCTCTCGAAATAACACAACTATCTATCTCAAAATAAAAATAAATCTCCAATTCTCTATACAACAAAAAAAATAAAATTCTTCTCATCTCGTACTCTCCAATATTCTTCCCAAAATATCCAAGCTAAAAATAAATAAGTCTATAGTGCCCCGAAATCCGCGCTAACCTGCCACTAAAAGAAAATATGGGGAAGTACACCATACGACAGGAAAGATGTTCAACAAATATTGGCGGTGAATAAAGCATAACAATACAGGTACGAATATTCAAATCAAATACAAATCTCAATATAATTTTATCAATATAATTTCTCAACAACACATTAATCTGAGTGACCAGGCCTCACCATACCGCACCATACTTTATCAAGTAGCCGGAACAGGATTATTGGCAAGTGACCAACCTCACTGCCATATTAAAATCTCATGACAATATGCTCAACACAAATATAATACCACATGAATCAAAATCAGATTCCAACAATAATTTCCAGATTCCAAATGAATTAACCAATTCAAATAAGAGTTAAATAATCACACAAAATCAAAGGGAATAACACTCGTGAGATTAAGGAAGATATTATGTGAAACCCCATACCTCAAACCACCAAAAGGAACTAACATAAATCTTCCCAGAAACATCAGATTACACCATCAAAATCAGTCCTCAAAGATCTTCAAAACTCTTCCAAGATCCAGCCACAAAATAGCCCCAAGATAACCTCCAAAAACTAAGGTTGAAAGCATAAATATAAAGCGGCTAAGTGTATATAAAAAGAGAGGAACTAAAATATGTTTTCTGCATATTTTTGTGCCAAGAGATGGTTTAAAAATGGTCACCCAAGACCCATTTTTATAAGGCAAAAATATAAGAAGTTAAACCAACACAAACTTTTAAAAATGCTTGCGGCGCACGAAATCAGTTACGATCAATCGATCGACTCCTGGCGTCGATCGATCGATCGCCCAGTTATTTCACTCTGCCGCCTTAAATTTTTACAAGGGATAAAATATATAAAAATCCATTTTAATTCCGATTTCAAACCTAACTGAAAATCTCTTCTTTAATAATAATTCTCAACATTCTGGAGCAAGAAAAATAATTTTATCAAAAAATTTATTTTCCTCTATATTTTGAAAAATACCCCAAAAATTACGTGGGTTGTTACAGAAGACCTATTATATCCCCTTCACTCCTTGATTGACGTTCATCGTTGAATGCAAAATGATTATTAACAGAAGAAATCTTGTTCATGAGAGGTGAAGTATGTTTGAATCTTGTTTTTGACATATGCGACCCCAAACCTCATGTCCCCCCTCCGTGGTCCTTCCCAAAGGTTTATGTATGGCATCATTGTCAATGTCACCGAACAGGCTTGAATATGACTGAATACTAATAGACTCTATTGATTCTAGAGTCTTGGCCAAGTGAAGGGGAAATTTATTATCTTTGTCTCGTCTAGCATGCACATACAAGTTGGGCTATTCGCTGTCTTTTCTTCATCTGGGATACCTTTCGTAACGATCGACCACTCATTCTTCAAATCTTCATAAAATTTTAAGACAATCCGATGGACATCAGTTTTTGGCTCTATTTTGTTTGTTTTTCTCCCTTTGTAGCATTTTGGAGTCCTTTGCCTCATTCTGAAGAAAATCGTTCCATTAAAAGACAGGCATCTCAACGTTCGAAGGGACTTTGTCTTTGAGCGCCAAAATGTTGGAGCTCGATGCTCCCTTAGGGAAATGATTCTGCCTATGGTTTCTTTGATACGTTCGGAGTTGTTCAGCAGCTCGAGAAAGCACCTTATTTTTTGAGTTAGGGGAAAATGAAAACCCTTTGCTAAGTTGCTTGTAGATGTCATCTTTAATAGCTTTATTTATGAGGTTCCAATTGTCAGCTTTTCCCACTACCACAGTCATTTTTTCCAAGGACAAACATTGGGCTTTAAACTGTTGAACGTGATTCTTATCCCCCGTGGGGTTATTTCACAATAAAGAGAATCCAATGGACTTCTTCCCAACTAACCCGACAGTTTTAAGAGCGTTGGGCGTGTCTGTTGGATTAGTGGGAGTACCTTGCCTCCCGCAACTCGGAGTAGGGGAGTGAACAATTTTTTGAGTTGAGTATTGCTCACCAATTGGTGATGAGAATTCTCCTTGTGCTTGTGTCACGTTATTGGTTGGAGCGTTGCTTCCATGATCGCCCGACATTATATACAAAAATAATAAAAGTTAAATGTGTACCTATAATAATAGATACATAATTTCAGAGTTCAATATGAAAATATAACTAAGAAAATAAATTTTTTGACTATATATTATAATCTACTTGTTCATGGTAAGACTTTAACAAAAGTTCAATGTGTCTGATTTCCATCCATTTTGGATTTATTTTGAAAATCCTATGGATTTTTTCACTTGGCTAATTAGGAGTAAGCTTATCAATAATGGATGCATAGATGTCACTGACAGGAATTCAAAATATCATCCTCTTCAGCCAATTGGCAAGATTGAGTTTAACGTGCATAAGTCGCGAGACATCAAAGTCTTCGTCAATGCTCTTAGTACGTAATTCTATCCATAAATGGGTGAATTTTTTTTTCCTTCTCTAATATCGTAAGAAAGGCCAGTGGTCTATCAGGATTATGTACGTGATATATATATTATACACCTTCATCCCAACATTGTGGAAGGGAAAACATAATACGATTGAACAAGTACTCTTGCTGGAGATGAACTCCACGGTTTACAAGGTAGTTAAATTTTTTTGTCTTGCTATTCCCATACCCATAAATCGGAGTACCAACTTTACGAGGCTCATTAATGAAAGATGTACACACGAGGTCCAATTACAACCTTTCCCTCTCTTGTTGCCATTTATTAGCACCGTGACTCATTTTTCCTGAGAAAAATGAATGAGGGCGTGATTATAATTCCTATAAATAATGGCTTTAATGAATCATTAACGAGTTATTATGTACGAGGGCGTGAGTATGATTCCTATAAATTATGGTTGTATTGAATCATCAACCTTTAATTTATTAGGTTTTGAATACCTACGTTTGTCATATAAGCCAACAATCCCTAAAATCAACCCTTACAAACATTACCCCTACAATTAACAGATTATGCATTTTTGGGACTTAATTTTACAAAGCCCCTAAAATTAATCCTGAATTTAACATCAATATTAATGGACTTGTGTATTTTTATATTTCAGCCCCAAACTAAAATGAACAATATTCATTAAATTAAAAATTCCCCTAGTTTGAAACTTAAACCAACAATATGCATTAAATTAAAATTTTCCTTAGTTTGAAACTTAAACCAACAATATCGATAAAATAAAAAATTTCCCTAGTTTGAAACTTAAGCCAACAATATTCATTAAATTAAAAGTTTCCCTAGTTTGAAACTTAAACCAACATTAGTCATATATATGTATTTTTTCTATAATACACACACACATACACATTTACAATATACACACATACATATACACAATACACACAATGAAAATGTATACACAACTACATACATATACACAATAAACACATGTATATACACACAAACACACACACACACACACACACACACATATACATAGATGTATATACATACACACATATACACACACGTATTTAGATTACACACACACAGATAAATACACACATGGAGAAATATGCACACAAATGTATTTACCTTTGAGATTGAGATTGAGAGAGAGAGAGAGGGAGAGAGAGCTTGAGATTGAGAGAAGGAGAGACCCGAAATCTTTGGAGAGAGGGAGGGAAAATGAGGGTTTAGAAGTTTTCGAGGGAGATGAAAAACTGTTCCGCATTTTTTAAGTATAAAGACCATGGTCACGGCTTAGGGCTGTGACCATAAGGTGTGAACCCTTTATTTTTTACACGTCGGCGTGGAAATAAGGCCATGGTCATGACCCAAAGTCGTGACAGATAATTTACTGGTCACAGACTTAAGCTGTGACCATATTCTTGTGTAATAAGTTTTATGGTCTTGACCAAGGGTCGTGACTCCTTCCCTAACCAAAATTTGTGGGAAACTTGGTGTAATAATGGTCACGGTTGGGTCAGGGTTTAAAGCCGTGATGCAAAGGAGTGAGGGTCTAGAGTAGTGACCACACACAAGACGACCCATGGCCACACAGAGTCATGGATTTGATCATGCCCATTTATTTTGACTATGGTCATAATTTTGGGTCATGACCAGCTGGTCAAAGCTTCTAGCTGTGACCCCTTCTCCATGACCATTTTCAGTATTTGGTGTAGTGTGGGCATCCGATTATATAAGTGCTCCATTGAAAAAAATGTGGTTTTTCACAAAACATATTTTTCAAAAACAAAAATCAATGTCTTACAAATTTTACAAGAACAAAAGGAATACATAATAAATTAGTGTAACCTACTATGATACCAATTTGAGAATGTATGTGTGATAGCGATTAAACCGAATTCAAAAATTTCCAAGTTAGCCTTATGTAATAAGTGTCAATTTTTAATCCAATTTTATTAAGCCCTAAAACATGCAACTACTTGTGAAAAATCAAACCAACATAAGTAATTACTAACACATATATTTCCGGAAAAAAAACTCCTTTCGGGTAAAACCTTGTATTTCACTGTAGTACTTACAATGAAATCTGCAATGGATTAACCTCAAAAAAACCCACATAGGTTGAAACCTAAATCGGCAATGGAATTCTGCAGTAACTCCACACAAAATCCAGTTCAGTCAGTCCAGGAACACCCATCAGTACTCCCTATTTACACGCAGTCAGTCAGATCAGTACCTCCCTCAAGTGGCACCTTGATCAATACTAGAGATCTTCTCTACAAGGTAAACTTTAACAAACATGTGTTCTTGGGTTCCAAAACAATTCACATAAACTATTGGGATCTTGTGAATTGTAAACAAAAAGGATTAAAACCTTAAAATTGAGAAGACAATGATTCTGTCAAAGAAGTTTTCGTATTTGATAAAAACGCAGGTCTTCTTAAGAAAAATGGAGTTGTTAAACACGCTATATATAAAAAAAATTAAGGCGGAGCATTGCTCGAATGAGATGTTAGTGTCGCTCCAACAATGACAAGTGTTGTTCAAATGACTTCGCATGACATAGCGATGTCGCTCGAACGAAGTCCCTCTGTCGCTCGAACGAGATATTAAAAAACAAATATTTTTTTGTTTAGTTAAAAAATAGTCTGCCTCAAAAGTTAGAAAAAATTCTTTGACGAAAAAATCTTCTCCAACACTTAGAAAATATTTTGTAAAAAATATCCCAACACTCTAACTAAAATGCTAAGGTAGTTAAACATAACATTATCAAAATTAGTCTCCCGGAGGCTTGAATGTTGAAGAACTTTGAAATTCGGATCTGTCTTGACACATGAATGATCTTGAATAAGTCTTTGACGGTTGTAGCGGTATACAATATACTCAAATGTAAACCAAACAATAAAATAATGTCCGTACACTTGATCCATAGCAATGAAAATGGTGGAAATAGACAATGGAAAGACATTTCACCATGTATGCAAAGCTTGCACTCATTTAACCTATAAAGGTGAGCCACATGGAATTGTATTTTCTCTCTCCTTTAACAACTTATAAATAGCACACACCACCCACATTTGGGGAGATATGAAATTTTCCTTACTATTATGTGGCTAAACTATAGAGAGAGAACATGAGAGCTTAACTTTTGTTCTTGTTAATGGCTTTTTCCCAATAAATGAATCCAATCAACACTGCAACTATGGATGTAGGCACGATTTTTTGCCGAATCACGTAAATTTGGTTATAATTCTCTTTCGTTCATCTCTATATAACTTATTCATGTTTTAGTATTTCACGAGATCAATCTCTTAGATGTTATTATTTTTTATTATCTTTCTTTCATCTCTGTAATTTGATATTAATATTTGTAAAAGTAGTAGTAGTAGTAGTAGTAGTAGTAGTAGTAGTAGTAGTAGTAGTAGTAGTAGTAGTAGTAGTAGTGGTGGTGGTGGTGGTGGTAGTAGTAGTAGTAGTAGTAGTAGTAGTAGTAGTCGTAATAATAATAATAATAATAATAATAATAATAATAATAATAATAATAATAATAATAATAATAATAATAATAATAATAATAATAATAATAATAGTAATAATAATAATAATAATAATAATAATAATAATAATAATAATAATAATAATAATAATAATAATAATAATAATAATAATAATTGAGCATAACATAGTCTCAAGAAGGCACCCTACGTCCAATGGCGGAGCTACTTGATGATTATGGTGGGCACACCTCAGCATTTAACTTTCAAAATACACATATATTTTACACACTCTCACTCACTTGATAATTTAACTTTTCATTTCCCTCCTTTATAATTTTAAGAATTTTGGTTTTGTTTCAATCAAATAAAATATCTCAAATATAAGATGGATTCTTGAATTTGTACTAGTGTATCCGATAGTATTTTATTTGAGCTATAATTATCTAAAAATAAAAATTATCAATTAAATATTTTTAAAAACGTAAAAATAATGCTAAATTTTTTTAGGGGTCTACCACCTTGGAACCCCAAGCAATGATTTGTGCCCAACCCTAGATAAATTTGTGCTCTGCCACTGCCTACATCATTGCAAAACCAATGCATCTACTACTCAGCAAACCTTAACTATGTTATTATCCTACTTTGTCAAGTGGAGTGATGAAATTAATATAAGGTCATAATTTTAAAGGAAGCAAGTCACTCTGTCCATTTCATTAAGTACCATCCATCATATTAAAAAATATTTATGTAGGACCTTGAATTTTACTTCTCCAATTAACTTGTGCTTCACTTTTAATTTATTTTCACGTAATAGATTGCCAAATTCATTTATTTCTCTTGTGTATATACTACAATTATAATTATACACCGTATATCTGACATGTGTACTAGGGAAATAATTTATTAAGAGAAGACATAACAACTTGCCCTATAACAAAAATTGCTAATTTCACCACAATTGTGGCTTTTGATCTTATTAATAACATAAGATAATGGTTGTTACAACCAATGAACGAGGTCCAAAACATATAAGTAATGTTATATCCCCACCTCGTTATACTCATTAAGTCCTATTACATTAATGCAAGAACAATTAATCAATATAATAGTTCCTTATAACATTTCAACCCATTAAATAAATCATATGTTTTTTTAAAATTGGGTTAGTGAGATAAATTCTTATGCAGGTTAAAGATGACTATAAAGGGATTATACTATTAGATGATTAGGAAAATATAAGATATGCTTTGCAAAATTCTCATACATACACAATACGTGCAAAACAAATCCCAACTATGTGTTTTCTCCATTTTATAATAAATGGAGGTCATCCCTTGTGTGATCAACATGAAATATAGAAGGCATATAAGCATATATATAATGTCCCAATAAAAAAAAACACAATGAAAAGAAATCCCAATCAAACTACTAGATTTGGGGAGTTAAAATAAATAAAGTGACTTTTCATATCTGAGTAAATAATAATCAATATTATTTTCTTCTCAGAATAATATGAAATAGATTTTAGAGGAAATTGCGTTCTTACATGGACATGGTATAATTCATTGCGATTTGAAACCCAACTATAATTTGATCGATTATGGAAAAAAGACACCTAGGGTGAAGATTGCAGATTTTGAAAGTGCCAGAGCATTTCTAACTAGTGGAATTCAACTCAATCCATATGTATGCTACTCCCACTTTTTTAGGACATTTTTTAGTTAAACTCGTGTTTCTTTCTATAATCCCCATTTTGATTAAACTTGTAAAAATACCTACTTATTATCTTTTAGGATATGACATGTTATATTTGATACGGATACTTAGGCTCTCTATCCAAGCTTTCAAATTAATAGTTTCATTCATAACCTCAAGCTTATATACATGGCCATAATTGTAGCACAAGCTATAGTAGAAGGTATGCTTTCTCTCTAAGCCTCTTAAGTATTGCTCGATAACACAGGTGCTAGAGAAGGGAGATGAATGGAACAAGTAGAACATAAAGGAAAGTATACCTATTACTTGAGAGTAGATTACATTGCTTGGATTGAATGGTTTGTCCAAATGACCTACCCACCTATTTATAGGCATCCCACCTCCTCAATGGACCGTGGAGATGAACATAAATCAATGAACTAGATTATTTCTCTAGAATTTTCTGACCTACTTATGGGAGCATTCCAAAAGACTCCACACTTTCTTACTATTTTAAAATATTCCATATATAACAAGTATGATCTAGATTACTAAAGAAAATCCCCCACCACTCCATTATATACTAGGTAATACTAGATAATATAGAGAGTTTTAGAATGTTCGAGAGAATTATGGGGTAGGGATGGATCCTTTTAGCCATATATGAAGAAAATTTCCAGTACGTGACAATGAGCTGTCCTTCTTCCATACTATGATTAGATAAAACAAATTCCACCTTGGAAACTTTGCACAAGAAAAATTAAAGTTGATAATTACAACATAAGGATGACTAGGGACCATATTCTGATAACAAGCTTTTTGTGTATATGTCATTGTCTTCAAAAGACGAGTCTGAAAATCCCTTGAATTACCTACAAAAATTGTTAAACAACTCGCTTTTCGGTAAGTACAAGTATCAATCCAACTTTTAAGTGAAAAAAAAATAACGTGAATACTTTCAATTTCAATTATTATTAAAACTTTTATTTTTTTATTTTAAAAACATGTTCAAGGGACAATAAAAATGCTAATGTAGAGGGGTTCTCAAGTCATTTAGGAAAAACACATGGACAAGAAGGCCCACATGGTGAGGTAGGATCATCATGAGCAGCCCCTCAAAAAGATGTTAAGGAAAAAGTAAATGTCCAGCTGGACGAGGAGGGTCACAACGAGGGGCCCCTCGTCCTAAAGCTCAAAGATACATAAATGAATCAAGGACGAGGAGGGATTACCATGAGCAGCTCCTCATCCCAAGACTCAAACCATAAAAGAATGTGAATAAGGGTGAGGAGGGCTCATCACGAGAAACCACTTGCCCCAAGACTAAATACACGGACAATTGGCTTGGATGAGGAGGGATCACCACGAGGAGTCCCTCATCCTAATACCCAAATCACATAAAGAAGCAAGTTTGAGAGGGCTCATCACGAGAAGGTTATTTAAGTAAGTGAGGCCACACGAAAAGGCCAGGGCAAGGGGACTCATTAGGAGCAACCCCCTTTGCCCCAGTTCACATATTACAAAAATGGAGGGAGGGCGAGGAGGTCCACATAGAGTGGCCCCTCTACCCCCAAATGACCTACTACAAAAAGGCAAAAGACAAGGAGGTCCATTTAGAGTGGCCTCCTCCCCAGAATTCGTTACCTTGAAAATATTAAAGTACTAATATTTTACTTTCTTGTACAGCTAGCCTAGTTGAGCAAGTAGGGCCCAAATGTCCAGTTAGGATCTCTTGAGAGTTTTGGCTTGATGTCTGAGGAAAAAGGTTTGTTGAGAAAGATAAACCACTTCGCACTTTAAGATTTAGAGAATAATAATAGAGAGACTCTACGGGTCACTCAAGTCCTTACATAGCTTACACACAGTAATAACTGAAGTGAGCAACCAAAAGGTTGCTCACAAGAAATGAATTTTTTGTAAAATAACTTTAGTTAAGGTGGTCCTCGAGGCCCCTCTCAAGTTTACAAAGTTTGTACCACGAGTTACCGTTTCAAAAGAAATTTAACAAATCAAATATTTTTTCTCCATTAGGAGACATTTGCCTTATGAATTTTGTTTACGCCAGATGTCGTCTGTCAGAGGGGATAGGTGGCTGCAGACCGTTTAGGGATAGAATGTATACTGTAGACCTTGTCCTTCTAAGTTTCCCCACTTGATTTTGGCACCACAAAGACCCAAACCACCCCATGTTAACCTATATATAAGACAAATGGTGAGGTCAAATAAGATATATGAAACTGAAGTCATATCGTTACTCTGTCGAAATCACACCAGACCACCTAGTATTCTCTCGCTTCTCTCTCTAAGTGTTGAGAGCTTGTTACTTCACTCCCATCTTGACAACCATCATTCTCAAGAGACCTTATTCCCAAAGATACTATTATTGTTGTGAAGTTCATCTTTTTGCAGGGAGTAGTTATGTTCTTGACTCCATTTTTACGAGAAAATGAAGGTTTTACCAGGTGCTACTTCTGAAACTTTTTTGAGGCAGCGTACATTGAGGTGGGTCACGCCTCATCCGTTCTAATTTCTTATCACGACACAGTCACACTACCCCCTACAACGTGAATACTTGCAATTTCAATTTTTTTAAGTTTTTTTATAAAAACAATAAAAATGCTAAAATCTTATGTGAGCAAAATGAAATAAACTACACGTAAGAGAGTCTGATAAATGTGAGAAGATACAAGAGATGAGATTACATCGCGTGATCAATTATTTCGATTTTTTAATTTATTGAATTGAAATATTTTGAGATAATATTAAATTCATAATCTAACCCTCGTTACAATCATAAATTGAATAATATTTTTTCAAAAAAATAATTTAAAAATATCACACTTTAAAAAATTATGATTAATACTCTTTTTAATAAACTATCCTCTAGGATTAATGTAATAAAATTATATGAATGATAAAATTTGAATGCCGAATTAATGTTTAAACTTTCAGAAACACCAATATTTAGTTCGATTCCAAAATAAAATATTAAAATCAAATTAATTTACTATCTCTCGATACGTAAATTAATTTTTGACAATTAAAATATAATTTCCCTAGAAATGTAACGAACAATTCAATTAATCAGTTAAACAAACATCCTATGAAGTTTCATCCCACCCCTTGAACATGGAGATTAGCCAAACATATTTATATAAGTATGCATAATCACAAAAATATGAATAAAAATTGAAATCAAAGAGAAAGAATACGATACCCAAAGTCTCCTTTAGAATTGCATTTCTTAAACTGCGTCCAAATTCTTCACAATATCCCCACTTGATTATAAAAAGAAGAATACAAATTAAACCTAAAAATTATTCTAAAGCTAAACTATTTTTTTGTATTTTTTGAATTTCTTTTATTTTTCTAAACTGTACGAAATGAATAATGACACGGGTAAAAGAACCTTCCCCAAAAGTGATGTGGATTCCACTTATTTTCTCACTTACCTATTAAGTGTTGTCTTATGGTATGAGTCCCATTTGGACAAAAAAATTTATTACTTTAGGGGAGATTTTGGGAACCTATAGCATGACTGTAAAAAATAGGCACCGCCTTTCCCTCTTTATTTCACTCTATGTGAGTTCCCCCCTCAAATGCGCTATTACCCTTTCTTTGGGTTTTGGTGGGGAGATATTCTTGGGATTTTATTTTGGCTAAGTCAAAGGCTAGGCACGTGGAACTTGGCAGATATGGAGGTTCCTATTTTGTGGGAAATATGGCAAGTCTTGGGTTGGGATTTTGGGTTTCGAGTATGCTATTGTGGGTATGGGTCGTGAGGTGGATCAAGCAAGTCCGGTATGGGTTTTGGATTGGGGTTCTTGATTTTTGGTATAAAGATCAGCTGTAATCGGTTTTGGAGAATTAGATTTGGGTCTTCTAGTTTCAAGGTATAAGGTATGTTGTTAATGGAGATGGGTTTGAGCTGGGACAGAGCTGATAGTCACTAGAAATGATGACAAAGGGATATGGGTTTAAACCGCTACTGCCATGGATATTCTCTGAAAGTGGTCAGATTATAGTAAGGGTTGTTTTTCGGTTTGGAGATTTAGCTGTCAGGTACGGAGTTAGGTTAAAGGCAGGTGCAGGTTGGTGTTTCGGGTTAATGGTTGTGGGTAGGAAGCAAGGCGAAGATGTGGCTTATGGCCATATAGAAGGGTAATGGCCAGAGTTGAGATAGGCGGAAGGAGGTGCTATGGTGGTTCGGGTGTTTGTGCTGGCCAGGTATGGCAACTATGGTGTTGGGTTTAAGGTGGCAAAGCAAGTATGACCATGGCTGCCCGGGGTGTTGGAGTTTTATTATGGAAAGAACGAAATATATTAATTAATTTGTTGCAAGGCACTTTCTTGGAACTCTTCCTTTTAGGCAAAATTTCTCCCCAATCCGGTTGAGACAGAACCGCGAGTACACTATGGGTTTTATAGAATCTGCCTTCAGCATACTATGCATTGTATGAACAGTTGTTTGATTCAAACTATGTACCGTTTGATCAAACCGAGAATACTCTGAATTTATAACTTGATAATGCCAAAATATAGAGGACGGAGAGAGGAGAAATTAACAGTTTTCGGTCTCCAAATTAGAGGCCTAGAACTCTTTTTATAGCAATTTTTGTGACTGCTTTTTCAACAGTCACATCTCTTCATGTAGTGTCTCAACAACCGTTAGATCGTGCCCGTTTGGAATAGCTTCGATCTAACGGTTCAGATTAGGCATCCCATCATAAGCGAATGGACATCCCCAACACGAAACGCTAAGTGCCAAGTGCGCGTCAAAGCGCGCAATGCGCCCTAAGTCGCCCAATCGCCCTTTCGCGCACCGCGTGTCGCGATTGGTGGTGCTTAAGCACCACCGCGATGCGTAGGATCATAGCCTCTTATTTGACTTGTCAACTAAGAATCTTAGTTGTCCTTTAGTTGATATACCACTACTTTTGGTAGTATTCTTCCAATGTGGGACAATATGGGATTTTGAGTACTCCCATATCTTTCATACCCATTTGCTCATGTTTCTACCTTCTAAAATAAAATCCAAACTATGTTTAAATTAAAACACCAATAATATAATAAAATATTAACAACTAAAGATTAAAATAAAACATCAATTAATATAATAAAAATATTATATTATATTGAAATTTATTCAATTCCCCGCCAATTTCAATATACATAAGAGCACAAAATAAAGAGACAATAAATAACTTTTGGAACTATCGCTAAAATCTAGTACATAAAAGAGAAGTGTCTTTCGGACATGAATTTCCATATAGTGAAAATAATTCAAAGCTTCATCAAGGAGCTGTGGTGAACGTACCTTGAACCAATGACCTTTTGAGACTAGCCGGAACTATCACACATACCAATTTATGAGTTTGTACGTGTTCTTCTAGCATGCACTTTTATGGCCCTCTGCTAATCCTGATTTCACGAGCGCTTTAGGATCAGTCTTGATTCCATAGAAAGCGGCCACACTTTCGACACTCGTATAGGTAAATCAACTTTAGTGATTATGCGATTCACACTTATATAATTTATTAAGAAGTAACCTTCATCATCTAACATGCAGAAAACCAACACAAGGCACATAGGAAAGGAACTTTTTATATAAAATTCCTAGTGTAACAAAACTATAATTTAACTTGTTTGTACCACATCGAACTCTATCTATATTGTCAAGATATGAGTTGGGTTCCCATTAAATATGGTTGTATTATTTAATAGACCTTAGTCCCATTCCTTTTGAGGTGATATATATCATCTCCCTAACAAGACATTTAGTTAGAGGATCTGCTAAATTCTTTTTCATTTTAATATAGTCGACTGTAATTACTCCTTCCTTGAGTAATTTTCTTATAATTTGATGCCTTAGACTAATGTTTCTAGATTTTCCGTTGTAAGTTTTGTTCGAAACTTTATAAATTATGGCTTGGTTATCACAACTTATCATAATAGAAGGTGATGGATTTTTCCATAAAGGAATATCATACAACACATTTCTAAGCCATTTTGTTTCTTTACATGCATCTGCTAAGGCTATAAATTCAGATTTCATTATTGAATCTGATACACATGTTTGTTTCTTACATCCCCAAGAGATAGCTTCTCCTCCTAGCATAAAAATCCAACCAATAGTTGACTTGGATTTTGATTCAAGATTATTCCAGCTTGAATCACTATATCCTTCTAAAATAGATGGATATCCTACATAATGTAAGTCATAATCCAAAGTCCTCTTCAAGTATCTAAGCACCCTAGAAATTGAATTCCAGTGCTCTTGTCCTGGATTACTTGTAAATCTACACAATACACTCATTGTATAAGCAATGTCTGGTCTAGTGCAATGCATGGCATACATTAGACTCCTAATAATACTAGCATATTTAAGTTGGTCCATAGCACGTGTAACAACCCGCCTAATGGGATACCGGGCGATCACTCCTATATCAAATTAAAACAGGAGTCACATATGGATCATCCTTAGCATCACTGTCGAAAATCCATTTAATTACTAATATCCAATTAGGCGAGCGTTAAAAACTTTTACTTAACTACTCTTTTTACGATCAAAATAAAACATCCACAAGTTAATGCGTAAATGAAACTGAAATAAATTAAAATAACCGAACACTCGGTTCAAATATACAACCATATCGAATACTGTACTGAAAGAGTAAATAAATGAAATTGGACCATTGGCCCGAATATTTATACAGTACCTCCTATCTAGAGTACAAGGATGGAAGAAGCTATCAAAAACCTGCAATCATCCACCGCTGCTGCAGCTGACGTCTGACTCGAAGGAATTGTCATCCAGGCGTCCCTGTGTCTGGACACCTATGTATATATATAATATAGCAAGAAAGGAAAAGTAGATAAATGGGTCAGAGCCCGAGTTTTGGAAATATTTTACAAGTGCATAAATGCCTTGTTATTTTGAAAAAGGTTTTATCTCATATTTAAGTTTGGTATCGCACTCCCATGAGATACCCCTCACCTCTTCGTTAATAGTGCACTCCTAGTGCATCCCCTTAAACATCCTAGTCAAGCTACCCTGCTAGACTAGTCTATCACCCAACCACTATCAACCCTAGATAGTCCAAGTA
Source organism: Sambucus nigra (assembly GCA_949130495.1). Lineage (NCBI taxonomy): Eukaryota > Viridiplantae > Streptophyta > Magnoliopsida > Dipsacales > Adoxaceae > Sambucus > Sambucus nigra. The sequence goes on from CASBWL010000026.1 coordinate 4,928,240, forward strand.
ATGTACGAGGGCTAAACTTCAACCCAGTCTCAACGCTATGCCATGTTCGTGCGTGGGGTGCCTCGCAAAGAGAAATCCAAACAAGGAACCCCCCCGATACACTACTACGCGGCACGGTCGATCGTCGAGATCCGTCAGTCCCTCAGTAGAGAAAGATATATATAAATATATAGCATAGGCATTTATAATATTAGAGAACTAAGGATTAAACTTCTCCCCAGTCTCAACACATTTCCATATTCGTGCGTGGGGTGTCTCGCAAAGCGAAATCCAAACAAGGAACCCCCCCCCCCCCCGATACACTACTATGCGGCAAGGTCGATCATCAGGATCCATTAGAACCTCGGTACTCGATTCATCCATATATATAATCATATTTTACCATAACCATCCGGATCTATCTCCCGGACTGAGGATTCATATATCAAGTATTTATCAATACCTTTATTTTTCTCAAAATTTCCCATTTCCCTTTTTATACTCACGAAATGTAAATATAAAAGCCAATTCATTATCATGAATTGCTTTAACAAATCATATACCTTTTAAAAGCCAATTTTATTATCATAAAAATGCTTTTCCTTTATATCATCCCATTTCCCTTTTTATACTCAGGAAATGTACCCAAAGCCATTTCCATTATCATGAAAATGCTTGATCAAATCATGCTTCCACATCCCTTCTTCAATCCGGGAGTGTTACCGAAGCCAAACCTTTATCCCATTTCCCTTTTTATACTCAGGAAATGTAAATTAAAGCCAATTTATTATCATAAATTGCTTTAATAAAACTAAGACCGCCCCTCCGGGTTTCCCCACTGGATGCGCCCCTAAATGGCTATCATCTTCCAGGGCCTATCTATACAAGACAACCTGGGAACCTACCAACGTCGGGAAGCGGCCATATTACCTGCGGGAAAGTCAGGACCACACCCGGAATCCCCTAACCAGCGCAGTAATACAAATGCCCATATGGCCTAGGGACTATATCCAACCTGCTCAACAGCCAGGAAGGCTTCACCACAACGCGCGCAACTGCCCTTATGATAGCGATTTAGGGAGGTGTGTAACCATAATTTATCAATTATGAAAATCATTTATCTTTCCATTTTGAAAATATTCATTTATATATTTTCAAAATCATTTCCATCATAACATATATATATATATATATACCTAAATCACACAGTATATACATATCCTATATTTTCCTCCTAGAATATATAACCGACCATAATGGCCTATATCATCTAGCGATGACCATAATCCCAAAGCTTCCCTCCAGGAATCACAATCATGCGTTCATATAAGCATGATACTAAGCCCAAAGTATTTTCTTCCTTTGATGACTAATAATTACCTTAATCAACTCTTAAAGGTTTATTGGATATGTCCAAATATAATAATTCACTCTAAGTGAATATATACATATATATATTCCTAATTCCTCAAGTCCTTTAGGACATAACCCTCCATAATTTCTAATTTGGAAGGGCCTTAAACATTAAACTCAAAAAGGAGAAATAATCCTAATCTCCAAAATCTTGGGCTGAAAACAGGGCACCGGTCGACCGGTCTTAAACCCCTTGTCGACCGCGGGTTGTAAATAAGCCTACGAAACAAAGGAGTAGGCCCTTTCTCCTTGACGCGGTCGACCGACCATGGGGGCGCGGTCGACCGGTCACACCAGGTCCTCAAAAATTTAATTCCTTAATTCCCTTAACCAACAACCAAAATTCATTTTCGGGATTTCTAAACTACCCCAAAAATTATCCCGAACATCTACGACATTAATTCTAGCCGTAAATTTTCCAATTCCCGATTTGATTACCGAGTTGATGATTTCAACCCGGAGCTGTCATCTTGTAAAAATCATATCAAATCGTAGAAAAATCAGAAAAATACGCAGTCAGTGCCCACACGACCGTATCGAAAAGATCTACAACTTTCGTGTTTTGTCCGAAAGCTAAATCAATTATTTTCCTGGCCAAAAAGGCTCCCTAAGGTGACGGGTTACTATTCATCATCTTCTCCGAGACGATTTCGGCCATTAAAGCTTCTCCCAAGCTTTTGTCGCCTCACCCAACATCCTAGAACCTCAACCAACTACAAATACACATATATGAAGGGTTCTAAACATCCTAGAACCCAAAACCACCAATTAATTTAGATTAAAACCTAAGTTCCACAAAATTGAAATATTATTGGGGTTTAATTGTTTTAACTTCCAAAAACCCGTTTTATCCACGATAACCCACCCCAAAACCATTAGGGTTTGTTTATACCAAACTACGGTATGAGATATTTATGCAAAAAGATAAATAAAGCAAGTAAACACTTTCCTCGTGGATAAAATCCGACGACCTCGAGTCGAATCCGGCGGAGTTTGGCCCGAATCTCCATTTCTCTCCTCCTCTCTCTCTTCTTTCCTTTCTTTCTCTTTTCTCTCTATTCTCTTCCCTTCTCCCTCTTTAAATAGGAAGAAAAGAGGTTTTAACCCTTAAAACCCAAAAACGACTCGTTTACCCAATTACGAGTTACTTTTACATCTAAAATTATCCGAAACTCCTTTTCGACAATCGGACACTCTTTTCCGACTATCTCGGACATGCCGAGACTCACGGCGCAGTCAAAATTCCCATCCGAGGTACTTGACCGCAAATCACTATTCCAACCCAAAATAAATAAATGCGGGTTTTCCAATTAAAAATCTTACCTCGTGTCGCTTTACTCAACGACGACATATAATTAAAATATTTCGACCTATATAGTCCCAAAAATAATTACAGCACCCATCGAAAATCATTCAATCCTCGAAAATCACAAAAATTACTATTTAGAAAAATTCCCCAAATTCCAATTTATATCCAATTATGGAATTTAATGGTCTCCAAAAGGACAGGTTGTTACACTCCCCCCTTACAATGGAATTTTGTCCTCGAAATTCGGATACAACCTACACCATCTGCCTAGGATCACTCCAAATCCTAATACCTCAAGGGAAACGATACTAACCCAACGGTTCCCAACCATATGCTACACGACTACCGCAATCACGATCACAAAGTGACTCTTATACGTCACATAATACCCATCATCTATAATGCCTATCGGCATGAATTTCAACCTTATATACTACGCCCATTCTATTTCAGGCGGTATATAAACCAACTTACCAAGGTGCCCATACACCTTTCTAACTTGTGCATATCTACACATCCATAGTTAACGTCTGGCACGTAACACTCTCTCCCAATAAGGATCTCCTTTTCTTGGGGTAATACTCATCTATGGGTCCTCCCGACCCTCGAAAATTCAATCCTCCTAACCTCGGCGCCATTAACTCTAGCGAACCTACATCCTACAAATACTACGGTCTAAGCGTTACACTAACTATGTGAAACAAGTATCCTAAATATGTCCCTAGTGCCCAAGGCCTCTCTCGACTCCCGACATTTGCTCGGTTTCGTGCGTGGGACATCTCGCCGAAGCGAAATCCAAACAAGGAACCCTCCCGTTACACTACTCCCTCGCGTAGTCGGTCATAGAGATATAGCGACCTAAGGCACACTAGTGGGATGTCCTAAATCCTACCTCGCTAACCTACGAATGCATTCCTACTATCTTATCCTTCCGCCCATACGAAAGGAGACCTAACTAATCAAAGTGCCCACTTTCTGTAGAAAGTGTCACGAACATATTACCCAAATTGTATCTCCTCAAAATTTGCCTTTTCATTAAGGCTGGTTATATTCCTCAACCCAATTTCTCCAAATTTTCCTTCTTATTAAGGTAGGGATATCATCCTCAAATCAAATTCTCTAAGTCCCACTCCAGCCAACTACTTGTGGTGAGAGGACCAATTTAGTGCTTTTCCATAGCACAATATTTCCATAAGCATACCATCATCACATGGCTCGTAGTCTATAGTGGTTCATCCACACTATAAGACTAACCCACATCCTTGCATCCAATAACAGCTCTCCACGCCCGACTCCGTTAAGAGTCATGTGTGGAGTGTCTCGCAAAGCGAAATCCAAACAAGGAACCCCTCCACACATTAACACTTGACTTCGTCGGTCACGGAGTCCCGTTATTTCAGACATGCAACCGGGATAATCCTATCCCTAAACAACAAAAGGTGGTCTGAACTCCTATCTCTAGCTAAGAGTCACACCACCCAGCGCTCGCACTATTTCTAAGTCCTTGCGCAAACCGGTACTGAGCTAAACCTTACCGCTCAACAATAATCCTGTGGGCCTTAAATCATATATATAAGGTCGCCATATATCCAAATCACGATAAGGAAACCTCTTATCATCGAAGTTCCATTAACCCATAACAAATAAGGTGAACTCAACCTATATCTAGGTGAGACACCGCAAAAATAACCTGTTCCCACGAGGAACCATGGACACGATAGACTTGCCATTCTTAGCCTGCTATCGCTCCGAAAATACACCATAATGTATTATACTCATCATACCACCATGCTCGTATAGACATATAAAACGAGCATCACTAACCAGATATATATATATAGATATACATATATATACACAATATATCAACACCCGCCTCTATGGCGAATAAAGGAAAATAAAATTCCGCTATCGCGAAAACACATAGGCATAAATGATATTATGTTATCGTGACCGCCATAACTCAAATTACACACACGAGTCTAGGGCTAACTAACACCGTGACTTTATCTAGCCACGCCAATTATACCTCCTAGATTGAGGTACAACTCATAACAACATCCTTCTCGTTCCGACGAAATCGTGGGGACTCACGGTTAAGACTATCCGTAAGTTCCCTTTCAAACCCTCAATTTCAATCAGACTTTAGCACCACTCTCTACTTGAGTGGTACTGCGGTAATCCTAACTACCATTATTTAGTAGTCGCCGCCAAAATCCTTAACAATTAACATAAGGAGAGTGACCTCTACTATGGTCCTCATCCCAACCTTCTACCAGCTGCTCCATCTAAGCCTCACCTCCTGCTACCATTCAAGCTCCGCACACGATTCTCAAACGAGCGCGCAAAAAATTTCTATAATCTTATAATATGGCAGGAGAACGAAATCTCACAAGCGAAATCAACAATCCTAATCCTGAGGCTCTATAACAAATCGAGAGCAACGCTGAAAGCGTAGTACGTCCGCACAGATTCCTAAGGACACTAGAACCTGATGCTCTGATACCATCTGTAACAACCCGCCTAATGGGATACCAGGCGATCACTCCTATATCAAATTAAAACAGGAGTCACATATGGATCATCCTTAGCATCACTGTCGAAAATCCATTTAATTACTAATATCCTATTAGGCGAGTGTTAAAAACTTTTACTTAACTACTCTTTTTACGATTAAAATAAAACATCCACAAGTTAATGGGTAAATGAAACTGAAATAAATAAAAATAACCGAACACTCGGTTCAAATATACAACCTATCGAATGCTGTACTCAAAGAGTAAATAAATGAAATTGGACCATTGGCCCGAATATTTATACAGTACCTCCTATCTAGAGTACAAGGATGGAAGCGGCTATCAAAAGTCTGCACGCATCCACAGCTGCTGCAGCTGACGTCTGACTCGAAGGAATTATCAACCAGGCGTCCCTGTGTCTGGACACCTATGTATATATATAATATAGCAAGAAAGGAAAAGTAGATAAACGGGTCAGAGCCCGAGTTTTGAAAATATTTTGCAAGTGTATAAATGCCTTATTATTTTGAAAAAGGTTTTATCTCATATTTAAGTTTGGTATCGCACTCCCATGAGATACCCCTCACCTCTTCGCTAATAGTGCACTCCTAGCACATACCTCTAAACATCCTAGTCAAGCTACCCTGCTAGACTAGTCTATCACCCAACCACTATCAAACCTAGATAGTCCAAGTAATGTACGAGGGCTAAACTTCACCCCGGTCTCAACGCTATGCCATGTTCGTGCGTGGGGTGTCTCGCAAAGCGAAATCCAAACAAGGAACCCCCCTGATACACTACTACGCGGCATTGTCGATCGTCGAGATCCGTCAGTCCCTCAGTACAGAAAGATATATATAAATATATACCATAATCATTTATAATATTAGAGCATTAAGGATTAAACTTATCCCCAGTCTCAACACATTGCCATATTCGTGCGTGGGGTGTCTCGCAAAGCGAAATCCAAACAAGGAACCCCCCCGATACACTACTATATGGCAAAGTCGATCATCGAGATCCATTAGACCCTCGGTACTCGATTCATCCGTATATATATAATCATATTTTACCATAACCATCCGGATTTATCTCCCGGACTGAGGATTCATATATCAAGTATTTATCAATACCTTTATTTTTCTCAAAATTTCTCATTTCCGTTTTTATACTCAGGAAATGTAAATATAAAATCCAATTCATTATCATGAATTGCTTTAACAAATCATATACCTTTTAAAAGCCGATTTTATTATCATAAAAATGCTTTTCCTTTATATCATCCCATTTCCCTTTTTATACTCAGGAAATGTACCCAAAGCCATTTCCATTATCATGAAAATGCTTTGATCAAATCATGCTTCCACATCCCTTCTTCCATCCGGGAGTGTTACCAAAGCAAAACCTTTATCCCATTTCCCTTTTTATACTCAGGAAATGTAAATTAAAGCCAATTTATTATCATAAATTGCTTTAATAAAACTAAGACCGCCCCTCCGGGTTTCCCCACTGGATGCGCCCCTAAATGGCTATCATCTTCCAGGGCCTATCTATACAAGACAACCTGGGAACCTACCAACGTCGGGAAGCGGCCATATTGCCTGCGGGAAAGTCAGGACCACAACCGGAATCCCCTAACCAGCGCAGTAATACAAATGCCCATATGGCCTAGGGACTATATCCAACCTGCTCAACAGCCAGGAAGGCTTCACCACAACGCGCGCAACTTCCCTTATGATAGCGATTTAGGGAGGTGTGTAACCATAATTTATCAATTATGAAAATCATTTATCTTTCCATTTTGAAAATATTCATTTATATATTTTCAAAATCATTTCCATCATAACATATATATATATATATACCTAAATCACACAGTATATACATATCCTATATTTTCCTCCTAGAATATATAACCGGCCATAATGGCCTATATCATCTAGCGATGACCATAATCCCAAAGATTCCCTCCAGGAATCACAATCATGCATTCATATAAGCATGATACTAAGCCCAAAGTATTTTCTTACTTTGATGACTAATAATTACCTTAATCAACTCTTAAAGCTTTATTGGATATCTCCAAATATAATAATTCACTCTAAGTGAATATATACATATATATATTCCCAATTCCTCAAGTCCTTTAGGACATAACCCTCCATAATTTCTAATTTGGAAGGGCCTTAAACATTAAAGTCAAAAAGGAGAAATAATCCTAACCTCCAAAATCTTGGGCTGAAAACAGGGCACCGGTCGATCGGTCTTAGACCCCCGGTCGACCGCGGGTTATAAATAAGCCTACGAAACAAAGCAGTAGGCCCTTTCTCCTTGACACGGTCGACTGGCCATAGGGGCGCGGTCGACCGGTCACACCAGGTCCTCAAAACTTTAATTCCTTAATTCCCTTAACCAACAACCCAAATTCATTTTCGGGGTTTCTAAACTACCCCAAAAATTATCCCGAACATCTACGACATTAATTCTAGCCGTAAATTTTCCAATTCCCGATTTGATTTCCGAGTTGATGATTTCAACCCGGAGCTGTCATCTTGTAAAAATCATATCAAATCTTAGAAAAATCAGAAAAATAGACGGTTGGCGCCCACGCGACCGTATCGAAAAGATATACAACTTTCGTGTTTTGGCCGAAAGCTAAATCAATTCTTTTCCTGGCCAAAAAGGCCCCCTAAGGTGATGAGTTACTATTCATCGTCTTCTCAGAGACGATTTCGGCCATTAAAGCTTCTCCGAAGCTTTTGTCGCCTCACCCAACGTCCTACAACCTCAACCAACTACAAATACACATATATTAAGGGTTATAAACATCCTAGAACCCAAAACCACCAATTAATTTAGATTAAAACCTAAGTTCCACAAAATTGAAATATTATTGGGGTTTAATTGTTTTAACTCCCAAAAACCCGTTTTATCCACGATAACCCACCCCAAAACCATTAGGGTTTGTTTATACCAAACTACGGTATGAGATATTTATGCAAAAAGATAAATAAAGCAAGTAAACACTTGCCTCATGGATAAAATCCGACGACCTCGTGTCGAATCCGGCGGAGTTTGGCCCGAATCTCCATTTCTCTCCTCTTTTCTTTCCTCCTCTCTCTCTTCTTTCCTTTCTTTCTCTTTTCTCTCTATTCTCTTCCCTTCTCCCTCTTTAAATAGGAAGAAAAGGGGTTTTAACCCTTAAAACCCAAAAACGACTCGTTTACCCAATTACGAGTTACTTTTACCTCTAAAATTATCCGAAACTCATTTTCGACAATCGGACACTCTTTCCAACTATCTCGGACATGCCGAGACTCACGGCGCAGTCGAAATTCCCATCCGAGGTACTTGACCGCAAATCACTATTCCAACGCAAAATAAATAAATGCGGGTTTTCCAATTAAAAATCTTACCTCGTTTCGCTTTACTCAACGACGACATATAATTAAAATATTTCGACCTATATAGTCCCAAAAATAATTACAGCACCCATCGAAAATCATTTAATCCTCGAAAATCCCAAAAATTACTATTTAGGAAAATTCCCCAAATTCCAATTTATATCCAATTATGGAATTTAATGGTCTCCAAAAGGACGGGTTGTTACAGCACGCCCAATATTTTTCATTAATTTGATACTAGGATCCACTGGTGTAGCAGCTGGCTTATGTTCAAAATGATTATATCTTTTAAGAACTTTTTCTATATAATGAGATTGAGATAATGCTAAAGAATTATCCTTTCTCACAATTTTGATTCCTAAAATCACATCAGCTTCTCTAAGATCTTTCATATCAAATTTTGATGAAAGAAACCTTTTGGTTTCATCAACATATTTGAGATTAGACCCAAATATTAACATGTCGTCCACATATAAGCAAACAATAACACCAACACCATTTTAAAATTTACTATATATACATTTGTCGGCGTCATTAACTTTATATCCATGGGATATAACAATATTATTAAACTTCTCATGCCATTGCATAGGAGCTTGTTTAAGGCCATAAAGAGATTTAACCAATTTACACACTTTCTTTTCTTGGCCAGGCAAAATAAACCCTTCGGGTTGTTCCCTATAAATCTCTTCTTCTAAATCACCAATTAAAAATGCAGTTTTAACATCCATTTGATGAATAATTAAATTATTAATAGAAGCAAGAGATATTAATTTCCTAATGGAAATGATTCGAGCAACATGAGCATATGTATCAAAGTAATCAATTCCATGTTTTTTCTTATACCCTTTAGCGACTATTCTTGCCTAAAATTTATTTATAGAACCATCCGGATTTAATTTTCTTTTAAATATCCATTTGCACCCAATAGGTTTAGCCCTGGGGGGAAGATCGGAAATAACCCAAGTTTGATTTTAAAAAAATTGAATTCATTTCATCATTTATTGCTTCTTTCCAAACGACAGCATCCCTAGATGTTACCGCCTCATGAAATGTTGTCGGTTCATCTTCTACATTAAGAACAAATTTAGTTTTATTCTTAGTCTCATTTAAAACCCCTTCAACTAAATAAATAACAAAGTCAGGCCCAAATGTTTTTTCAGTTCTTTGTATTTTACTCCTTCATGGTTCAACGTCATTCGTTGTTTTCGAAGAAGATATAGGTTGTGAATTTTCTTCTAAAGTTGAGGAGTCAACAGTCAGATTATTATTTTCTAAACCTTGATTCAAAGTACTAAACTTTTTTACATGTTCAAAGAATTGTACATCTACCGACTCAATGATTTCTTGAGTTTCAAGATTTAAAAATCTATAAGTCGTACTATTACTAGAGTATCCAATAAAAACACATTTGTAAGTCCTATTTCCTAGTTTCGGTCTTTTAGGTTCGGGTTTTCTTACATAAGCAAGATATCCCCAAACTTTAAGACGTCTAAGATTAGGCTTACGATTAAACCATAATTCGTATGGTGTAACATCCTTATTTTTCAATGGAACTCTATTTAAAATATAACGTGCAGATAAAGCCGCTTCTCCCGACATCGACAAAGGTAAACCAGAAATGATTAATATTGCATTTATCATTTCAACAAAAGTCCTATTTTTTCTTATCGCCGTTCCATTTTGTTGTGGCGCATAAGGTGCCGTAACTTGATGGATTATTCCATGAGTATTACAAAATTGTATAAACTCATTTGGGTAATATTCACCACCCCTATCGGATCATAGGACTTTAATTTTTCAATTTTCTTGAGTTTCAACTTCTGCTTTAAAAATTAGAAATTTCTTGAAAACTTCATCTTTACTTTTAAGTAAATATGAATATGCATACTTAGAGTGATCATCAATAAAAGTTAAGAAATATTTATTTCCACCACGAGTCATATTACTCTTCATATCACATACATCACTATGAATAAGATCCAACATTTCAGATGTCCTCTCAACAGATTTAAACGACTTTCTAGTTATCTTCGATTGAGTACAAATTTCACATTTAAAAAGGTTATCAAATTTACAATCCAAGATTAAGTCGAGATTAGTCATATTTTTTATACTTTTATAATTCACATGACCTAATCTACGATGCCATAAAGAAATAGACTCAACCATATAAGCAGAACTAATATTATTGATTACATTAATTTTGATCATGATGTTACAAGATTACCCTTTGACAATAAATTGGCCATTCTTTGACAAGACAAACTTATCAAACTCATACACTAGATTGAAACCTCTCTTATTGAGAAGGTCCCCAGACATAAGATTTTTACACATATCAGGTACATGAAGTACATCAATTAGAGTAAGTGTCTTTCTAGAAGTTAGCTTCAATTACACAGTGCATTTCCCAACTACATTTGTGCGAAGATTATTTTCCATCTTCACTTCTTTTTCATCAATTTCTTTATATGTTTTGAATGAAGAGTGGTCTTTGCATATGTGGACCGTTGTGCCGGTATCCAGCCACCATCCACTTTCATTATCAATTGAATTTGCTTCGCATACAGTAGCAATAAGATCTTCAACATTTTTGGTTTCCATCGACCCTTGTTTTTCTTTAAATGCCTTCTTTTTAAGACGACATTCTCTAGAATAATGGCCCGGTTTGTCACAGAAGAAACATTTTCCCTTCTTTTTCTTATTTGCACCTTGGTTCTTGAATTTTGAATCATTCTTTTCTTTAAATTTTGAGTCTTTGGTAATCTTGGATTTTTTATCCTCAACCATATTGGCTTTTAAATGACCCTCACCTTGTTCATCCTTCTTTTCTCGAATACGAGTATCATCTTCAATACAAATGGTGACGAAGAAGGGATTCCACAATATAAGTCTTTTCATCGTGAATAATTTTCTTCTTAAAGCCATTCCAAGAGGATGGAAGTTTTGAAACAATCACCCCTACTTGAAATTCATCTTGAAGATTAATTCCAGCGTCTTTAAGGTCACCAACAATTTGTTGGAGTTCATGTGCTTGTGTAACGACGTATTTATCATTACTCATTCTAAAATACATATAGTCTGAAATTAGAAACTTACGGTTGCTCGTTTCCTCGTTTTGATACTTTGTCTCCAAAGCCTTCCATAATTCCTTTGCTGTCGGAATCATTCGATGAGAGCTATAAACAGTTTGAGACAAAGCATTGAGGATGTGTCCCCGACACATAAATTTGTCCTCTTTCCTCTTCACACGTTTTTGCTTTATTTCTTTGGTGTCCTCGAGTGTGGGCTCGGGAATTTGTTCAAGGTTATCAACTAGAATGTATGCAAGTTTTAGTTATATGAGGAATAACATAACATTCTCTTTCCAATGGGTGAAATTTCCGCCATCAAAACGATCGAGTCGGATTAAGTCTTGAGTCATGACTTGGATAGATTCTGCCACAGTTCCTTCCATTTGAGTGGAGTAATAACAATATTTTGCCTAAAACTGTTGGAGTTTTATTATGGAAAGAATGAAATATATTAATTAATTTGCTGCAAGGCACGTTCTTGGAACACTTTCTTTTTGGCAAAATTTCTCACAAATCCGGTTGAGACAGAACCGCGAGTGCACTATGGGTTTTATAGAATCTGCCTTCAGAATACAATGCAGTGTATGAACAGTTGTTTGATTCAAACTATGTACCATTTGATCAAACTGAGAACACTCTGAATTTGTAACTTGATAATGCCAAAATATAGAGGACGGAGAGAGGAGAAATTAACAATTTTCGGTGTCCAAAACAGAGCCCTGGAACTCTTTTTATAGCCATTTCTGTGACTGTTCTTCAATAGGCACAGCTCTTCTTGTAGTGACTCATCAACCGTTGGATCGTGCCTATTTGTAAAAGCTTCGATCTAACGGTTCAGATTAGGCATCCCATTCATAAGTGAATGGACATCCCCTACACGAAACGCTACAAGCTCATCTAACTGTTTAGATCAAGCCGTTTTGAATTTTAAACCCTTTGATCGGATTGTTTAATCACAACCGTTGATCTATTTTATCTCGTCAAAACTTTAGGCTTCCACGCTCCAAGCGACGATGCGAAGTGCCAAGTGCGCGTCGAAGCGCGCAATGCGCCCTAAGTCGCCCAATCGCCCTTTCGCGCGCCGCGTGTCGCGATTGGTGGTGCTTAAGCACCATCGTGATGCGTAGTATCATAGCCTATTATTTGACTTGACAACTAAGAATCTTAGTTGTCCTTTAGTTGATATACCACTACTTTTTGTAGTATTCTTCCAATGTGGGACAATATGGGATTTTGAGTACTCCCATATCTTTCACACCCATTTGCTCATGTTTCCACCTTCTAAAATAAAACCAAAACTATGTTTAAATTAAAACACCAATAATATAATAAAATATTAACATCTAAAGATTAAAATAAAACATAAATTAATATAGTAAAAATATTATATTATATTGAAATTTATCCGACACGGGGTAGGTCCGATTTGGGTGTTTAGAGGTTGAGGGCTACATAGGTTGCAAGTTCTTGGGTTTTGGTAGTGAGATTGGGTTGTAGATGGTGGGTGTGGGTTGAAGAGATAGATAACAGGTAGGAGAGAGTTATGGGGATGTGTTGAGTGTGGGGTTGTGTGTTCGATTTCCACCTAAAAATAATCAAATAATCTAAATATTTAAGACTCAATTTAAAAATATAAAATTAAAAATAAAATCTATTAAAATTAAAAAACAAAAATCCTAACGGATTAATAAGAGACTCAAAAGAAAATAAAATAAAAAATAATAAAACTAAACTAATAAAATTAAAAATAAATAAAATAAAATAAAGAAAAAACTACTAAAATAAACACGTCTACAATATTTAGATAAGAACATAAAAACACTTGACGCACAGTAAAAAACCATAATATTTACAACTATTCGCTCGCAAATAAAATATAAAAATCCTAAAAATTATGTACGACTCAAATAAAAATGTAAAACAATAAAAAAATACAAACTAAACATACACGAGTCTCGGGCGTTGGCTTGGGCTCAGTTTATGCTTAGGTTTGGTATATGACTTGGTTTAGGGCATCAAAATTCATCGGGACAAGGTTGAAAGGGAATTCTGAATTCTCGTCCACTTTAATTTTATTCATTGAATGCTTTTGACCGCTACTTTGTCGCAATTATATCGAATTAGCTCAATTTGATACCACGACTACATATTGATCCGAGAGATAAATAAATACGAACATAAGATCATTTTTATTAAAAACAAGCGACTAAAATGCTCAATTAAATACTTTTGGGTGCTTATCACTTTATTTGGAGCATCCATAATGGACATTGTCAACGTGAAACGGTGATCTATAATAATTTATGACTCAAATTTCTCTTGAATTGGAGTTTATAATTGAAGGAATATGCCTGTAGAGAGCGACTAACCAAGTTAAAAATTATTTTCAAAAGGAAGGTAATGTTTGCTTCAATTCAAATTCGGAAAAAAAATAATTTTAATATTTAAGCTTTCAAAATAGTGATTTACATGTTTATGTAACTTAACTATATTTGTTCGTGAAGCATATAAGATAAACTAAAATGCATAATAGTAAATATTGTACTAGAGGCAATGATTTATACAAGGAAAAAACCCTTGCGGAGAAAATCTTTGAAACCGCGACTTCAAATAAATTTAAACAATAATGATAGGAATGGATATCTTAAAAATACAACGAATGTTTATTCTCTTAAGAAAATTTGATTCCGTTTAGCTTGATAAAATAATGAAAATAAGAATGCGGGATTCTATAGATTGATTCCTATTTTAGGGAAACCACATACATATTAAATTTGATCAAATTTTATCTTTTAAGTAATTATGTGTGCATGTAAAGATGTGATCCTTGTTAAATAAAGAAAATCAAGGATGAAAATACACGAAAAATTAAGGACAAATCCCTTTTTAGGGCAAAACCTTACATTCAGTACTATAGAGAATTTGACAGACGAAGTCGACTTACAAACTAATTAACATGACTGAGTATAACGCATAGAGTCTTCAATTGTTCTATAGAATATGGCCAGGTCTAGTGTTGTGCACAGGAAGCGGTATTCCCTTGGTATCTACCGATCAACAACCTTCTTCTTCGTTAGTGGTGGAACATGGGTTGCACAAGTCAGTAGTAAAGATGGACTCTACAAGATTTTATGCTAGGTGTATGGAAATAGGGTTTCACAAAATCAAAAATAACATATGTGAATGTATGATTTGAAAAACAATAAGTGGTTTCGAAAAACCAAATTTGAGAAATTTTGGAATAGGTGAAAAATTATTTTTGCCAAAAGTCTAGAGACATTCTTAAAAAAACATGATTTTATATATTAAAAAACATAAATTTCGAGGCAACGGGGTCGTTTAAATGAAATTAGACCTCAATAAAATGAAAACAATTGTTTCTTTCAAAGGACATCCAGTTTCGTTTTAATGAAACTCACTTTTCATTTTAATTTCCTTTTAACGAACATCGAACGATAATTCTCTATCGAGCCACGGATGTCTCATTTGAACATCGTTTGAAGCTGGTCCAAATGAAACCACACATCTCTTCAAACGATATCCCATCTCATTTGAACGAGACCAGAAAAATATGGGCTAAATCGGATATATATGTATTACCTGTATTGCCAGAGAAATGCATCGGAAAGATATGGGCTATGATTAGTTGGCACTGATATGAACTAGTTAGCATGGGAATAGTAACTAGTATGATTTTAATGTACGCTAGGTGTGCATTCTATATGAGAGGTGAGAATCTCAATAGAGAATATGATAATCTAACACGTATATAATAATATCTTAATGTAGGATTTATTCACTTGTTGTTTTCTAAACTATTTTTATAATCGGGCTCTGACTCATTTTCTTGTATCTACTCTATCAAGTGTCCAGCCGCAGGGACGCCAACCATAAAGGATTGAGATTTTGACGAGCTATGGATGCTATGGAGTCATGGACTTTGTTTAGACGCTTTTATATTCATTGATTCAAACTCTGTAGTTTATCTTTCATTTAAGGTATGTCACCCAAGAGGATTCTAGTTATTTCTTTCCTATCATAGACATATTAAGTTCTTATGTTGGTTTTGGTAGATTTAATTTTAGTGGGATTATTGTATTGAGATATTTAAACTGGAGAGTTTTATTCCAGTTGAATTTAATTCAGTTTCGATATTACTCTATTGTTATTCGTTGTGTGAATGGATTTTGTTAAATGGTTTATGTTTTAAAAGTGGAAATTTTATTTATATTAAAATCTTGAAAAATTTTAACGCCTACTTAGTCAAATATTAGGTGAATTATAAAAGAAATTTTTTTCGACAGTGATGCTAAGAATGACCCAACTGTAAATTATGTTTTAATTGGATCTAGGACTGATCACCTGGTATTTAATTAAGCCGTGTGTTAGAGTCCCTTCATCACCACCCACACAATTAGGTGCACTAGGACACGCTTCACTTATGAACATCTTAAAAGAATCTTTACAAGGTCAACCAACATTGGAACATGTGACACATCAATGTGTTCTACAATATTAGTCCGAGTAGCGGGTTGTCGTGGTCACTAAACTTGATTAAGAATTGATGTCTCCCCATGAAAATTCCATAAGGTGTAGTTTATGTCCATACTGTAGTCCATTAAATGAATAAATATTTCATCTAAAGAAGCATGTTCTTTCCTATTGCAATAATGCCTGCACGGATATGAATGTATAGCATCGGGAATAATTTTATGCATATACTACATAAACTCTTATGCCCCGTCCATATATGCATCTCTCTCAAAGATTTTCTACTTTTTCAACTCTTTATTGATCCTTAACGACATCCTGATAATGTTTTAATAGCATACCATAATAAGAAATGGCTTAAGTTACTCTTTATCTTACCACCAACGAGACGATTATATATATATATATATATATATATGTGTGTGTGTGTGTGTGTGTGTGTGTGTGTGTGTGTATGTGTGTGTGTGTGTGTGTGTGTGTGTGTGTGTGTGGCATATTGTTTTGCAGAATCTTACAAATTAGGTCCCTAGTATGAAATCAATTTAAACAAACATTATACATTAGTGGATCCAATTTTTGCGAGGACTCACGCTATGAAAACCAATTCACAGTCAAGAAGGAATAAAATTATAAAGGAACTTAACCAAGCCTCACTTCAACGTTTGCTTAAATTAATATTACAAAAACATGAGATAAAGTATAATGGCCTTTTGATATGTTGAAACAATGAAAGAAAAAGTAATTACATGATTATGAAATAAGTTGAAGCAAACAGCCCATTAATTTTTAGTTCATTTTAGGAAGAATGAGCTAGATATATTTAAGATAAATAGAGAAGGGACATTAGTCAGTTGTCGTGGAGACATTCCATGACACTTTTCAAATGTCATTAGTCGTAATGTTTTATTTCAACAAGTTTCTATGAATATACTTATGTTTCCTAAATACCATTATACGACATTTTCTATGAGAGGTAGAATCATGTTTTTAATACACCTAAAAACTGTCACGGAATTTCTATCGTTATAAAAAATATTGGGTTCTCATTCCATATTTAAATAATGTCCTCAAGTTAACCCATCTCATATGGATTACATCATAGTAAAAAAATTTATACAATATTTCAAAGTATCATTTCAATCCATTAATGTATCAATATAATAAGATTCAAATCAAGAACCCACGGTACCGTACTATTTACACTACCATTATGTTATTTTTTTCAATAATTAGACTCTACTTATTCACAAGTATAAAACTTATGAGAACTTAATTCATCCAAGCATAACACAATATAGTCTCCAAAAATAACAAAATGGTAGTCCAGCCAAAGGGAGAATTTGAGAGTTTGAAAAAAATAATTAGGCTAGTTGGGAACTTAAAAAGAACCTATGGGGTTTGTTTGGTTGATTAAAAAGTCAATAACCTAACCTCACATATTAATATGACATAATTAAATATATCTTGAACTAAAAATAAATCTTAAACTCAATTCTCAAATGATTATCTGACTGATGGAAGAAGAAAAGAAGTGGGTTTCTTTGATTACTGTATAAAAAAAAGTGTGAAAAATTAGTATTATAGTCAAAATATTAGTGAACACAAAAAAAGAAATAGAATTATAAACTGAGATGAAATACCAGTAAAGATTATTAACGAATGGACTTGGTTAAATTTCCTGTTACATTCTCGACTAAAGTTATTTTTGAAACTAGAGTTTGGAGGTTTTGAGATTTCTTTACATAAAAAATTGGAGGATGGAAGTGGGGTGTTTGTGTGAGGATGGATATGATGGTCCTTGGATGATGGCGGTAAGAGGGCCTGCGATGTCTCTATAGAATAGATAGAGATAAGGGTTTGAAACATAGGTTAAGTTGGGATCAGGATTTTTTCCCCGATTGGAAACTTTGAGTTTTGTTGTTTTAATTAAATGTACACCATTCGAAAAATTTTAACATCGTGCCTGATTTTGGGACAGTTTTAAATCATGCTAAATAATGAATAACCCGTTCAAAAGTTTTGCACGATTCCAAACCGTGCTAGATTCTCCTTTTGTAAGCATGCCATATTGGCATTTTTAGTGTAGTGCCATTATTTTGGGTCATTGCCTTTTCACCTTCATCTTTAAATTCTATCATATCTCCATTTCTAAATATTTAAACTGTAATTTTCTTCTTTCTCTCTTATGTCTTTCATTTTTACAAATTTCCTTCAAAATCATCAACTTTGTCTTCTAAGTTCTTTGATAATTACTCTAAGGATGTTTTATTTTATAAATGAAAACATGATAGAGTATTTTTAGATGTTGTTAAATCCCCGAGTGGGTGGTATTTGAGGTAATGGAAAGTCCTCTAGAGCATTACAATATTGATAGATGCCACTATCCATTACCTCAGTCTATTGCTGAAGCATGCATCACATTCCCTCCTAACCGTTTATTCCTTGAAATTTTATAATTCTTTGATGTGGTCCCTAACCAATGTTCTTCGAATATTTGTTGAATTTTCAGTAATGTCCATAGAATCAATGAGTTGTATAGGACCAAGATTGAGATCCCAAAAATCCATAATTGTTTCATGTGGGTAAAGTCAAATGGGGTTGTTTAGTACATGAATGCAAGGAAAACTGAGAGGATTCTTGTAATGAACTTATTAGTTTTTAATAAATAGTACTAGTTACATGGATTTTTAAAAGAAATTGGGAAAACTTTCCCATCCTAAAGGGAGGCGAATCTTAAAGGGTTATGATATAGGTTTAACTTAACTTCGATATGATTTTCCTTCACCAACATTTTCTCTGATTTTTTCTATCTTTTCTTATGTTATGGAATTTTCCATTTAGATAACTGAAAGAAGAAAGAACCCCATCACATAAAGATAAATTTTCTTGACCGAAAGAAAGACAAAATACTGAGACAACTCTTAGTTTCTCCCAAACACCCAAGGTCGACCTCACTATTGTTGTCCTACATTTACACTACTACATAATTAGTTTTTCGACCAGTAGATAGGAAACTAGGAATCCCCAAGGATCTTAGAGAGAATAAATTGTCTTTACGAGAACCTCAGGATCGCTTGAATTTGTTGATGATTACACCATCCCTGCAGTCACCCTTACAACCTCGTAGGAAGGAATGACTCCACAAAAAAAATCCTGAACTTGATGAAGGGATCCTTTCCCCTAGTTCTCATACTTCCTAACCTTTCAAAATCAAGTTAATCGGGGTTCCATCAGACCTAGTTACTTTTGGTCCCTTGATAAGATGTAGGCCCATCCTACAAAGAAGGCCAAGACTAATTTAGATCTTACAATTAACTTGCCTACCCCAAAGAAGGTGGATGCCCCCAATAAGGGGTATAGCCTGACTGAAGGATCTGTAATCAAGCATCCAATCTTCATAAATTCTAAATGGACCTTTTTTAGTTAATTTTAATTTAATTGAGTATTTATGGGTAATTACATATAGTGCCTCGTAAAGTCATTTCCTAAGCTTTGAGTCAATATCTCACATCATAGTTGGTTTAAGAAAGAAGTTTTGTATAGGACGGAGATAGAAATTAAAGGGAATCATGAATTACCTCCTCAAGTTCTACTACTTAGAATGGGGTCCTTTAGATGTTTTTCGTAAGATTTTAGTTGGTCTCGATGTTTTTAATCACAGTGGTGTAAGGTGTAACATTTTGCCTCTCGGGTCGCATTGCACATTGCACAAATAATTCATGCATTTCAATTTTTAATTAGAAAACCATACAAATAAGTAAATAAATAAATAAATAAGTGAAAACAATCCCACCAAATAAAGTAATATAGTATTTCAAATTAAGTTATATGGTCATAAAGTAGTACATAATTCCATAACAAAGATACAACATAAGACTACATCATTCAAAATCTCAACACATGAATTTGTTAATAATAATTAATAAACAAATTAAATCAAATGTAGTCTCCCTCATCCAAGATAATATCTATTAAAGATCCTAGGAGAAATTGATTCCATTTCCACATATTATTCAAGGCATACAATCTCACCTTTTTCCCCTCACCTCCACCAAGATTAATATAAATAATAATTACAAATAATAGGACGATAATTAATAATCACGTATATTAATACCAAACTTCAACTTAATTTTTTCTTACTTGAACATTCACTCACTTTATGTTTCTTTGAAATCGAAGACAAATAAACATCAACAATTGGAATTTCACTCTCGAAACCATTATCAATCATCTCAAGGACAAACTCACAATGGGGTCTTGCTAGAGCAATTCGTCATCATCAAGCCATGCGGTATCTTTAGGGGGATAAGATATTCTATCTTCATAATCCATTTATCATTGATCAATCTCATCAACAAAAATAGGATCAATCTTATCCATACTCCTGTTGCTTCTCTCTCCTAACTAAAGATTCTATTCAAGGTTCTAAAAAGTGTAAGGGAGAGGGAGGACATCTAGGCCATGTCGTGCATAGGCATTTTTTTTAGTTTTTATACAAACAAAGTATACTTTTGAAAATTAAGTTACTAACAATTGATATTTTGATTTACTTTTAAAATTTCTATCATTTATTTAAATTCTTATACTTCAATAAAATATCATTCCTGTTAATCATAATCAAATGTTGGGTGGTACCACAAACACTATTGATCCCCCTACTGCCGATAATATAATACCAACACTGTCCTCTGCCTCCCAGCACAATCTAAAACACCCAAGGCTATAAGAGTCGAGTATAATGAGGCCTGGTAATGCATGTATTGATTGACAAAAATCCAACTTGTTGGTTGGCTAAGAAGGTTGGTCCTTCATGCTTATTTATGGCCGATGGAAGAGTACAAATGGCATCTTAAAAATTCCATATCCGGTGCAATGATGAAGAAGGACAAAGATTCCATCATCCATCATATGGAGAATTCTTCAGATGTGATCAAGTATCACTGGTATAGTTGACTTCGAATTTCTCAAGGATCTGGATCTTGATAATGTTTAATACTTTGTTCAATTTGTAAGTTTTCTATTCTTAGGTGACCTCTTTCACTTCATTCCTTTTCAGGGTGACATAACGACCATAATTCTCTTAGAAAAGCCATTGCAGTTTCACGTCATGCTCAGACTTTTGATCAAGAAGGGAAAATGAACCAATAACTTTGTACGGGGGTCAATATTTTGGGTCAATGGTTGATAAACTTATAAGAGGAAGCCACCAAGAGCGAGAATATGATGAAGAATAAGGATGGAGAGTTGTTGTAAAAGGGGAATGAACTTGTTGAGGATACTAAAGCTCTTAGCTTGATCAATGATAATGTCAAGAAACTCAAAGTTGAGTATAACACCGATGCAACCAAGATTTAGAGTCTAGATGAAGACTTGGCTAGGGTCGAAATGGCATTGGATAAGGTTGAGGAGAGTGGTGTTTTCGAATATAATACCTCTGCCAATTTTTCTATAGTACTACAACATTTTTTGCTAAAAGCTATGAAAAGGTGAAGAAAAGGGTAGTTATGAACTACCCCAACATTATTATTGCCATCAGTAAATGGGAAGAATATGATAAAGAGGTTATGACACTGGCTAATGCTGAGGTTGTAATGGCGGTGGATGATCCAACACTAGAAGTCCAAGACACTATTCAGATTGTGTATGCCGGAACTAATGAGCCAAAGCTTCCAAGTGTCCATGAGTTGGTTCAAGAGAATCCTTAGTACACGCTATTGACTGAGGAAACTAATAGAAATGCCACCCATAATCCTAAATATGTACAGGATCCTCTAGCAACCCGTGATGCCTGAGATATTTTCTTATTTAAGATGTTCTATTTTATAATTTTTTAAAAATCATGTTTTTTAAATTTTTTACAATCACTTTTGTTGTTGATAGTTGATTTACATCAAAAATTTTGATTGAAATAATGTGTTTGTGCTATATACTCAGTTTATTGTTGAATGCATATATATCTTCTATCCTATTTGGTGTATGTATTTCTGCCAAGTTAATTTTTTTGGTAATTGACCCCCACATATAATCACCAGTTTTTGGTGTATACCTTAGCACGCGAAGTATTTTAAGCTGAAGTGATTTTAGTTGTTAGTTATGAAATGATGATTTATGTAAGAATAATCCTGCCAGTATTTTAGTCTTATAGTCTGCTCTTGGCCGACCAAACCTGACTTACTAGATACCAGTTGGACAAACCTGAGTTATCCTGATTGGGTTTTCATATATTTAAAATTAGGTTCCCCTATCGACTTTATGGGTGTATTCTTTGGCCCTGGATAGTGACGTGCTTGTTTATACTGAGATTTACTAAGGCTTTAAATAAGTTACTGGTCAATTGGGTCGGGTTTGGTGGACCTAACCTTATGATCATTGGTTTTTCAAATGGACCAACTTCTTGATCATGACCAGTATAATAGACGAGGCTCCTTATGAAATATGGTCTGGTCAGAGTTGTTTTCACATCTCTTGCATTGATACACTTTAGAGTAAATAATGGAAGAACTTGAAATTATAACACTATGAAGAGGAAACTGATTTTAATTTATAACTTGTAAAATTATTTACATAAATTGCCTCATTAAATAAAAAAATGTTCTCTCAAATGAATCTAGTCGTCTCAATGATAGTAATTTATCAGACGTTCTATATTCCAGGGGTTGTTAAAATGTTCACCCTCCCGGGTTTCAATTATATTTATTCCTGGTTGCACAACCTTTAAAACTCTGTAAATTCCATGCCAGTTTGACTCAAGCTTGTTACCTTTTTAGATCACTTTCTTTATTATGGTCACCCTTTTTAGAGTGCTCGACTTGATGCTCTAATTATAGAACATCATTTTTATCTATTAATAGGATACAACCCTGAGTGTAACCTTCTCTCTGACTTCCTCCATAAGATATAGATCAGGATAAAATCAATTATTAGAGCAGTGAAGTTCAATACCTTATGACTTCGTAACCTGATCTAAGTAGGCATACCTACTTCAGTGTTAAACACCTACATAAATGGGGTTTCACCCATAGTACTCCTCAGAGTTTTCTTATAAGCCCATATCACACTCTGTAGTTTATTGATCTAATTTACCTTACCATCATATAGAGTCTTCTTCTTACTATCGAGTAGAGTTTTATTGTTAACCTTGGTCCGCTCATTCCATTGGGGATGACTAGGTGAAAAATGAATCTTCTTTATCCTCCATCAGATAGAGTAGTATTCAAACTGGTCATTATCAAACTGTTTGCGTGATCTATAATGAACTCAAAGGGCATCTAGTAATGACATATAATATTCTACCACATAAAATGGTAGAGTTTATACCCTTCTCAACTTTTTAATCAATTTCTTCACGTTGTAGATACGAAATATTGGATCTTGGAATTACATAATTACAAAAATATCTTGTCATAAATACTCTAAACTAAATGAAAATCTAACTAGTTGCACACTCCTAACAAACCTATAAATGTCCAGATATGGTGTTTCATTAGGCTCCTTCTTAAAGGGGCAACCTCCACCAGGTAGCCATTGTTAAATAACTTATTCATTTGTTCAAATCTCAAGATATTTCCTCTTGGCTTACAAAAGATTCTGGCCTATGACTATTCAAAATAGGAGAAACCTCGACTATATTCTCGTGATCATATGTAAAATCTCCCATGAAGTTAGCCGCGACCTGCCTTTTGATGGATGTTCTGGAGCCACACATGATGTCATACTCTCCCAGCTCCACAACCCAAGCCATCAACCTGCTAGATTTTTTAGGCTTATGGATAGCTTGTTAGAGACTCAAATATATGTATACCATTATCGTATGAGCGTGGAAGTAAGACTTCATCATCTTAGAGGCTTAAATCAATGCCAATAGTAATTTTTCTAGCATCAGATACTGGATTTATCCTCTAAGATATGCCTTAATCGTGTAATCGACTGTCTTCTGGACACCATATTTTAATCTCACCAAGGTCGATCTCGTAGAAGACTCAGACACTGGCACGTAAAAGTAAGACTTTCCAGCCAGGATTGACCTCGACAGCCAAATAACCGACCCTAGGAACTTTTTCAATTCTAGAAAGGCTTTTTCATATTCTTTATTCCATTTAATGACTTTTTTAGGACGTTAAAGAATCGAAGACATAGGTCTGTAACTCTTGACATAAATCTTTTAAGTGCAGTGACTCTCCCACTGAAAACCTGGATCTCTTTATTATTTTTTGGAGATTGCATATTAATGAGCACTTTGATTTTATCTGATTTTGTCTCTAACCCCGTTGATTGATAATAAATCCCAAATAATTTCATAGTCTGACTCTGAAGACACATTATGCATCAATTCATTTCAGTTGGTATTTCTTCAACTCATCAAAAGCCTCATCGAGAACACGAACATGGTCAACTGCCAAATTAATTTTCATTAGCAAGTCATCTACATAAACTTCTATAGTCTTCCTGGTCTTCTTTTAGAAAACCTTATTGCCAAGCCTCTGATACATTGCTCTAACATTTTCAGCCCAAAATGTGTAATGTTGTAGAAAAATATACCTCGATTAATAATGAATGAAGTTATTTCCTGATCTTTTTGCTTCATTTTTATCTGATTATATCCTGAGTAAGCGTATATGAAGCTGAGTAGCTCGTGCCATACTTTGGTGTCGACCAGTGGGTTAATTCAGGGAAATGAGTAGTGATATTTTGTGCATGCCCTATTAAGGTCAGTAAAATTAACACATATGATCCATTTATCATTCTTTTTTAGGACCATCACTACATTTGAGATTCAACTCGGATATTTCATGTATTCAATACAGTTTTATTTCTTTAATTTGACCACTTCTTCCAAATTGACCATAATTTTCTCCTCGGATAATACCATGTGCTTCTACTTGATAGGCTTTGCATCCTATCTAACGATGAACTCATGATAGAGGACAATTTTGATTAACTATAGGCATATCATCATGGATCCATGTGAATACGTTGTTCCCCTAATTTGAGAAATATGAAAGGTCTTTCTTCAATGCTGGATTGAGAGTCGACCTGAATTGGGTTATCCATTGTGGATGCTCATCCTCTAAAATGACAAGTTCAGTACACTCAGTTTCTTATTTGGTTACTAGCTTATCTTCATATTAAGGATCTGATATCTCAATTTATTAAGTTTATGCCATCTTCTCACGTTATTTTTGCTCAACCGATATGTAGTAGCATTCTCTTAAGATTACTTAGATTTCTTTGACTTGTCCTACCCCATAATGTGTAGGAAACATCATGACTTAGTGAAGTGTGGAGGACATAACTTCCAACTTCTTCAAACCTACCTTTTAAAAGATGATATTATAAGCCCAGGCTAAGAAAATCATCACCTTTGTTCGCCAGGTCATCCATGTTCCCACTATAACTTCGAGCTCAATAATTCTCAATGGTTACACCTTTTCCTTTAAGAATTCAATGAGTGGATTGTGATATCCATACAGCTTTATTTATGACAACATGAGACTTTTAAAATATTCATAAACTAATAAATCTATAGAACTTCCATTGTCTACTAGAATTCTTGCAACAAACCTCTCATAGATCATCATACTTACTACTAGTGTATCACCATGGGGGGATAGCAATCCATATAAATCAGACCTGGAAAAACTGAGTATTAAGTGATCTTTATTTACATTTTTAGGGTGCATTGATACAGCTTCAACGAAATTGACCTCACGGACGTGCGCTCCGGCTTTCGCCTTATTCAGGTATGCCTTCCTCTTTAATGTTCCATCTCCACCACCAACATCTCATCCATCAATGAAATGACATCTAAAGTAAATTATACCAACATTTTCTAGCGGATATATGGGCTTCTTAAAAAAATCGGGGTCAGTTTCGTTAAACGATTCCTCGCCTTGGCCTCACTTTTTATCTCTCTAGCCTTTTGAGGATAATTTTATCATCTTCTCGACTTTGTATTGCCTTTGGGTTTGGATGTTAACTAAACTTATCCATATACTTCCTTACCCCTTCAGATCATGGAATTGATCTCATCTTTCAAAGATACACACTTATTAGTAGTGAGGTCATGGTCCTTATGGAACTCCCATAATTTGATTTTGTATATCAAGGTTTGAGGTATTTTAAACTTTTCTATCCACCTAAGCTTTTCACTTCCTTAGACCTCATCGAGGATGTGATCAACGCCCATAGTGAGCGGTGTGTATTCATCAAGCTTCTTCGACTTTAGCTTATTAGATTCTTTGTATTTTTCCTTCCTATCAGAAATCCCACCAGCATCGGACTTCCTATGACATGACTCCATTACAACCATTGCCTCCTTGATATTCATATTTTTTCCTACTTTGTTAAGAAGCTCAGTTATTGTGATCGGAAGCTCTTTTGCGAATGACTAGTAGAGCTTTCTAGGTAATACACTGATCATAATGGTAGTAATTACTATCTTTCCATCATAGTTTATCACCTTCAACTTATCTATTTGATTCTGGTGATGTACACCCCTTTCGTATCATCCTCCTTTTGGAAAATGATTAACAAGCGAGCTACCATTTTCCTCGACTTTGTGCCGAAGTAGAAGTTATTTATAAATAGGTCGGCTAGTTATTTGAAATTAGTTATCTTCCCCAGGGAGCCCATTGTACCATATCTAGTCTGATCAAATTAGATTAATTAAAAATTCCCTACACCTTATCGCATCAGGTCATTATTTCCATCGTCTCTCGGTGTTATAAGCGATTTTTGGGACTTTGGTGGGGTTAGATAACTAACAATTTATGCTTTAAATGGATATCCCTTAACTTATCCCCACTACAATGGGTTATTTTTCTTTATTAAATCTCTGAGTCGATCCTCCAAGCGTTGAATTTACCCTTTATACTACTAATCCTTCTCTTTCCAGTTCGTCATTGAAAGTCTTATGTGCTTGTCCATGATTGTCAGCCAAAATCTCTTCCCTTCTATAAATATTCTTAGGAGTGTTCATCATCGACTCTTCTTGGATTTGGCAGATGTAATACCCCGTTTCTTTATGAATAATTAATTTCTATGTGTGCATGGATTTGTTAATTTAATTAGAGAAATTAAATGGGTTTCGATAAATATTAATTAGAGAGTTAAGGATTAATATTTATTATTATTATTGTGATAAGTAAATAGAGAGGTGATTCTGTATATGTCATTTACGAGTGAAAAGCGACGGTTTATTATATTTTATTGATAGGTTATTACATCATCAGTGGATTTATATATTAATAGGTGACGTGTACTGTATGCACATGTCGGGCCCAATTAATGAGATATTGGTGTCTTTGCAGTTGGGAGACTTTTATGATCTTTTTGAATATATCGTGATCTGTAATGGGTCAAAATATTCTAGAATAGGTACCCGGGTGTTATAAATCGGTTCTAGGGCCTTTTTAGACATAGTAGGGATCGTATAGTGGTATGAGGTTTTTTTACCCTTAGGGATAGTGTTAAAAATGGATTACGGTGTCATTAAGAAGTATAAAACTATTACATAAGTGGATTACAACCTCATTTTTTTGCCTATGTATAATTGTGATTAAGGGAGAGATTAGGGAAAGAGAAAAAGGAAGAAAGAGATAAGAGAACGTTAGAGAAGAAAGGAGAAGAGCATCTACGATACTCATATTTATCCCTATGTAGAGAGACTTCAGATTCACATCCAAAATGCAAGTATTTAATTTCTTTACATTGCAACAATGAAGTTAATTACATTCATGATTAATTGGGTACAAATCTGTTATTAAAAAATTTAAACTTTAAGAATTAAAATAAAGAGATTTAAAATGTGTAACCTCTGATTTGTATTTGATATTAATTAATGATGGATACATAAAAATTTCATTGATTTAATCCTAAGTTTACAGGTATGGACATGTAGAACATTGATAGGGTGTTAGAAGCAA
Organism: Sambucus nigra; assembly: GCA_949130495.1. Lineage (NCBI taxonomy): Eukaryota > Viridiplantae > Streptophyta > Magnoliopsida > Dipsacales > Adoxaceae > Sambucus > Sambucus nigra. The sequence goes on from CASBWL010000026.1 coordinate 4,956,356, forward strand.
TAACATTTCAAGTTTGATTAATTCTAGGTTTGATTAAATTAATTAATTACGAATCATAGGGTTTAATTATGGATTCAGGTATATTTTGTAGCCATAATGCTTTTGGGTTGGTTATATTTTGATGTGGGATGTTAATTCAATATTTAAGGAGGTTTAGGACCTCTATTGAAGGGTTTTGGAGGAGAAAACCTAAGGAAGAAGACAATTGGTAGCCCAACAAACTGAATCGGTTCGCGGGAGGAGCGAATTGGTTCGATTGATCGAACTGATTTGGTCTGCCAAGTGAAACGATTTGGTTTACTAGCCTACCAAGGTTTTATTTATGCACTATTTTGATCCGTTAGAGTTTGATGAATCAGCGTGGGAGCTTTCGGGGACAGAGTGTGAATACTGGGGAATATTACAAGGGTTTGGTACGTGTGTTAGGCCAATGGATAGACGAGTTTGGGTGAGATGAATCAGGAATTCAAATGAGTGAAAACTTATATGCATAATCGGGATGTCGGTTCGAACTTCAGAATTGGTATACTCATATTCTGTGGGAATTGAACACAAGACGGTACTTTTTATATATAAGTATTGGGGTGACTTATATATATGTGTGTGTGTGTGTGTGTGTGAGTGTGTGTGTGTGATTGTTGTTTGTTTATATTGAACTACCTACTCAATAATGCTATCATTAGGAGAATGTACGTAATTGGCAGTCCATCCTGGCATTGACCAGCAGGTGATGGATTGATTCCCATGTTCATAGTACTTTTTCATGCACACTATCCATGTGCAAGCATAAGTGTTGGTTTGGAGACTGGTGGGGTGCAATGTGGTATGGTTGCAACCCCCAGATGTATCTTTATGATCGCCTCCATTATTTGTGTTTATGCTTTGGGTATGGTGATGATATTAGGACCCGATGGCTCAATTTGGTGTGTGATATTCCTAGAGCGTGATAGTGCATGAGGGATGCATCTGTGAGGCTCTAGCTTTGGTGATACGGTTATACGTATATAGTGAGTGATATATATTTATTTGTACGAGATATGATATGTGTATCTATTTACAGCACGGGCGTAGCTATGTATCATATTGTGTGAATATCTAGTTATAGCATGAGTTTATCTATGTTTATATGTTTTGTGTATCTCTAATTGTAGCAAGTAAGTATTTATGTTACCATTTACTATAGTATACCTAGAGAGGGTAACATATGATTAGTGAATGGTGACTATTAGCGATTTTGGTCTTGGATAGCAGTTATTACCCCAGTTAGACTAGTTAGAATAATTATTATAATAAAATCAATGCGTTAGATGCGCACTATAGATGAGAGGTCGGGATAAGTCTCATTTGAGTGTGAATGGTAAATTAATAATGAAAGTAATACACTATATGATTTATTCATTTAAAAATTTTAATTACCTACAAAATATTTTCAAAAAATTTTGGGCTTTGTCCAATGGGAAAATCTTTTTTCTTGTTTTTTAAAATCCCAAGTGTGCAGTAGCAGCATTAAGGACAACATGGGTAGATCTTTTGTGCTGTTGCGAGCAGTAGCTGTGGAAGATGAGTTTTTAGCCACCTCAGTTGAATTTCGGTTTCTTCCCAATTTCTCCTTTTGGGCGTGTTTCTCTGAGTTGGATAGGATTTTATTTGTGCCAGACTTTATCATTTGTTGCTTGTTATTTATGATGGATGGTTATTTGGAGTGGCCGATGGTTTATTCGGTTCATGATTATTTATTTATCTATTCATTAATTCTATTATTTTATTGTATCTATGGTTTTATTGTGTTTTATATTTACTTATAGCGACAGTGATGCTGAGAATGAAATCATATTGAATTCTTGTTTTATTTTAATAGAGGATTGATCAACCATTACTAGAATAATAAGGGTGTCACAATTGGTATTAGAGCATCAAGTTCAAGTATCCTTATGATTTGGGTGAACTTGTTATGTTATAAGTGTTGAATTTCTTTGATATAGAGCCCTATGATTATGACTATTATTTCATATTTTGCATTTATGTTCTTCTACTACTGATTATTTTTGAAGTGGAAGCTCATAAAATTTCAGTTTGATTTCAGATACCAAATACAAGGAGAGGTAGACCAACACGTGAAGCGATAAGGGTTATATAGAGGAAGGCTTAGTGGGATACGCAAGTTGTTTAGGTGACTGTGATCAGAGAAGAATAATAATATAATAGGTAGCTAACTCTTTCATGATCACGATGATGCAAAAATTACCCTATTTATAACCACAACTACTAGTGGTAACACTAGTGCAGAATCACCTAGTGCCGTCGGTTTGGGAGCGAGTCAGGGAGGGATTGTAGTAGGGTCATTCGCCAAAGTTTTAGGGTAGTGCGGATGTGATAATATCAAGCCAATAAAGGAAGGAAAATAACCAGAGATATCTTCGTATGTTCGAGTGCAATGACACTCAGAAGCAGGAACTAGCCCCGTTCAAGCTAATAGTACCATGTTACAAAAGAGATATGTTATTACTATTCAAGAGTTTTGGGTGCGGTATCACCACAAGTTCTTTCCATCAGCCGTGAAAAAAAAAGATGAAAAGGAGATTTTTAGATCTCACGCAGGAGGGTCGAATAGTGGCTGATTATGAGAAATATTTCACACTCTTGGCGAACTTTGTGTCAGATGATATGAATTCTAATGAGAAGAAGATTCTCCAGTTTATGTACGAGCGTACTTTGAGGATCCGTTAGCATTTTTTTTGGTCACTCGACATTGAGAACTTATATTGATGTCAATAACATCGCATTGCTTCACTGTCAAGATCATCTATTCCACCTGAGGGGAGAGAAGAGGACTAACGAGTCGAGATAGCAGGGCAAGACTGGGGGCAACGGTGCCAATGGGGCTCTGCAGCAATAGAGTAGGTATTAAGAGAGGGATTCCCAGTAAGGGAAATCATTTAAGAGGTTCAGATCAGGTAATGGAACTTTCTAGAAGGGCGAATTACATACTCCTAAATACTAGTAGTGACACACCCCAACCCAATTACTTATAATTAAGTCTGAAAGTCAAAGTGAGTCAAACCATGATTAATTTAACCAAACCATAAACAAGAGTTTTAATTTCAGAGTCATCATTGTAAATCCATATAACTGAAAACCTTTTTACCACATCAGAGTAGTCATACTTATACAAACTTGCTTGAAGGATAATTTAACTTAATTACATCATTTACATTTAAACAAAATCTTTGTTTCTCCCATTCCTGGCTAACCCAGCCCGACTTCCTAGATTTGGCAGTGACATCACATTACCCGAAAAATGTGAACATAGGAACCATGAGCAAAAATAGCCCAGTGAATGCATCACTACTAAACTACTGCATGAATTTAAATGAAATAAATCATGTCTATATACTTATGTATTAACTTATCCGGCTCATTCATAATGAATGACCAACTTTTCCGAATCATGATTCACATATCCTGTCTAAATAGACAATTCTCCCCCATTCCTGGTCGAGGAGTAACCCGTTGTCATTAATAGACAAATATCCCCCATTCCCGGTCGAGGAGTAACCCCTCATTTCGTTAAACCGAAATGAACAATTTTATATTCATAACATTATGATCACATTCGTAACAGTATACAAATACATCATTCCAGTGAGTACACTCACCTTGGTTGACAACTATGTATTCACGTTTTCTTCTGGTGGAGCTGGACTGGGTTGATTAGACCTTACACCTGTCAATCCAACTAAATCAGTACTGAACCTCAATCATAAATATTATCCAAACATAATTATGTAACTTTCCATGGCTATACATCAACAATATAATTCCAATTAAGTCACATTCCATAAAACATAGGTAAAGTCAAAACAATGATATACATGTTAATAAAGTTACGGACATTCAACCGTAGGAAATACCTCATAAGGAATTTATTAACAAAACCAAGTAAACATTAAATTATACTTCTCAATTTATATACACATGAAACATGTACTCAAACTACCCTTTGTAAGGACGAAATACAAACATTCATTCAAGGGGTATCCAGTATGGCCTGAAATTATTGTCCTACATACTTAACTATCCTATATTCCTAAATTGTATAAATACAGGGGTCCAACCTCATCAATATGAAAACATATATGAATATAATTTCCGGTACAAGTGACGGTGTAATTTTTCAAGCTTCCTAGAGCAAGTTATGGCCATTTCTTTACAACACAAGAAATCTGCCCTACAAGCTCCTCTATTGTTCCTTCAACTTCCAAGAATTTTCATAATTTTTATCCAGCATAACTTTCCATGATTTTCAACCCATTTTCATTACACATACTTAATAGTACATAATTAAAGTTTCATAATTGTTTGACTTAATTTTCTATCTCAAAAGCTTGACTAAACTCAGGGCGTAACGAAATGAAGTATAAAAACAGAAACCATGTACCAACTTGAAATCATCATTACCGCCTAACCACAAATAGATAAATTCTAATTTTCACATATGATATGCATATATGAGTATAATTTCATATCCAATTGGAATTTATCAATTACAGTAAGCACACAAAGATATATACAAGTTTGAATACAAGGGGTTTCAATACAAAGCATTTTTTAAGGGTTTATGCATTCAACTTAACTTAAACATGCATATATTCATACATATGCACCCAAGCATGAAAGGTAAATAAAAAAATCAAGTATTTATATCATATAAATCATAAATATATGAAAAATAACAAGATTTGCAATTAGGATTACCTTCGGGACGTTTACGTAATTTCTACGGATTTTCTACACTTTTTCTCCTCACTTTTCTTCCTAAACTTCTACCTTCTCTTTCCTCAAGATAACAACACTCTTAAAACTGAACCTAGGGTTTGTTTTTCTGAAGAATATGTTAGAGGACGAGTTTTAAGTCGACCAAGGCTTCCTCCCAAGCCAACCAATCAAATTAAACCATTTGGTTTAATAAAAGACAATTTACTACTTAGAGGGAATTGACAGATTTTCCCCTTGTTCGTAATTTTGGCCTAACTTCTTACTCGCATATCCATCGCCATTTGTTTTATTAAAACCCTAAATCACATGTATACAACTATCTATTTTTTACCTCAAGTCAAATGTAATGTGATATGGGTCAAAACTAGTCTCTGACAGGGATATTTCTACCAAAAACAACAAAATTTTGTGTTCGTAAATAATTCGACCTTTCATGATTTATGAAAGTATGATTATAATAAACATAATAAATTAACATTAGATATACTAATAACACATTATTCATATTACATACGATAATCATGATTTAAATATAATTTATCATGATTATATTCGGGTTGTCACAACTTCCCCCCTTAGAAAATTTCGTCCCCGAAATTTAATATAAAGGTAACTTACCAAACAAATGGGGATACTGTTTCCTCATGCTATCCTCCGTTTCCCAAGTTTCTTCTTTAACTCCATGGCTCATCCACATAACTTTAACTAAGGGAATAACTTTATTGCTCAATACTTGCTCCTTACGATCAAATGGTCTTAACTGGAAGAAAATGAGCTGACTTCGTCAGTCGGTCTACAATCACCCAAATAGAATCATGCCCCTTTGGTGATCGGGGTAATCCTGTAACAAAATTCATCGTTATATGCTCCCACTTCCATTTCGAAATAGGCAATGACTGTAATAATCCTACCGGCTTCTGATGCTCCGCCTTTACTTGCTGGCACACTAAACATTTAGCTACGAACTCTGCAATCTCACGTTTCATATTGTTCCACCAGTAATACTCTTTTAAATCTCTGAACATTTTGGTACCTCCCGGATGCATAGAGTAAATAGAACTATGTGCCTCTTCTAATATATCTTTCTTTAAGGGTGGATCATTCGGTACACAAATCCTATTTTTATAACACAACGATTCATCATTCTTAATTTCTAAGTCACTCTCTTTACCATCTAGGACATCTTGTTTCTTTTTCTCAAGGAATGGATCACTGGTCTGCAAATTTCGTATGCGCTCGGCCAATAAAGGTCTCACTGTGACATGTGGTAATAATCCTCAACTTTTTGAAAACTTCAATTCAATCCCGATCGATCTCAAGTCAAGAATATTTCCAACACGGGCACACTGTATGCAACCAAGCATCCCTGATGATTTTCGACTCAAAGCATCTGCTACTACATTGGCCTTCCCAGGATGATGATGGATGGTACAATCATAGTCTTTAATCAGGTCTATCCAACGCCTCTGTCTCAAATTCAGTTCTTTCTATGTAAACAAGTATTTCAAACTTTGATGATCCGTAAATATCTCACAAGTTTCTCCATACAAGTAATGTCGCCACAACTTTAATGTAAAAACAATGGCCACTAGCTCCAAATCATGTGTAGGGTAATTTTGTTCATGCGTCTTTAATTGTCTGGAAGCATATGCTATTACCTTCCCATTCTGCATAAGAACACATCCCAACCCCTGTAATGAAGCGTCTGTATAGATCACAAAAGACTCATTCCCACATGGAATAGCAAGTATAGGGGCTGAAACCAACCGCTTCTTTAATTCTTTAAAACTCCTTTCGCATTCTTCATCCCATACAAACTTCACTTCTTTACGGGTCAACTTTATCAATGGTAATGCTATTGCTGAGAATCCTTTAATGAATCTGCGATAGTAACTTGCCAACCCTAGGAAACTCCTAATTTCTGTCACATTCTTAGGACTCTCCCATTCAACAATTGCTTCCACCCTCTTTGGATTAACATATATCCTATTTCCCGAAACAACGTGCCCTAAAAACACAATTTCATTCAACCAGAACTCACACTTGCTGAATTTAGCAAACAATTTCTTCTCTCTCAAAATCTGCAATACAAGTCTCAAATGCTTCTCATGTTCCTCCATGCTACGCGAGTAAATCAACACATCGTCAATGAATACAATCACAAAGGAATCAATGAAAGGGTGGAATACCCGATTCATCAAATCCATAAAAACTGCTGGAGCATTAGTCAATCCAAATGGCATCACCAAAAACTCATAGTGCCCATATCGAGTCCGAAAAGCTGTTTTGGAAATATCGCTATCCTTCACTTTCAGTTGGTGGTAACCCGATCTCAAATCAATCTTTGAAAGTACTGTGACCCCTTGTAATTGGTCAAACAAGTCATCAATACGAGTTAGATGGTACTTATTTCTAATGGTCACCTTATTCAACTACCGATAATCAATACATAATCGCATTGTCCCATCTTTCTTTTTCATAAATAACACTGGGGCTCCCCATGGCGAAATAGTAGGCCGAATGAACCCTCTGCTTATCAGATCTTGTAATTGCACTTTCAATTCCTTCAACTCTGTTGGTGCCATTCTATAAGGAGCAAGGGAAATCGGACCAGTACTTGGAATTAATTCAATAGAAAACTCTACTTCCCTATCGGGTGGCAATCCTGGCAATTCTTCTAGGAAGACATCAGAAAACTCTCTAACCACTGGTATATCTTCAACTTTAAGTGCTTCCTTACTAACATCAACCACATACGCTAAATACCCTGTACAACCCTTACTCAATAACTTTCTGCTCTTTATTGTTGAGATGAGACAATTAGGGATAACATTCCTTTCCCCTGTAAACTGGAACTCGGGTTCACCAAGAAGATGAAATGTAACTTCTTTTCAAAAACAATCAATGGAAGCATGATATGATGATAACCAATCCATCCCCAACGGTATCAAATCAACATAGAAATCTCGCTCATCCATTCGTAAGACACAATCTTTATAAACATGCTCAACCAGAATTACACTTTCCATTGGGGTAGAAATATATAAGGCACAATTGAGAAATGAACATGGTCTACCCAAATGTGAAATAATATGCAATGCTACAAATGAATGCGTAGATCCAGGATCAATGAGTGCATATAGATCTTTATTTGCAATAGAAAGTTTACCTATAACCACCTCTGGTGTAGCATAGGCATCTTCCAATGTCATCGCAAAGACTCTTCCTCTCGCCTTCGATCCACTTGCTTGTCTTGTATATCTTCCCCTGGTGGCATTGCCTGGAGATGATCCTTTATGAGGCCCCACACTACTGACTGAAATCTCTCTTGATAACATCAGACAATTATTTCTCAGATGGCCCTTCTGATGACAGTTGAAACATTCTATATTCAGTAGCTTTGGGCAATTTCTCTTTACATGACCCGATGTCCCACAAAAGAAACAAACATTTGGATCTCCTTGCGATGAAACTCTTGAACCTCTTCCACCACTTGCTTCACCCCTTTGAAAACTACTTCCCATGCCTCTACCATGCTGGAATTTCTGCCTTCCAAGTCTCGAATATTCTGTATCACTACCCTTTTGATAACTTGGATCGAATCGGCTTCTCTTTACACCTCGTTCTCGATTCCCTCTAGCTTTATTCATGTCCCTTTCTACTAACATGGCTTTGTTCACCAAGGATGAATAATTAACAGTCTCAAAAGATGATAGCCTTGATTTAATAACTAACTCTAGTCCATCGAGAAATCGGCTGCACATATCTTCCTCATTTCGTATAAACCTCGAAGCAAAACGAGATAAGGCTGTAAGTTTGGATTCATATTCTCTGATAGTCATGCTTCCCTGATTCAACATGAAATATTCCTTGTCCTTTTGTTTTTGATACATTGGGGGAAAATACTTATCATACAAGGCTTTACCAAAAGCATCCCATGAGATCACATTCCCGCCTCGTGGAGTAATCAACAAATGTTTCGTGGCATCCCACCAGTACTTAGCTTCTCCTTACAGCATATACGCCGCCAAGGTTACCTATTGATTTCAGTCATCCCCATTACCCCAAAGATAAGTTCAATTTCTTTAACCCATACTTCTGCCTCTGCTAGATCAACTGCTCCTTCAAATGAGGGTGGGTTCATCTTAATAAATTTCTCATGTGAAGTACTTATTTCTTCCCGGTGTATCACCTCCTCATCCCTAGCCAATGCTTGTGCCTCCAGTTTCCTGGTCTGTTGTTCTTCCATCTGTGCCATAAATCTAGCTTGCTGCTCTGCCATTAGAGTTATAGCATGTGCCATTTTTTGCATATCTGTCAGTTGTTCTGGCTCAGGTTCCACATTTATTTGAACAGGTTGCTCAACCTCCGCGTCTGCTGGAATATTTGAAACCTCATCCTCCATTATCACATTTACATTCCCTCATTCCATTCTCTTATATCTGAAATGAATCAAAGATATAACAACATGCAGATATACATATCTTTCCTAACATAATCGTTAGTATCAAATAAAATATATTTCTAACATTCACTGCCAAATCTAGATACTTCTCACTCCAAAACCTCTAAAACCTAGGCTCTAATACCAAAAGCTGACACACCCCAACCCAATTACTTATAATTAAGTCTGAAAGTCAAAGTGAGTCAAACCATGATTAATTTAACCAAACCATAAACAAGAGTTTTAATTTCAGAGTCATCATTGTAAATCCATATAACTGAAAACTTTTTTACCACATCAGAGTAGTCATACTTATAAAAACTTGCTTGAATGATAATTTAACTTAATTACATCATTTACATTTAAACAAAATCTTTGTTTCTCCCATTCCTCGCTAACCCAACCCGACTTCCTAGATTTGGCATTGACCTCACATTACCTGAAAAATGTGAACATAGGAACCATGAGCAAAAATAGCCCAGTGAATGCATCACTACTAATCTGCTGCATGAATTTAAATGCAATAAATCATGTCCATATACTTATGTATTAACTTATCCGTTTCATTCATAATGAATAACCAACTTTTCCGAATCATGATTCACATATCCTGTCTAGATAGACAATTCTCCCCCATTCCTGGTCGAGGAGTAACCCGTTGTCATTAATAGACAAATATCCCCCATTCCTGGTCGAGGAGTTACCCCTCATTTCGGTAAACATAAATGAACAATTTTATATTCATAACATTATGATCACATTCGTAACAGTATACAAATACATCATTCCAGTGAGTACACTCACCTTGGTTGACAACTATCTATTCACGTTTTCTTCTGGTGGAGCTGGACTGGGTTGATTAGACCTTACACCTATCAATCCAACTAAATCATTACTGAACCTCAATCATAAATATTATCCAAACATAATTATGTAACTTTCCATGACTATACATCAACAATATAATTCCAATTAAGCCACATTCCATAAAACATAGTTAAAGGCAAAACAATGATATACATGTTAATAAAGTTACGGACATTCAACCGTTTTAAATACCTCATAAGGAATTTATTATCAAAACCAAGTAAACATTAAATTATACTTCTCAATGTATATACACATGAAACATGTACTCAAAGTACCCTTCGTAAGGACGAAATACAAACATTCATTCAAGGGGTATCCAGTATGGCCTGAAATTATTGTCCTACGTACTTAACTATCCTATATTCCTAAATTGTATAAATATAGGGGTAAAACCTCATCAATATGAAAACATATATGAATATACTTTCCGGTAGAAGTGACGGTGTAATTTTTCAAGCTTCCTAGAGCAAGTTATGGCCATTTCTTTAGAACACAAGAAATCTGCCCTACAAGCTCCTCTATTGTTCCTTCAACTTCTAAGAATTTTCATAATTTTTATCCATCATAAATTTGCATGAGTTTCAACCTATTTATATTACACATACTTAATATTACATAATTAAAGTTTCATAATGGTTTGACTTCATTTGCTATATCAAAAGCTTGACTAAACTCAGGGCGTACCGAAATGAAGTATAAAAATAGAAACCATGTACCAACTTGAAATCATCATTACGGCCTAACCACAAGGAGATAAATTCTAATTTTCAGATATCATATGAATATATGAGTATAATTTCATATCCTGTTGTAATTTATCAATTAAAGTAAGAACACAAAGAGATATGCAAGTTTGAATACAAGGGGTTTCAATACAAAGCAATTTTTAAGGGTTTATGCATTCAACTTAACTGAAACTTGCATATATTCGTGCATATCCACCCAAGAATGAAAGTTCAATAAAGAAATCAAGGATTTATATCACATAAATAATAAATATATGAAAAATAATAATATTTGTAATTAGGATTACCTTCGGGACGTTTACGTAATTTCTACGGATTTTTCTACACTTTTTCTCCTCACTTTTCTTCCTAAACTTCTACCTTCTCTTTCCTCAAGCTAACAACACTCTTCAAACTGAAACCTAGGGTTTGTTTTTCTGAAGAAATATGTTAGAGGGAGAGTTTTAAGTCGTCCAAGGCTGCCTCCCAATCCAACCAATCAAATTAAACCATTTGGTTTAATAAAAGACAATTTACTACTTACAGGGAATTGACAGATTTGCCCCTTGTTCGTAATTTTGGCCTAACTTCTTACTCGCACATCCGTTTGATGCACCGTTTGTTTTGTTAAAACCCTAAATCACAAGTATACAAATATCTAGTTTTTACCTCAAGTCAAATGTAATGTGATAATGGTCAAAACTAGTCTCTGATAGGGACATTTCTACCTAAAACAACAAAATTTTGTGTTCGTAAATAATTCGACCTTTCATGATTTATGAAAGTATGATTATAATAAACATAATAAATTAAAATTATATATAATAATAATACATTATTCATATTACATAAGATAAGCATGATTTAAATATAATTTATCATAATTATATTCGGGTTGTCATAAGTAGGGCTAGGGTATACAAATTGAAGGCTAGTAGCATCGTGGTTATCGAGGCTAGCAGGACCAGGGATAGAGGTAGCCTCCCTAGGGACAACAGGGATAGAGGCAAGCATATTTAATAGGTATATCTTTCATATGTGGTGATTGGGGCCACATGTGTCATGGATGCCAAAATAGGGATAGAGTGTAATACCCGTAATTTTAGAATATAATTTGAAATTAATTTGAATTTAATTATTACTTGAGAATATAGTAATATATGATATATGTTTAATATTCATTAGAGATCCAAAGTAATATATGACTTTACTTATGATTAATTTTAGAAGTTGTCGCGAAGAGTTAATATGACAATTTCGGTGAATAAGTCAGACGCGTGTGAAAGTAGTGTCGGGACTTGATTTATATAAAATAAAAAGAAGAATATTGTTATGTCATTCAAATGGTTTTTTTGACCACACCAAAGTGTTTAGAAATGTTTTTATAGTAAAAAAAGTCTACTCGGACATTCGTATTCGGTCTCGGGGAACTTTGGAGCTGAATAGTCACCCCAGAAGGGTATTATGGTCTTTTCACTTGGGAGGTGAATAGTGCACACGAATTCGGGAGGTTAGTTATAAGTGTAAGGATCTTAGATTATTCATTTCATTCTACAAATTAGAAAGAAATAAATTCAGAGAAAGTGAGGAGTTCCGTGCGGAAAAGGAAGAGCCTTTGTGGGAACACCAAGAGCTAAAGGTCACCAGCAGCAACCACCACCGGAAGGTGATTGGAGAAGGGATAAATATGTGACAACCCTCTCTAAATAATAATGGGTGGCCAGACCTATACTAAAATAAATCAGGTATCTTAGATGGGACAGTCTCAACATCAACATACAACACTAAAATATAAGGCTAACTACCTGAAATCATTAAGTGCGAATTGTCAAAATTTTAAAACCTTTTATTTAACAACAACAACAAAACCAATAATGCACATAACCAACAATATACATCTGACTATGAAGAGTGAAATGTGCATGTTCCAACAATATGAAAGAGTACAGTACATTGGACAACAAAATCTCAACAATGAAATACCCGAATATGTTGTCGGGTAACAGACAATTCAATTAACTGATAGTGAAATATGAAAGTGTAAATCTATAACGCTTGAATACTAACTCAATACAAATGAATCCTAATCTAGATATACAAAGATAGGAATCGACTAAAGCCAAGTGCCGCAACAGTCTGCTACTGCCACAGCTCCACAAATCCTGAATGGAGGAACATCAAAGGCGTCCTTGCGGACGAACACCTGAAGTAATACAATATATATACATGAAGGAGTAAATATAAACGGGTCAAAGCCCGAGTTTTGAAAAACGTTTTATAGCAAGTGTATTAAAATGCATAATAATTATAAATGCATTATTACATGATTTAGTTAGAATCGAGCTCTCCATAAAAATAATCTCACCTCTCAACTAAAGAGTGCACTAAGCGTATGCACGTGATCTCCAAATGGATGCTCGATTCTATTTAGGTAAGAGGATTCTAGCTTAAACCCAAAAGAAGTATTTAAGTGAAACCGTCTAACCTAGGTCCCAATCTACATTTGTTTCCACAATTTATAAGTTATATACATTAACTTTAATTTAATAATTATAATCATCTTTATAATGTTCATTTGTTGAACATATAAAGTTACATGATCCAATCATGTCCACATTATCACAATACATCAACAATCTCATTTACTAGAATTTTTGTATTCTAGTGATGCCCTTTTTTAGGCATGAAACCATATATATAATTATTATAGTAATTATATATGAGTTATTAGCGTCATGAATATTAAAGACTAGACTCCTCTCGATTTTCAACACGGCACTGCGTTTCGTGCGTGGGACGTCTCGTCGGAGCGAAATCCAAACAAGGAACCTCCCCGTTACACTACTCCTGACCGTATTAATCCTCGAGGCTCGTTATGCCCTCAATTCATGATGCATGTAACGCAAATTATTTCTAATTTTAATTTATGAATATTCCCAATTCTCAACAGTACACGGCATTTCATGCGTGGGACGTCTCGCCGAAGAGAAATCCAAACAAGGAACCCCCCGATTACACTACTCCTGGCACTGTCGATTGTCGGGATAGGTGATATATATATAAATGAGTATGAGCATTAAGGACTAAACTTATCCCCAAGTTCCAACATTACACTTCGGTTCGTGCGGAACCCCCCCGATACACTAATCCTGGCAATGTAGGTCGTTGAGGTCCATTATTCCCTTGACACCCAAGTACAAACACAAGCAATAATAACCATCCAACCGAGCTATAACTCGAAGGACGCAGGCTCACATGTTATCATCTTCCAGCAGCCCATATACGTAGCAAACTGGGGCCACTTGGTGGGGTTCAACGACACCCACCTCGTGATCTACTCACGCACACAACGTCCGGGAAGCGGTCATAGTTCTTACCCGACATGTGAGAGCGACACATACCCCCGCCCTCTCACCCCCAAAAGAAATAGATGTATATAAATATGTCATTTGTTGACCACCATGGACGATTATGACCTGGGGAATATCCACACCCTGCATTATTTGTCAGGATGCTCACCCTCTAAGCACGAAACTTCCCAATGATAGCAAGGAGGGGGTATGCTTAACATGTATATACACCATCATATAAGGTATACATACATCCCACATAATAATGATATACCATTATATAAGGTGTACCTGCAACAATCATTTCCATATTCATTATACGCTCTTTGGCACAATTTGATTAACATCATTGTTTAGTATATCTCTCTCATGATACACTAATCGTCAATTCTCACACCTAACCCCACTTAGTATACTTGATACTATTTCTCACTTGACGCTCACATCTCGCTTTTATTAGCATTTCTCAACGTGTGAGATATCTCCCAAATAAAACATCAATAAGGATATGTCTATATCCGTATGCACCTCAAATAGCATTCATAATTCTCCATCCATTATAGAGTTCAATTCATTTAATGAACAATTAAAGTTATCCCATTCGGGATTGGATCCTAAGATCCGTTATCTTTAAATTATTCTCATCATCAACTCGTGAACTCGTTATTATCACGAAATAAAAACCCCCAAATATAAGTGGGCTTCCCCACTTAGAAAAATACCAAAATCTCTATCGGTATTCCTCAAATTTAGTCAATATGACTCCAAAATTTCTTATAAGGGAAAATCACTAAAAGTCTCCAAAACATACACCAAATATCTCCTATAGAGATCCCCAATCGATAACCTCGAACAAAACGGGATGAAATTCTTTATAGAAAAACAATCCCTCAAAAGCCCTATTTCCGAATCGATTCGGGCCAATTTCGAATCGATTCGGCCCAGTGAATCGATTCGGCCAGGAAGGCGAATCGATTCGGGTCATCAGACCTGGAATTCTGTCTCAGGCCGAATCGATTCGGCTGGAGTCCGAATCGATTCGGTCACTGAGACCTGGGCACCTGCATAATTCCGAATTGATTCGGCTAGGGGGCCATTATATATATATATATATATATATCTGTGTGTGTGTGTGGGTGTGTGTGTGTGTGTTGTGGGTAATTATTGGACTAATTATATATTGTTTTTGGGCTCATTTGGGAGTCCAAAGTTGGGGCCTAAAGTCTAACTCGGGAATTGAAGACTAACATTTCATAATTAGAGTTAACCCACTCATTTGGGAGTATATCCAAGAACCCTAGACATAACCACCCAAGAGGAGGAGGAATAAAGGCTCCTCTACAAATTTCAGGAAAGGATTCTCTTACCATTCTTATTCAAATTTTACTTATTAATGTTAATACCATGCTTAGAAAAATATTTAATAATCTGTTGGGACTTCATATTTAGAGACCTTTTGAATTGGATAGTAATTGATGATAATTATGTAATCCATATTTATATCCATAACCCCTTGTCTCAACTATGTATTCATGTGGTTTAAATGGAAGATTACTTGTAGAAAAAATGTTGTAGAACCATCTTATTAATTTGGAAATCATTGGGGTAGTATAAGATGAAATCTAGAAATTTCATGTTCATGAGTTCTTGACAAATTATTGATGATTTGGTGATAATATAGGAATTATTTGGATATTTAATCATGTTTAAAATGATGTTATTTCAAGTTAGAACCCCTTACCATAACACATTGGAGATTTTGGAATCATAAGAACAAAATTTGATAGATTTATAAATCAATGGAAAAATCCCGTCTTGAAAAAGACCTTATCTTGCCTTACTGGAAAAATCGATTTGATTTGTCCTCTTAACCAATCTATTTGGAATGACCTTCTTATAAAAACTTTCGTTGCCATCGTGTGGACGCTGAGCTCGTATTTTTTTTATTTTTCTTAAAGTAGTTATGATTTTTCTACAAAAGGGTGTACGAGACCATATGAACAAGATGATTTATGCATGATTCTTATAAATATAAAAAAGGTAGGGATGTAACTAGATGATTTGGGAAATTTTGGTAGGTTCACCTACAGGATAAGACCCTAAAAGATACGATGAAAAGCTTATGATTAATTCGGGGAGAGTTTAAATAAAAAGAAAGTCTTATTTGAGATACATCGAATGTATGAGGTTAAAATTAATAATTAATTTCCTCAAATGATTACCGTATAAATATATTAAGTAGGAATGTATCCTAAGCCTAGGGGGCTAATTCTAAATGGTTAACTCCGATTGTGATAATATGTTAAGTGAGATTACTTACCCATATTTGTGGATTTCTTAAATATGTACATATAACCTGTAAAAACATAATTCTTAGTATTTTCATTTTGTTTAATTTGCTTAATTTCGGACAAAATAAATTAAGTCTAGGCTAGTTATTTATGGAGTCTATTTAAAAGCCTTAAACTTAGTTCAAAGTCCAAGAATGTGCAATCAAATATTTCAAGAAGATTACATGTCAAGACTGCTTCATATGTTTAAGATCACTCAGGTATGAATACTTATGTGTAGTTGAGTAATGTGTATATTGATTAAATACTGGGTAATTTAACTGTTTGGGAATTAAAATCGTTTTATCGTTTTAAAATTATTTCTGAGTTGCAAATAGTCTAAGAAAATTCGAGGATCAAATTAAAAAGAAAATAATATTTTTTACTGTGTCTCGCTCAAACGAGATTGAGTATCGTTCATATGACATTGCATGTCGCGTGAACGAGATCTCATCTCGCTCGAACGACAAGGCATCTAGCTCGAACGGCCTACCGCCTCGATTTTCCTATTTTCATTTCCTTGGACTCTGTGCAGCTCAGTTATATATAAATTATATCTGCTAAAGTTTCCGTAAGCAGAACAGTTTAGAAAAACTTATTCCCATACAAGTTTTTCATCTTTCGATGTTTATTCAAGATCGTATTACTCGATTCCAAAGTTAGGTGATCTTGAACGTGTTTATCGGAAGATAATCCATTCACTACATTGTGTTGCACTTTGTGAGGAGAACTCTACAACCAAAGAGCTGAATGCTATTGTAGAAAGAGACCTTACGAAGTATCTTGTGAAGGAACCGTTCTTTTCTTCACTGCTGCCCTCTTGGAAATGGAAAGTTCCAGTCGAGACATCGAAACCGACACCTGCGGGTATTTCGTATATCGCACTTATTTCATTGTAATCAGTGTAAGACGTTTTGATACAAATTATAGTAAAATAAAAAGGTTTTGCCCTTCGGGGATTTTTCCTGAAATTGTTTATTTTACCGCATGATTTATTCATCGAATGGATTTAATCACTTAGATGCATGTTTAGGGTTTAAGAAGTTACAAATTATTTTTAACTAAAATTCGAACAAAGTTGGTTTTACCTAAGTTCACTAAAGGGTCGTTTCAAATTGGTATCAGAGCTTGTTGCACTTTTTGATTGTGTTTATGATCCCGTGTCCTTAGGTATGCCTTTCGGTGGTTTTGATGATTTTAGAATTCACCTGTTTGAATCATCTAATTGCAAATCACACATGAAAACTGCTCTTAAAAAACTTGTCAATAAAGGTGATTGTGAAAAATGTCTTTACTGCGAAGGTTTTGGTAACAGGATAGATGAGTGTCCCACTAAACCGAGGGAGAATTTTAATAAACCAATAAATCACGTTTCTTCCCTTAGTGATAGTGACCTAGAAGAAGATTTTTTTTTTTTAGTAAGCGTGATCTTTCCACCTATGTGGTTAGTCATGTAAGTGATAAAGACTTACCTTTGCATGAGTCTTCCACAACCACTGAAGTTGATACTCCTGAGAGTGAGGAGGAGGTGAGTGAGAATGAGAGCGAAGACGAGAGAGATTTGTAAATTGCTTTCAAAGAATTGTATGGAGAAACTTTAAAAACACAGAAAGAAAACGTGAAACTAGCAACCTTGTTAAAAGAACGTGCCATAGGAATAAATAATTCCAATTCTTTAATTGAGGATCTTAGGCCACAAGAAAAGAAAATTCGAGAGAAGGTAGAATATGTCGAGGGTGAGAGAGATAGTCTTCGAGGATTTATGGAGACTATGAAAAAGGAAATTCTAAAATTTAAAAATTCTACGCGTTTACTTGAGTCAAGGATAGGTGAGCTTGAAGAAAAACGGAGAGATTCGAGTAAATTTAAGTTCGATTTGGAGGCAAGGTCTGAAAAGTTAGAGAAAATCTTAGGCACCGTCGAAATCAAAGATAATCGAAGAGGTATTGGCTTTAATAATCATGTCTCACCTGCTCCCAAAGCCAAAACCATCCAAACAAGAAAGTGGCCTAGGAACCTTAGGAGAGAGCCACCTAGGAACGTGAGGTACAATCAGCATATAGGACACACTCCTCATCGTATCTACACTTGCACACATTGCGGTAGGAGAGGTCATCTCAGACAGTTTTTCTACAACGTTAAGAATGCTCCTAGAAAGTCTAAACCTATTTCGGTTCCCAATTTCTCTTCGCGTCGGTTCACACCTACTTGGGTTAGGAAGTCGGATTTGGAAGCATTAGACTTAAAGATTGGTGATTGTCGCATCATTGCTCGTGGTTCTCCTCATCTATCCTCGTTCGATTGAGGTTGTTCGTCGATTTTTCATACACTAGTATCTCCACCTTTCCTTATTCTTGGCTAGTTTATGGCATGTTTCTTGTTTTTGTCATTTATTTGAGTCTTTTCAAAAAATACAAAAGGATTTTGCATTTTATAAAACGTTTTGAAAGTACAAAAGGATTTTTCATTACTTTGAGTCGTGAAGCTACATGATTAATATAGAGATATTAGTGTGCTTGATTCCCCCCTTCTTTCATTTTTATGGGGATAGGATTTTTTATCATTATTATTGTTAATGTGAGTGATCTTAACCTTTTCACTATGAGGTTGTTTCGATGTTGATATGAATTTTTTACTCAACTTTGCTTATATGCCATCCTTGCACACAAGCACGAGTTCATATGGATGTTTAACTTCTCTTGCATATTAGAGTTTGGTGAGACGTTCTTATCTCAATTTTGTCATCAGTGCATAAGTAAACTTAAGGAGGAGGTGTGCTTGTAAGAACCGTTTTTTCGTGAGAATTGGTATTAAAAATATGTTGAGTCTTCACGGGAAAGGGCTACGAGAGTGTATAATTGACTCGTCATGAAAGCCACCGTTTAAAAGAGCCCAAAAGAAAATTCAGGCAATAAAAGGAAATAAAATTCCATAATTGGGGCCAATAGGACTTTCTCTAAGTAGAGATTGATAGTTATTTCTAAAGATCTTGAAAAATTCATATATTGAGGGAGTTTGGTTGGAAATTAATGTAAACGGGTTTGCACCACGAATCTTATGTTGAAACATCGTATCATGACGCTATTGGTTGTAGAATGCACCACGAATCTTGTATGCATGTTGATTAAGTTTAGTTCATCAAACTCACACTTTTTATCTCACTTGGCTTTGATAAAGTTTGATGATTTCTTGCTATCAATAAGAACTCTTTGATCGATTCGACGTATTGAAATGATGGCACAATTATTGTAGTTCCCTCCCAATCAATCATCTTTCTTAATTAAGCACATTATTACCTTGTTAACATGTAATTCTCATTTTTCTCCTTTTACACTTTTTTTTTTTGTTTTTTTGTTTTTCTATTTTGCAGTCTGTTTTTGTGTTCCAGGTATTTTTTTGGGATAATTTTTTTGCTGGGAAAATTCTTCAAGTTTTTGGGGTAATTCTGGAAATTTTGTATTCTCGTTCGAACGACATCTCATGTCGCGCGAACACGTCATTCAAGCGACTTAAAAAATCATTTGCGCGACATATTATATCATTCGAGCGACATCGTATCTCATTTGAGCGACATCTTAAGTCATTCGAATGACTTCCCACGAGATTAGGGTTTCACATAAGCCGTCATTCTCTCTTCTTCTCTCTTGTCGTCCTTATCTTTTCTCGTGACAGCAGCTGTTACCCTCATTTTTTTGCCATTTTCAAAGGTTCAACCTTCAATCCTCGCCTCTGACTTCATTTTCGCACTCCTATGGACATTGTGTACCTCCCTTAAGCCCATAATATCAGGCATTTGTTCACCTAAGGGGTTGTTCCAACCGTTTTTCATATTTTTCTCATTGGGAGCACGATTTTTCCGGTGATTTCGAGGTAACAGTGATCTTACTTAACTTGATTTGAGATATTTATTAGTTCTATTACTGATTTTGACTGTGATGGTGGTTCGGTTGGACGTTTGTACGGAGATAGGTGTTTAGGTGTGCGTGTGTTCGAGACATTTGTTTTTACATCTCACATTGCACATTCTTGTCATGCCTCTTAGACGTCGTGGTGCCCCTATTGGGCGACTCATTGAGGCACCACCCTCTGCTCGAGCTCAGAGAGCTCAGGCTAGCAGCCCCCCATAATCTCCTGTAAGGTGGGCCACGCATGTTGAGTATGACAATTATTTCTCATTGGGTCTCCATATTCGGTCAGTTGTTTCTGAGAGGGTTTTTTGCTATTATGAGTTTTATGAGTTAGGTATGCCTCATTGGTTATCTTCTAGAGGCTGGTATTATATGTTCGGGGTTCAAGGGGATGTTTATCCGGATATTGTTCGGGAATTTTTCTTCCGTGCTCTTCCCCACTCCGAGGGGATTTTCTCTTCTATACGTGGCGTTCTTGTACTCGTCACTGTAGATCTCGTTGAAGCTTTTCTGCACCTTCCTCGTGTCCCTACTGCTGTGTTCCCTCATTATTCCGACGATGGACCGACTTATGATGATATTTTACGGCATTATTTCTGGGAGATTCCTCTAGCAGGGTCTACGATGTATCATCGCCATCTTTATCCTACTTTTTGTGTACTCAATAGGTTTGTTTCATCATCCATTTATCCTCGAATAAATCACATTCAGATTGGGTCAGACATTGTTTACTTTATGTACCATGTTTCTCAGGGGTGGGATATCGATCTTCCTACTATCATGCTTAGAGTCATATCTTCAGTCACTGTCCATGGTTCCATCCCTGTCCGTCCTGCTCTTCCCAATGGGATTCTCATTTCCACCATTTGCACTTCTTCGGGTGTCTCTGTTTTAGAAGGTGATATGCGTCTCTCTACGCCTGGTATTATTAATCAGTCTCCTTTTGCTTGTTCTGAGAGCCATTTGCCACAGACAGCGAGAGCGAGAGCTCCACTCCCAGAGGGAGTCTTGCCTGATGCTGATCCTGATCAGGCCTCTGATCAATCTAGTCCGAGCATGACTACTCCGCCACCACCCCCCACTTCTGCACCTTCACATCCTATAGAGGAGGAGTTTTATTCTTTACAGGCACATGTAGCTGCCCAGTCCAGACTATATGATACTAACATGGCTAGATTTGATGCTGAGGCTGATGCCCGTGCTCGTGCTGAGTCCAGGATGACAACATTTTTTGATGAGATGCGGTAGAGAGAGCATTGGAGAGGCGCCGGTTCATCTGGACTTGGACATATTTCTTCCACAGACACTGATGATGATGATGATGATGATGATGATGATGATACTCCTGATGCCTAGATGTAGTTGTTGCTTTGTATTTGAGACATCCATATTCCTGATGTATTTTGTTTTTCCCTCTGATATGATGTACTCTTGTGATCAGTTGTATCTTCGTATTTATGACATGGATGTACTGTCTTCTTCTGCGATTATTAGTGATTCTCTCATTATTATTATGATTCTGCTACCCTACCCATTGTCATATTGTTGTTTATTATTTAGATATGATTATTCACTCTCATATGTTATTGATAGATCTAGTTGTTTGTCCCATCTTTTGTCTATTCCAGGCAAAAAGGGGGAGAGATATGTGATGTAGGGGGAGTATGTATTTATTATAATTTTATATTTCCTCCGTACTTCACTTTGGTATTTGGTTGTGTCTCGTGTGTGTAGGTATTGTTTTCAGAGATTCAGATATTCATTGATATACATCACATGCAGTGACAGATTCAGATGATTGCCATTCAGAGACAGATTTAGATGCCTATCGTTTATTCAGTCTCATTACTATGTCCTGTACTTTATATATTTCGGTAAGTTTGGAACAGGACATGTACATGTATTTGGTTTTGTCATATAGATCTGTTTATTTTTGTCCCGGAATAGCCAAAGGGGGAGATTTGTAAGAACATAATTCTTAGTATTTTCATTTGGTTTAATTGGCTTAATTCTGGACAAAATAAATTAAGTCTAGGCTAGTTATTTATGGAGTCTATTTAAAAGCCTTAAACTTAGTTCAAAGTCCAAGAATGCGCAATCAAAGATTTCAAGAAGATTATATGTCAAGACTGTTTCATATGTTTAAGATCACTCAGGTATGAATACTTATGTGTAGTTGAGTAATGTGTATATTGATTAAATACTAGGTGATTTAACTATTCGGGAATTAAAATTGTTTTATCGTTTTAAAATTATTTCTGAGTTGCAAACAGTCTAAGAAAATAATATTTTTTACTGTGTCTCGCTCGAACGAGATTGAGTATCGTTCAAACAAAATTTCATGTCGCGTGAACGATATCTCATCTCGCTCGAATGACAAGGCATCTCAGTTGAATGACCTGTCGCCTCAATTTTTGTGTTTTCATTTCCTTGGACTCTGTGCAGCTCAGTTATATATAAATTATATCTGCTAACGTTTCTGTAAGGAGAACAGTTTAGAAAAACTTATTCCCATACAAGTTTTTCATCTTTAAATGTTTATTCAAGATCATATTACTCGATTCCAAAGTTAGGTGATCTTGAACGTGTTTACCAGAAGATAATCCATTCACTACATCGTGTTGCACTTTGTGAGGAGAACTCTACAACCGAAGAGCTGTATGCTATTGTAGAAAGAGACCTTACGAAGTATCTTGTGAAGGAATCGTTCTTTTCTTCACTGCTTCCCTCCTGGAAAGGGAAAGTTCCAGCCGAGACATCGAAACCGACACCTGCGGGTATTTCGTATGTCGCACTTATTTCATTGTAATCCGTGTAAGCCGTTTTCTTACAAATTATAGTGAAATAAAAAAGTTTTGCCCTTCGGGGATGTTTCCTGAAATTGTTTATTTTACCGCATGATTTATTCATCGAATGGATTTAATCACTTACATGCATGTTTAGGGTTTAAGAAGTTATAAATTGGTTTTAACTAAAATTCGAAAAAAGTTGTTTTTACCTAAGTTCACTAAAGGGCCATTTCATAACCCCTATTCACTCTAGTTGACTCCTTATATATGTACAAATAAATCTTATTGAAAAGGTAACAAGGAGCAAATGATTATCAATAATCTGGAATGATTTAAGTCTAAGTCAAGAGGAGAGAATACTAAGATCATTAAATGTGTTAGTAAAGGTAGTTAGGGATAAGTATACCTGTAATCATGTTGGTAAAATTAGTTTGATGATAACTAAACCTATAGTGGTTTTGGAAAGGTTAGTTGAGAAAAGTTATACCTATACATTTAAAGATAAATAAATTATGAAGAAAATGTGATTTAAGTGTAAAAGATAGTGCATGAGACTTAATATTTAATCGGAAAAGTAGTGGTAGGATAATGACTTAAAATGAGTTACGGAATAATTGACTAAAATGTTATAGTTAAGCTAGGAAGGCTATATTCTATATGGATTAGCAATTATTAATGATAATAATAATAATTGAATAATCTAAGAAAGTAGAAAAAAATTAAAGGGAAATAATAATGGAATAGCCAATTATTAATGAGAATAATAATTTGGTAATCTAGGAGAATGGAACTTATAGTTTAACGGGGTAGATGACGAGGAGTACGAATTAAATTATTAAATAGTTTGAAGAGACAAACAAGGGATATGGAATATTATATGACATAAGAATATGCTCCAAGTTTATTTAAATTGTGTAGTTAAGATTTTAAATTACATTCGGGGATTGGGGTACTAGACATAAATTACCCACTTTTAATTAATGCATAGCTAGATATATTATTCTTTACATGACAGATTAAATAATGGATGTTACAATTGGCATTTTGATTGAGGATATGAGTAGGACTGCCTCAAGATTAGAGGTGAGGTACTCATTACATGTGAGCATCGCTGGAGAGACGTGAAGTATGAGTTAGTAAAAAATTTCATAGTTATTGGTGAATAATCCTTGAAACTCTAGGGTTCTAACCCAAATTATAAATGTTTTCCCCCCAAGTATTCTTAAGATAGGGATAGTAGGACTGGCGATGGATAGGCTTGCAGTTGCGTTGAACGTAGTGGATTTCTCTCCATTGATTCTAGTGTAGGTTGTACTTCAATATTTTGTCATTTTATTTCATATTGGGATTTATACGGGCATAATCCCAAGTGTTTATTTACAACAGTTATACTTAGCTTTACATTATGGACATTGTATGATGATTCAGTTTATTATTTATGTATTAAATCTACTTTATTCATCTTTTTTTATTCATTGTGAATTTTGATATAAAATAAAGAAGTTTTTATCCCATAAGTGCTGAGAACGGTATAAATTATCGATGAGCCCCATCTTCGGCGTATTGAGCATGGACAACCTTTACGTGAGAAAATGGGGGTTGTTACAGTTAGTATCAGAGCACGGTTCTAGTGTCATTAGGTTGTGTGTTCGAGCTTGTTATTGTGACACCCCTCCTAATTAAACCTTGGGTGATCAAGTCTTAATTTAATTCAAAACAAGTTTCTTAAATGGTTCATTCTTAGCATCACTTTCGAAAAAAATTTAGTTACTAACGACCTAAGTGAAATTAAGCTAGTGCCAAATTTTAACTTCCTTAAACAGATAAAATAACTCATGCGGAATAATAAAGATTAAGAAGTACTCAACCAATCATCATAAATAACTGAATGAAATATAGTCTCGCTGAAAACCACGGCGGAAATAAAACCAATCTCAAAATCCAATATGACAGAATGACTTCAAATGTAAAAATTGGACAGCATGTCCCCAAACTGAGAATGCTAAAACCGAGATCCTACACACTAGATCTAAAGGAAGATAATCATCTAAGAAAACTCTACAAAATCCACATATGTTGCAGCTCCCAAAATCCGTAGAATGAAGTCATGACGGGTGTCCCTATGGCTGGGCACATAAAAGGTTTTTAAAAAGATTTTTACATAGAAAGAGTTAGTACTCCAGCAGTTATCAGAAATATGAGTTATTGGTTATACATGTTAAGCATTCGTACATTCTCTTGAGTTACCTCACCCCTCTCCACTGGACCTATTTGCTCTCTAAGTTTCCATATCATACACGCAGTATTTTAATAGTTCATAACTCGTATGTTATACACGTAGATAACTTATTCATCTCTTATTATCTTTGTTCTTTTTCTAATTAAGTCTCACTACTTAATTATTTTTAAAGTATTACTAGTCCATGTTATTATCTACTATCTCATGTCAGTACATTTTACACACAGTGTACATTTATCAGACGACATATACTAAATATTAGTTATCACTAATATGTCCTTAGAATACACATAAAGGACTCTTGGTTCAGAATGATTCATCGACCCCAAGTAAGAGTTGGTTCGGAATGATACATCCACCCTAACTATTCATATATATACACATATTCTCGCTCGGACTCTTTCATCACGACACCAGTTTTAAGTTTTGGTTCGGTATTCTTCATCGACCACAAACATATAATAACTCTATGTTAGTTCGGAATATCTCATCAACCCTAGCATAATCCATTTCGGTATAATTCTCTTAACCTAAAATTTCATACAATTCAGTAGGTACACACCCGACCTATCAATCATTTTAGTACGTAATATTTTATTCTCGTATATTCATCATACTTGTTAACTTATGATTTATGTCACTATCACATTTAATTGAGTATGTGCACTACTCTAAGGGACTTAGTTACCCCTTCAATTAATTAAGTAGTTAATTCATCTCTACCCCACTGATAATTATTTTGAATTCATGTTAACTCTCTTCGTAACGTAAATTCACCACTTTCGATACTCGACCCATTCGTTCTTTTCTTATCTAACCATTTTCTAAGTCTATCTCTCAATGACTATGATGGGTCTCAAATCTCTACCTACTGGTCTTTATCAAGTCCTAGGAGAGGTATAAAATCACCATAAACTTTTCATTAAGTGATAACCATTGAAGAAAATTGACTCAATAAGATTTTTTGGGAAAATAACAAGGGTCAATCGATCGACCTTCATCATCGATCGATCGATCGATCGTTCTGGGCAGCCTTTACCTATTACGTTTTTCTCAAGTTTTAATCACCCAAAACTCCCTTAAACCTTCTGGAACTCTCTACTAACTTCACCAATTAGTTTTTATATGAATATAGACTATTCCTAACGTTGATATAACATCAAATCTTCACAAAAATCATCCAGGAACCACAATTATTCTTAACTTCTCAAAACCCTAGATATATGTTTTCTTTGTCTTAAATCATCATATAACCAGTTTTATATTTCGTGATAGGATTTCGATTTCTTCTGTAATTAAATCCTCTACAGATGTAATCTAACTACATGCAAGTCCTATCCCAATCATGTATCAAATCTTTCTTCGGTAATTATTCACAAAAGATCTATTCTACTCATCTTATAGATGGATATTATAACTCAGATTTAGATTTTGTAAATAACCACTTTCCTTTCTTCAGAGGTGATCTGATTTCATGGTTGTTGTAGAGTTTGATTGTTTGTCTCCTTCAATTTTCACTCTTCAATTTCTTGAGTTCCAAGGATTCCTTTAAGTCTCCCACACTTCTCTTTTTGGGCTTTGAGAATGACTTCTCTTTTCGCTCTAATGGCATATCCGTGAGTTATGAGGTTTCTGACCCTAATCCCTTATTTAATCAGATGGTAAAATATTCCAAAATTCTTAGGTCTTCCCACTACTATCTTTTAAAAGACCAAAATTCCCTTGCATGGTCCCGACTTAGTCCAAAAATGTCCCGGGACACAACTAGTACCCTTGGGTATACTATTTTGACCCTTATGGAGTTAACCGTAACCTCTAAATTGTCATTTGAGTAACTCTTATAATATTTTTTATCTCGACCTCTCGTTAGCCCATGGTTGGCTCTCGGTTCATATACGTCCATATCACTCGTCATGACGTAAGGTAAATTCAGGAGTTATTCTCAAGTCATTTTCAGTAACTCGACTTATAATATTAAATCATCCCATTTAACCTTTGGATTATCTTAAATTACTCTACTCACGTAATTTAAATAAAAGCTGACATTAAATTACTCTAATCACATAATTTGAATATAAGGTCACATTAAATTACTCTACTCACGTAATTTAAATAAAAGATCATTAATTAAATAAAAGATCACTTTAAATTGCTCTACTCGCGTAATTAAATCATATCGTCCGTATTTTCTATTTAATAGCTCCTTAATTAAATTCTAAATTTGTAGAAATACGGGGTATTATAGTTACATTCTACGTTGTGTCCTTTAATGTGGATCCCTGTGATTAGGAATCACTGTATTCTTTGCGATTGGTTACTACCCATTCGGGCAAAGGGCTAGTTTTGGAGTGAAATCCAAAAATACCTTTATGTGGATCACTTTTCAAAATTGCGAGTAGTTTGGGAAATCTGGTGCCTAGTAATTTAAGTAAATACATTTAGAGAATTTGAAGATATGGTAATGAAAAATAATGCACTGCAAGAGGTTTGTTCGTTTAGACTAGGAACCACTACGAGACGGTCATCGGGTTATAAATGAAATTAATTGCGAAAAAAAAGACTAGTGATAGTATCGGTGGGAAATGATTAATTTTTCCCTACCTTGGAGTATGTGGGATATGTTTTGTTTGATATTGGGACTTTGTGTTCACTAGGGTCTTGCTAATAACATTGAAACGATAGACTTTGTATTTGGGAGAGTGTTGTACATTGACCATCGTGGGAGAGAAGGAACATTGTCTCGTTGGTGTGTGGATACATATGCATGCATACTGGGAATCTTGTGTTTATTTTAGGCCTAGTTGTTAGCTAAGTTGGACTATGATAATTTTTCCTGGGAATGGATTTATATTTACTTGGAATATGTTAATCTTATGTGGTTTTCAATTATTTTGGTCATGTCTAAGAGACAAGATTGGTTAGAAATTAGTGTTCACCGTAATCGTGCGGATTATTGTGAGAATTTTTAGGGGTGAGCCTGGTTTTGAAACAATGAATTACAATGGGAACTTAGGTCATGTAAGTACCTATAGAAACTTGAGTATGCTTAGGTAAGCAATACATGAGTGTGATTTAAAAAATTTAATAACTCAAGGGTGTAGATGCATGTGAATAGACTCGAAATTTTAGGATAAATCAGGTTAGAACAAGGTCCCTTTTTGTGGGGGGAAAGCATTTCTAGAAAACGTGATGGTATGATTTAGGAACGTATTGCCTTAGTGAGTATAGGCAACAAAGTATATGTAAGTTTAGTGACCGGTTAAATTATTGAGATTTTATATGACTATGTTTGATGTTTATATTTCCACGTTGTTACTAAAGTGGTGACGATAGACCTAATTAGAATTGTCATGCCTTTGGGGACTTAGAAATTACTAAGTGCACTATAGATTTAATACAGATAGAGAATGTCCTACCTAGGTTGTGGTGATTGAAGTGTTGGGCATGGAAGGGTCAGTTGACTCTAAAGGAGTTCGACATAACTCTTGTATATGATGAGTGGTTTGTTTAGAATTGGCAAATTTTAGAATGTTATGGTTCACATATTGATTCCTGCTTGGTTTTAGGCAAATTAGGTCTGGGTGACCGACAAAGCTATGTAGTAGTGCTTTCTTAAGCGTGATGAGACCTCGGTTGGCAATGGGCACAATTTGGAATGTAAATGATTTATGAAAACCTTTATCATTATGATTCCCTCTGGCCTTGGGCCAATGGATCTCAATAATTTACTAAGACACGCAGTAGTGTATCAGGAGGGTTCCTTATTTTCATTTCACTTGTGAGACATCCCACGCATGAAATGGGAAAAAGTTACGAGTTGAAGGAAATTGGATACTATGATCGTTGTTTTCTTATTACATATACATATGTGGTGGTATATTTGATGTATGGTTATGCTGAGTGTGAATGGTTCAAATTAGATGTACATGTGTCATTCATATTAGTTAATGGTATGTGTGTGCATGCATGTAATATCAATTATATGGGTTCCCCAGTTACGTTATGATAGGCATAAATGAGCCTTTTCATTTATCTCATATGATATGAGCATGGACTAATTGGGTATAAACATAATTTAACAGTGCGAAATGAAATGTGACATTGTACTACTTTGAATTCCGAGGACGGAATTCCGTTATGGGGGGGGGGGGGGGAGAATTTAATACCCCGTATATTTTTGGAATAAAATAAAATTTAATAAGGATTAATTTAATTCGGTGAAATTAATTAATCAAGGTTGTGAGTTATTAGACTCAATATTATTTATAAATTTTAGAGTTAGACTTCAATGGTTTGGAATAAACTTAAATTGAATTTTATTTTTGATAAAAGTATTTATAGTATCACATCATAATTAGATTATATTTTTGGATAAAAATATCCGGGACACACTTTGAGAGGTATTACGGGCTCCATTGGGCAATTTAGACCCTTAGGAATGGTCCCGGGGTATATATATATATATATATATATATATATATATATATATATATATATATATATATATATATATATATGTATATTTGTGTGTGTGTGTGTGTGTGTGTATATGTGTGTGTGTGTGTGTGTGTGTGTGTGTGTGTGTGTTGGATAATTATCGGACTAATTAGATATATTTTTTTGGTCTCATTTGGGGCCTAAAGCCCAACTCGAGAATTGAAGACTAACATTGCATAATTAGAGTTAACCCACTCATTTGGGCGTTACATCTAAGAACCCTAGAAATAACCACCCAAGAGGAGGATGAACGACCACCCTAGGAGGAGAAAGAGAGGATCCTCTATAAATTTCAGGCAAGGATTATCTTGCCATTCTTATTCAAATTGTGACAATCATATATTAAGGTGGATACCATGCTTAGAATAAGGTTGAATCATGTGTTGGGACTACTTATTTAGAGACCTTTTGAATTGGGTAGAAATTGATGATAATTGTGTAATTCATGTTTAGATCTGTAACCCCTTGTATCAATTATGTATTCATGTGGTTTAAATGGAATATTAGTTGTAGAAAAAATGTTGCAGAACACTCTAATTAATCTGGAAATCATTGGGGTAGTATAAGATGAAATCTTGAAATTTCATGTTCATGAGTTTTTGACAAATTCTTAATTATTTAGTGGTAATCTAAGAATGATTTGTAGGTTTAATAATGTTTAAAATGATGTTATTTCATGTTAGAACCCCTTCCCATAACCCATTTGAGATTTTTGAATCATAAGAACAAAGTTTGATAGATAGACTTAGAAAGCATTGGAAAAATCCCGTCTAGGAAAAGACATGCTCTCGTCTTAATAGACAAACCGAATTGATTCATCCTCCTATCGAATTGATTCAGAATGACCTTCTCATAAAAAAATTTGTTGCGATTGCATGGGTGTCCACCTCGTAAATTTCTAATTTTCTTAAATCAGTTATGATTTTTCTACAAAAGGGTGTATGAGACCATATGAACAAGATGATTCACTCCGGATTCTTAAATAAATCTATATGAAATAAATATATAAAAGGTCAGGATGTACCTAGATTATTTGGAAAATTCTGGTTAGGGCACCTAGAGGTTAAGACCCTAAAATATACAATGAAAATCTTATGATTAATTTTGGGAGAGTTTAAATAAGAAGAAAAACTTATTTGAGATAAGTCGAATGTATGAGGTTAAAATTAATTATTAATTTCCTCAAATGATTACCATATAACAATTTTAAGTAGGAATGTATCCTAAGCCTATGGGCCTAAATCTAAATGGTTAACGTTGGTTGTGATAGTCGATTAAGTGAGATTACTTACCCGTATTAGTAGATTTCTTATATATGTACACATAACCCTTATTCACTCTAGTTTAGTCCTTATATATGTACATATAAACCTTATAGAAAAGGTAACAATGAGAGAATAATTATCAGTAATCTGGAATGATTTAAGTCTAAGTCAAGATGACAACATACTAAGATCATTAAATGTGTTGGTAAGGTTAGTTTGACGATAACTATACCTATAATCGTGTTGGTAAGGTTAGTTTGATGATAACTATACTTACAGTGGTTTTTGAAAGGTTAGTTGGGAATAATTGTACCTATACATTTAAAGAGAAATAAATTATGAAGCAAATGTGATTTATCTCTAAAAGGTACTTCACGAGACTTGATGTTTAATCGGGAAAGTAGTCATAGGATAACGAATTAAAATGAGTTATGGAATAATTGACTAAAATGTTATAGTTAAGACTAGAAGGCTATATTCTATATGGATTGAGATTTTAGTGAGATTAAAGTCATTATAGAGTAACTTCTTATACACATTGGATGACAATATGTATCACATTATTTTTTGTGGACATACAAATATTCGTGGACTGTCCTATCGGCTTCGGGGTTCTTGAGTTCGGACCGGGTACCACATGACTGCAAAGGTGGGCTTGGCGATTGTGTAGGTCGTATAGGTACTACGTGGAGGCGCCATCTATGAGGACGTAGGTGTTGACGCTGACACATATTGTGTCACTTATGGGTATGGTTCACGAACAAGTATCCTGCGTAGGGACCGCGCCCCGACTTATTTCTGTTTTCTACTGTTAGCTTAGGACAAGGGATTACTCTTAACTTACCGATAGAGCAGAAACGAGACACCAATGGTACATGAATTTGTGTGTCTCATATATATACGGGCATATATATATATATATATATATATTATCCGTTTACACATTGTGGTGTACCTTATTTTGGAATATGCCCTCTTAGTCTAAATATGTTGACAATGCTTAATGATAATAAAGTCGGTTTAATAAAATGACATGAATAATTATGGACTAAGATGAGTCCTAATGATTAATGCGGTTGGAAATTATTAATGATTATAATAATTGAATAATCTAAGAAAGTAGAAAAAAATTAAAGGGAAATAATAATGGAATAGCCAACTATTAATGAGATTAATAATTTCGTAATCTAAGAAAATGGAACTTATAGTTTAGTGGGGTTGATGACGAGGATTATAAATTAAATTATTAAATATTCTGAAGAGATATTCAAGGGCTATGGAATATTATATTACATAAGAATATTCTTCGAGTTTATATAAATTGTGTAGTTAACATTTTGAATTCCATTCGGGGATTGGGGTGTTAGATATAAAGTACCCACTTTTATTTAATGCATAGCTAGATGTCTTATTTTTTACATGATAGATTAAATAATGGAAGTTACAATTGGCATTTTAATTGAGGCTACGAGTAGGGCTGCTTCTAGATGAGAGGTGAGGTACTTGTTATATGTGAGGGTCGATCGAGAGAACTGAAGTATGAGTTAGTAAAAATTTACATATTTACTGTTGAATAATCCGTGCAATTTTAGGGATCTGACCCAAATCATAAATGTTTTCCCATAGGTATTCTTAATGATAGGGATAACAGGACTAGCGATGGATCAGGCTTACAGTTGCGTTGGACGTAGTGGATTTCGTTCCATTGATTCTAGTATAGGTTGTACTTCAGTATTTTGTCATCTTTTTTCATAATGTATTTATACGGCCATAAGACCAAGTGTTTATTTATAGCAGTTGTACTTATCTTTACCTTATGGACATTGTATGATGATTTAATTTTTAATATTCATGTATTAAATATACTTTATTCAGTTGTTTTTATTCATTGTGGATTTTGATATGAAATAAAGAAGGTTTTATCCCTTAAGTGATGAGAATGATATAAATTGTTCATGAGCCACATCTTCGACGTATTGAGCCTTTCCATCCTTTACGTGAGAAAATGGGGGTTGTTACACAAACCCTATGGTTAGGGGCTTTATTGATGTGATTCAGGATGTATATGGGTCACCACCGATTTGGGATGTTGAGTTTGTGATCGACTTAGCACCGGTGAATAGGCTAATAGCTCTTGCACCCTATTGTATGACTCCTTTAGAGATGTGGTAGTCAAGAGATTAAATTTAGAAGCTTTTGGGGGTGGGGTGTTTTGTCTGTAGGAGTACATCACCTTGGGGTCCCTAGTAATGTGTCTTAGGACCACGAATCTCGATAGCCGACTGAACAAAATGTTACTGCAATTGGAGGTTTCCTCGTTTGGATTTTTCTTGCAAAACTTTCCACACACAGTCTTAGCAGGTGTCAAGATTTAAAAGACGTTGGTCTTTAGGATATTATTTTAATCATTAGGCATTACATGTTTGAATATGTAAGGAATCGAGAAGTCAACTATTATACGACTTAAGGCCAGTGGCTCCAAGGAGTGAATTATCGAGAGCACTCAGGGATGTTTGAACCACCTACTGAGTAAGTGGGGCAATCTCAAGAAGGGTTGATTCATGATATGTAAGGTAATTGAGTATACCTCTATTGTATGGTCACATATGGTATGTATGGTTGACTTTTTTGCATTGGTGATAATTGTGTGTGTGCATGTGGTAGAGGGTTTATGGGTGCCCTAGACTATTTGATATTTAGTATCATGGAAGATGCATTGGGTTGTATGCCTACAGGGAAGTTGACAGCAGTTTGGAAGGCGAAATAGGTTGAGCTTTGTCAGAAGGAGGTGGTAGTCTAAGCCTATATAACAACGATGACCCACACACTCGAGATTATTTTGAGGGTTGTGAAGGCATAGGTAAGGGATCCCTCTTATTAGGAAATAATACAATAATTATTTTCAAGTTGAGTGGAGTCCTACTCAGTCATCTTTGAGGGTGGCTTACACTTCAATGGGAGGTTGATTGTCCTAGACGATGAGGACCTATGACACGTAGTTATGGAGGAAGAACATGGGTTACGATTCTTGGTGCATCTCAAAGAGATAAGATGTATCAGGATAAAAGGAGGAAATATTGGTGGGTCAGTATGAAATGGGACATAGCAGAGTTTGTTTCTAGGTAAACCACTTATCAAATGGTGAAGATTTATCGCAGGAGACTAGCCGAGGTTTTACAGCCATTAGATTTCCAAGTGTGTAAATGTGAGAGTATATCAATGAACTTCATCATGGGGTTATTGACGCCACATAGGGGTCACGATTCCATCTAGGTTATTGGGGATCGGCTAACCAAGGTGGCGCATTTCTTACCAGTTTGGGTGGATTATACGACAGGGCAGTATGCCCAACTTTTCATTGCAGAGATAGTGAGGATGAGCAGGGTGCATGTTAACATGGTTTCAGATACGTATAATATTTTAAGGAGGTGATGGGGACAAAGTTGCGTTTAAGCACGGCGTATCACTCGTCAATCAATGGGTAGATGGAGCGGGTGAATTAGTTGTGGGAGGATATGTTGAGGATATGTATTCTCGATAGTAAGGATAGATGGGATAAGTATTTGACATTGGTGGAGTTTGCATATAATAACTCGTACCAGTTTACTATTGGCGTGCCACTATTTAAGGCTTTATACGGGATACCTTATCGTTTGTTCTCTTGTGAGTTAGAGGTTGGGGATGACAACCTTCTCGGCCCGAATGTGATTTAAGATACATCCATAAGGATTAAGTTAATCAGGAGTCGTATTCGATTAGCTCATGACCCTTACAGGAGTTCTCCCAATGGGAATCGGAAACACCCAGAGTCTGATGTGGGGGATTAGGTGTTGTTGCAGATATCTCCCATGAAGGGAGTGATGCAGTTTGTAAAGAATGTAAAATTGGCGCCTATGTATAAGGGTCCTTTTCATATTAATGAGACGGAAGTCTGTTTGCATACAGGCTCGCCTTATTAGAGAGTTTGCAAAGGATTCATTATGTGTTTCATGTAACATTATTGATGAGGTATCTCAGGAATGACGTGGTTTACTGGCATATAGCGTTGGAGGAGATAGACTTCTATCCAGATATTTCTTATGAGGAGAGACCTATTGGCATTTTGGATTGTAGTGAGCGAAAGCTCCAGTCAAAGGTGTTATATTAGTACGTGTACAGCAAAGACTCCATAATGTCGTTAAGTTGATGTGGGATCACGCAGATGACATGCGAAAAAAGTATCAAGAGATCTTTGTGGTAGGAACGTTCAAATATCAGGGAAAAAATTCCGTTCTTGTGGGAGGAGAATGTAATACCCCGTAATTTAATTAATATTTAATTTTGACGTGTGCATGGATTTATTAATTTAATTGGAGATATTAAATAGGTTTCAGTAAATATTATTTAGCGAGTTAAGGATTAATATTTATTATTATTATTATTATTATTATTATTATTATTATTATTATTATTATTATGTACTTCCGTATGACAAGAAAATGGAGATTTGATTTATTATATGTCATTTATGAATGAAAAGTGACGATTTATTATATTATGTCGATAGAGAGTTACATTGGCGAATTTATATATGTATTAGCGATGCATATTGTATGCATATGTCGGTCCCAGTTAATTAGATGTTTGTGTATTTGTATTAGGATTGCTCTAATGACCTTTTTGAGTTCACCAGTGATCCGAAACGGTTTAAAATAGTCTAGAATAGGTACCCGAGTGTTATAGCTGGGTTCTGGTGGCTTTTTAGACGTATTAAGGCCTGTATATGTGCCTTTTTACCAATAAGGCTAGACTTATAAATGGGTTATAGTGTAATTATGAAGTATATTATCATTATATATGTGGATGACAACCTCACTTTCGGCCTCAGCATAATTGTGATTAGGGGAGAAATTAGGGGAAGAGAAAAAAGAAGAAAGAGGGAATAGGGAATAGAATCTTAGAAAAGAAAGGAGAAGAGTATCTCTTGAATTCATATTTATCTATACGAAGAGAAAATTTGGATTCACATCCAAAGGGAAAGTATTTGCTTGCTTTTGATTTCAAGGATCTAGTAAATTACATTCATGATCAATTAGGTACAAATCTATGATAAAACGATTGAAACTTTAATAATTAGAATGAAGAGATTTAAGTTGTGTAACCTATGATTTGTATTTGATATTAATTGGTGATGAACACATAAGAATTTTGTAATTTAATTATGGGTTTACAACTGTGAACATGCTAAACATTGAAAGGGTGTTAGAACCAATGAAAATTAAATTTTAATTAATTATGGGTTTGATCGAATTGACTAATGATTAGGAATCCTAGGGTTTTGACTATGGATTCGAGTATATATCGGAGTTATAGTGATTCTAGGTTAGTTAGGGTTTGATGTGGGATGTTAATTTGATGTTTTGGGAGGCTTTAGATCTCCATTGGAGGGTTTTGTACGAGAAAATCGAAGGAAGAATATGATTGCAAGCACAAAAAACCAAACTGGTTCTCCGGGGGAGCGAATTGGTTCAGTGGACCGAACTAGTTTGGTTTTGCCAAGCGAACCGGTTCGGTTGCCAAACCTTATCAAATTGTGTCTACATGCTGTTTTAAATTGTTAGAGCTTAAGGAATGAGAGTGGGGGCTTCCGGGGTAGAGTAGGATTACTAGGGAATATTTCCATGGTTTAGTATATGTGTTAGGCCAACTGATAAATCGATTTGGGTGGGATGTATCGGGAATTCAATTTAGTGAACTCTTACATGTATAATTAGGATATTGGTTATCACTTTAAAATTACTATACTCATATGATGTGGGAATTGCATACGAGGTCAGTTTGTTATACATATATATATATATATATATATATATAACAAACTGACCTTGTATATATATAACAAACAATATTGTTCTTGGGCATACCAGCCCGCATTTTAAGAGTGCGGACCGCACATGTGTCACCTGGGGGTGAGCCCAGAAAAGAGACAGATAGTGCCTATAATTTAGCCTATAATTTCTAGGCTCACTGCGTGGTGACACATGTCCGGTCTGTAAGCTTAAAATGCAGATTGGTATGCACAAGAGCAGTACTATATATATATACTAGCGTTTGCCCTTAGCTGAAGGCACGGCGAAAATTTTTCAAAGTACGTAATCGCAAAACGATGATAATTTTTCAAAGTACGTGATCGCGAAACAACAAAAATTTCCAAAGTGCGTAATTACAAAACAATATTTTTTTTAAAATTATGTTTGTGCCAGATGTCACACATATAATTTTGAAAAGAATAAAGTCATGTACAATGTAAATAATAAAATTTTCAAAATACGTAATTTAAAAACCGCTAAAAATTTCAAAGTATGTAAATGCAAAACAACAAAAATTTCATTACCCAACAAAGTAAAGTGTCGTGTCGTTTTTATTTTGGTCAACTTCATTTTTTATTAAAAAAATATTGGGTCGTATTCGAGGTAGGTAAATAGTAATATTTCATGTTGTATCATTTTTAGTTTATAAAAAACATTTTGTATGTTGTCACTTTTAGGGGTGGCAATTTTGGAAACGAACCAATAACACGACAAAAAATCAAATGAAATTGGTACGGTCTTTCATGTTCGGGTCTGGGTTGTTGGACCCACCATGAGGTCATGTCGTGTTCATGTCTAATTTCTGCCAGGAAATTGACCCGATAGTAACATAATAGTGAGCCAATTAAGGACACGATATATACCCTATGTAGGCCCACTATTGACCCAGTTAAACCCATTATCAACCCGCTATTTAGGGCTATAATTTATTTAATTCCTCATCAATTGGTCTCATTTTGTCCAATCGTATTGTGTTGGGTCGAGTCTAATCATGTCCAATCGAATCATATTTACTTATCGTGTCCTATCATGCTTTTAACGTATTATATTCGGGTTAAAGAAAAACACACACTATCGAATCACATTTAATTATATGAATATCTTACGAGATGGTAGTGTTCACAATTGGTAATAAAATCTCATGTCGTGTTTATTTTGGTAAAGTTCATTTTTGGTTAAAAAAAAAGATTGGATCGTGTTTGAGATAGGTAAACAATAATATTTCATGTCGTGTCGTATTTATTTTGTCCATAATTGCAAAACAAAAGGTATGCCATTGCAAAAAAAAAACATGTTACCCGAAAACAAAGTGAAATAAAAAAAATTGCTATATATTTTCTATTTGGAATATTTTTTTGTTACATTAATTTTATAGTTTCATTTTATTTTTTTTATTTTCAAATTTTATATTCCCTTTTAGTATTTTTTTGTGTCTTTGGTTTATGTTGAAAGCTGCTTTTCTCTCTCCCTCATTTTTATTTTCTCATGACCGCCTCTCTCTCTCTCTCATTTTTTCTTTTTTACCCTATCTTCTCTCTACAATATCTACCAATATGAAACACTTTGTTTCCCTCGTTTTTTCTCTAAATACATAGCTGAGAGTTTAAGCTCAAATCGATTTGAGTGTTCTCAGATTTTTATTGGAGCTGAGTTACAATTTTGATTTTTTTTGAACTGGTGTGACGATTTAGAGGTTCCATTTTTTTGGATTTGTCTTGATCCGAGTTGAGGAGATTTTTTGTTCTTCGTTTTTTGTTCTGGGTTTGTCTTCATCCGAGTTGAGAGCGGTGGCTACCTATTTCCGGATCAAAAGGGGAATCCTTGTAGTTCTAGTGTGGAGGTTTTTCGGTTCCCGTTTGATCGGGCGATTTTCGTGGAATGATGTTTCCGGCTGATTTCCGGTGGTCCCTTCTTCATTTTTTTCAATGAAAATAAAACTCTTGTTCTCAACCAAAATTCGGCACGATGTTTTCGGTTGATTTCTAGTGATTTTCGGTTTTCGTGGCACGATGTTGCCCATGCTTCTAACTCCTGTCTTTGGTATGCTGTTTGTGTGGATAAACAACACGGATAATAGAAAGGGTGTGGAGCTGTTTCTATGGGTAAACTACACGGATCATAATGGTCCCTTTCTTCCGGTGCGGAGCTTTTTGTGTTCTTTTTGAGGTACCTAAAATACAAAAAAAAAAATAAACCATATAAGTTTTATTCTTACCAACCATGTAAACTTGCTACCACAATGGGTGTAGTGTTCTAATGGGTTTGGTGAGATTTGAAAGAGGGACTGATAGCTCAAATAAAGGGTGACAAATTTTTAACAAATTTTCATCACGATGCCTAGGGATGCCATGATTTGAACCCCAAAGAAAAAGTAAAAAAATTACACAGAGGTCTATCAGTGAGTCAATCTTAAGTTGTAAGATTTGAAAAATCAAATTACATAGTTTGGGTCAGAGATAACTTCTTTAAATCACCAAAATCGGAAAAAAAAAATATTTAGTACCTCAATGGGGATTTTAGGTCTAGACACCGGTGAGGATGATGTTTTTCTTCTTTCAATTTCTCCTGCAAATACAAAATGAAAATGAAAATAAAAAATGAATTAGAAATCAAGAGTTAGAACCCCATGGGAAGGAGAGAGAGAGAGAGAGAGAGTTCTTAAGAGATAAGATACAGATATATTGAGGATCTCAACATTGGGAAACCAAAAGTTAAAAGGGGGAAATGAAAAGATTCAAAATTCAAAATGTAAATGGAGGGAGATGATCTCAACCCTCCATTTGGGAAAAATGTCTTTTGATGTGGCATCAATTCACAACGTTAAAAATGTACACATTTTCAAAAACTTCCCTAACTTATTATTATATATATATATATATATATATATATATATATATGTGTGTGTGTGTGTGTGTGTTCGTGTGTGTGTGTGTGTGTGTTCGTGTGTGTGTGTGTGATTGTTCCTTGTTTGTATCGAGCATACCTACTCGGTAGTTCTATCATTAGGAGGTTGCACATCGTCGACATGGCCACTATCCATGTGCGAGGATAAGTGTTGGTTTATAGACCGGTGGGGTGTGATGAGGTATGGTTGTGACTCCCAGACGTATTTTTATGACCACCTATATAGAGAGTAAAATATCTGTATGTATACGAGATGTGATATGTATATCTATTTATATCACATGCATATCTATGTTATCGTATTGTGTGAATATCTATTTATAGTACGACTGTAGCTGTGTTATTATATCGTGTCTACATCTAATTATAGCAAGTGTGCATTATGTTAGCATTTAGTATACCAGGAGAGGGTAGGATATGGTTAGCTAATGGTGATTATAAACGAGTTTGGGCTTTGATATAAATTATTGTCCTAGTTAGACTGGGTAGCATAATTAGGATAACAAAATTAATGCTTTAGTTGCGCACTGTAGATGAGAGGTGAGGATAAGTCTCATGTGTGTACGACTGATAAATTAATTGTGAAAGTAATACACTACGTGTTTTATTAATTTAAAGAATATAATTACCTGCAAAATATTTTCAAAATTTTTCTGGCTTTGACACGTGGGCAAATATCTTCTCATATTTTTCAAAACCCTAGGTATGTAGGGACAACATGTATAAATCTTTCATGCCATTAAAAGCAACAGTTGTGGATGCTATGAGTTTGTTTTAACTTCCTGAGTTTGATTATGTATATATAGGGTGCAGTTTCATTTTATTTTTTGCTTTTGGGTGTGTTTCTCGTAGAAGGATAGTATTTTATTTATATTAGACTTTATTATTTATCAGTTGTTATTTATGATGGATGGTTCTTTGTTTGGTTCATGATTATTTGTTTATGCATTCAGTTATTCTAACGCTTTATTGTATATATGGTTTTATTCTATTTTCTATTTTACTACTTGTGGCGAGAGTGATGCTGGGAATGAAATCATAATGGATTCTTATTTTGTTTTAATAGAGTATTGATCACCCGATATTACAATAGGTTGGGTATCACAGTCGAGTATGTAATCCTTCTGGTCTCAGATCTCTAGGCCTCTTGTTTTCACTCCCTAAGCTCTTTAGGGACCCTACACAGATGTTCTCGTTCTACCCTAGGACCTAATCAATCAAAACCAAAGCCTCTTCTCAACCTTATTAGCACGCTGGGATGCTCCATCATCAGGTCGTTCTGATCATCATCATATTGTGTTGATCACATACTGGATGTTTTCCCTGGTCGGTAGGATTGATAACTTCGATCAATTTTAGATCTCCTTCTGGATTGCTTCGTTTCCCTTGTGAACCAAAATCCAGTCTTCTAGGGATTTCCATAGCTCGTTCATGGTACACATTTCTCATTATGTGGATGGAGGTGGCCTCTCACGCCTTTGATTTGTGTTCTCTCCAAACACATGGGTGATGAGGTTCAGTTCTAGCCTATTTTCTCCACCCACGATACCATGGGTCAATTACTTCATATTCACCTGCATAGCCTCCTTGGTCCTAGCTAGTCTCTACAAGATTCCCTACAAGTCTCCTAATCCAACATGTGTATATGGTGTGATACCATCTCCAACCTTATTGATTTTAGGGGTTTCAGGCATTCTTAATAGAAACTCTACAAGAAATATATTATCACGATAATAAGAAAATTGAATTGCAGGAAAAGGTATTCTAAAGTAGAATATAGATATCTAAACGAGGATTCAATGAGTTACTAAGAATCAAACTGAAATTCCAATAAGAGAGCTCTAACCTTGTCAAACCCATGTGAATTGGCTCACAATTCAGTAGTTCATTGAAATTGGGTATCCTTGATGAGAGTGTATGTGTGATAGTGACTAAATTGAATTTGGAAATTTCCAATTTAACCTTATTTAATCGGAGTCAATTTTTAATCTAATTTTATTCAACCCTAAAACATGCAACTACGTGTGGAAAAATCAAACCAACATAAATAATTGTTGATACACAGATTTTAGAAAAACCTCCCTTCGGGTAAAACCTTTTATCTAACTAGAATACTTACAATGAAATCTGCAATGGATTAACCTCGTAAAACCCACATAGTTCGCAACCTAAATAAGCAATGGAATTTCGTAACAACTCCACACAAACCACAGTTCAGTCAGCCCTAGAACACCCACAGTACTCCATATTGACGCGCAGTAAGTCATCCCAATACCTCCCTCAAGTGGCACCTAGATCAACAGTAGAGATCTTATCTATAAGAGAAACTTTAACAAAGATGTGTTCTTGGGTTCCAAAACAATTCACATAAACTATTAGGACCTTGTGAATTGAAAACGAAAATGATTAAAACCATAAAAGTGAGAAGACAATGATTCTGCCAAAGCAATTTTTGTATCTGATAGAAGCGCAGGTCTTCTTAAGAAAAACAAAGATGTTAAATATGATATATATAAAACATTAAGGTGGTGCGTCGCTCGAACGAGATGTCAGTGTCACTTAAACGGTGACACATGTCATTCAAACGACTTCGTGTGACATAGTGATGTCGCTTGAACGAAGACCCTCTATCTCTTAAACAAGATATTAAAAAATAAATATATTTTTGTTTCATCAGAAAGTAGTTCGCCTCAACACTTTGAAAAAATTCTTTGACAAAAAACTCAACTCCAACACTTCGAAAATATTTTGTAAAAAATAACCCAACACTCTAAGTGAAATGATAAGGTACTTAAATACAAATTTACCAAAATTAATCTCGCGGAGGTTTGAATGTTTAAGAACTTTGATATTTGGATCTGTCATGATGCATGAATGTTCTTGAATAAGTCTTCGACGGTTATGGCAGTGTACGACATATTCAAATGTAAACCGGACAATAAAATAATGTCTTTACACATCTCCCCCTATATTTATGCCGGTACGAACCTAAAATATCCTTATTATCAAATCAAAATGCCTATACAAATCTAATACCCTACCATGAACCCAAAACTGAAAAGGTACTAAAGATGCAAGTATCAAACGTTTCTTCAAAAATCGTCAACATCAAATCTTTAAGCTTTTCTCATCAGGGTGTGCAACAAAATGATCTTCAATCATTGTACCTACTCACATAAGTAATAGCAAATACCTTTGTGATGCATTGAGTTTGAAATGATATAAGCATAAATTAATAGATAATCAAATCTCTCTCATAATGCAAAAACTCCCCCATAATTCTTACTTCCCTTTTTTCTTTGTCCAAAATAGATAAGGGAACGAATAAACAAAATAAACATGGAGTTGTCACAACAAATATGCATAGAAAATATGATTCAAACTACGTTCATGAAAACAAGTAACTCAAAAGCTTCCACAAACTATTTTTTATTTTTCATTTTTTCATACAAAAAAGCAAAAATAATGTTACAAAAAAAAATCACACACCATGAATTTACAAAAAGACCACCAAATCATGGAAACGGAATGAATGAGTGTGAACATATTCGATAGGCAAATCAAATCAATCAAACATAACATATGTGCACGATGAATATGTGTACTACTAACGAATGAATGTCAAAATCTTCCATATGTGTCAAAAAATGTTAAATTTAAATGACATCGACTCAATTCATTAACACATCAGAGTAAAGAATGACCCCCATACCAATAATGTCTATAACTATGTAATGCTTTTTCATGACGTTCTCAGGACGTGCAAACCCATTTTTCAATACTTTCCATCCAAAACTCCCTCATAAATAATTATACATTTATATTTCTTTTGAGGTGGCCCCTTTTTGACATATTTATCATTTTATTACCTTTAAATTTTTTCGGGCTCTTTTCAAATGGTGGCTTTCACAAAGAGTTAGGTTTGTACTCTCGTAGCCTTTTCCTGTGTTTCACTCATCATATTTTGTTGCAATTAAATCCTTATGGTAAACGGTTCTTACATGCACTACTTTCATTATCAAGTTTTATCGCATATGGTTTGTTTTAAAGACAGAATTGAAATGAAAACACTCCGACCAATATGTTATAAACAAGTACAATGATCTACTAAATCCGTGCAAGTGTTCATTAAAGAACTCATGAGTCAAACATGTAGGTAGTAATCACAAATTACATCTCAATGACTCTAAACATTATAAAGCACAAAAATGAAATGATGACGCATATCAAAACACTATCAAATCGTCATATGGATAAGGGATGAAATTGTGACTCGGTCGTCCTAAATGCCCATTCATATATGGTGAAAAATGAACTATAATTTTTTTTTGTCTTTTTAAAAAAAAAAAACTTTTTGGTTGTTTCAAAATTTTCTCAAAAAAACGAAAATCTTTTTGTTTTTTTCAAAAAAAAAAAAATTAATACAAAAAATGATGCACTATTACTACAAGGAGTGATGACCGACGATAATTACTCAGAGATCGTCCTCAAGTCCTCCTTTATGTGAAACAATGCCATTGTATTCTCTATGGACCTTTGGCATTAACCACTAGGTCATGTGAACTTTAGAGACCTTGCGAGATTAATGAAGAAATACCTAGTGCGTGGCTTATCATCGCTTGGGAATCCAACTTGCTCGATTTATGTTCCTTTCCATGGATACACGTGGATCTTATGGGTCCTACCTGTATGAATAGCATAGGTGGTAAGAGATATATTATCGCGATGGTTGATGAATTTTTGAGATACTCTATTGTGGGGTCTCTTAGGGAACAATTTGATGCGATCGAGTTCCTAACAACCAACGGTCGTGTCCTATAAAACCTATTCTAGCAAACACGTCTAAACCTCAACCACTT
The DNA here is from genome assembly GCA_949130495.1 of Sambucus nigra. Classification (NCBI taxonomy): domain Eukaryota; kingdom Viridiplantae; phylum Streptophyta; class Magnoliopsida; order Dipsacales; family Adoxaceae; genus Sambucus; species Sambucus nigra. The sequence goes on from CASBWL010000026.1 coordinate 5,001,161, forward strand.
AGTGCAGTGGAGTTTTTCAATGGTGGTGACATCCTATGAAAAACCTCCATCAAATCATGTGAAGTATTAACTAAAAACTTTACCTCCTCCCTAATATGTGTAAACTCTCTCGTGTAATCTTCCAGAGCATCATGTGTGGGTGCATGTGTGAACACGTGTTGTAGCAAAACGTGACACATGACCCAACTTAAAAATAAAATTCCCTAATGTGTCCTTTCTTCTTACAATGTGTGAAAACATAAATAGACCTAGGTAAACCTATCTCAAAGTGTCTCCTACGAACTCTCCTAGTAGGTGTGGAACGCCTAGGTGGGTTAGGTTGAGAGCCATATGGATCAATCACAAACTAGGGATCCTGCTCGAGTGCAACGTGGGAAATGGATGCACCATCAAGACCTATTCCTTGTCTCTCAACATCACCCAAAAGGGGATTGAGAACCATCTTTCCAACCTACTTAGATGTGTTCTCTAAGGGGAATTTGACCTCCCGGGCACGTTTGAGATCACTTTCGAGTTTGGATACATGTGTCATTAGGATAGATACCTTGTGGTCAAATCATTCTTTTCCCGATGTAAAGTAATCAACTATTTACTCAAAGAAAATTTCACTTTCTCAAGTTGACTTGCTTTCACTTCAAACACCCTCAAACTCTCTAACTCGCTCTCCAAATCTCTCACCCTAAGACCTAACTCTTTATTCAATTTCTTACTCTTTAAGGTCTCGATGTACAATTCTCTAAATGAAATTCGGAGCTCACTTTCATCTCCACTCCCACACTCACTATCATCCTCACTCGAAATGGTCAAACTATCATTCTCCTCAGGGGTCACACATGAACAAGTATCCTCATCGGCGTAGGAAAAACTAGGTGTTATCACATGGCTATCTAAGAAGGCAACACACTTCCCATGTGAAGACTCATCCCCGGAATCATTCACCTCATCCTCACTACCGCTAAGAGTGGTTGGCATGGAAATTTTCTTCCCCTTTCTCCTTAGCCTAGTGGGACACTCAAAATCTCTATTGCCTCTCCCTTCACACTCAAAACATTTCTCTTCTTCCTCTTTCTCACATTCTTTCTCACCGCTCTCTTTGGCCTCATTTTATTTTCTCAAAAAATCTTTTATTGGAAGAATTTTGTTTTGAAAACTTGAGAATTTTTTTGAAAATTTCTACAAGCATGGCCATATCAAAATCAACCTCATCCTCAAAGTCAGACTCACAAAATTTCACTTTCTTTTTCCTTATCTCTCCTGAACACTTCCTCTTCCTTCCTAAATTGGGCTCTAAATTTTATCCCCCTATCCTTAGGCCTGATAATGTTAGTAAGCATGTCAATTTCATATGTCTGGAGGTCTCCTACTAGCTCTTCTAATTTTAAATTGCCAAACCACCTATTGTATTCAAAATAGTCACTCTTCGGATAAAACGTTTAGTCAATGATCTTAAAATCTTTTTAACCACTCGTACATCAGGTATCGGCTCACCAAGATTAAAACTAGTGTTGACAATGTCAGATAAACATGCGTAAAAATCATCAAAACACTCAAATTCAAGCATGGTAATTATTTCAAATTGAGTAATTAAAATTTGAATTTTAGACTCTCTGACCGCATATGTGCCTTCGTGGGTAAGAGGTAAAATGTCCCACGCTTCTTTTGACGTGGGGCATGACATCATATGTAAGAAATCCTCAGGAGTGATGGCACTAGAAATTGCACTCAGTCAACGTGAATTAAAAGTGCTCCATTTAAATTCATCCTCAGTCCAGGTAGTCATAGGTTTAAGAGATATTACATTATCTACAGTGATAGTGGGAGTCATCCACCATCTTTCACAAACTATCCAAATGCGCTCATAAATGGAATTTAATTGTGATTTCATACGTCCTTTCTAGTAGGCATAATTAGACCTATAAAAAATGGCACTACACCAAACTGGGTGGTTGGTTATGGACTTTATCCATGACATGGTAATGTGGGTCATGGATTTGGTCCGTGACCAAATCGGGCATGACCAATTTCGATGGTCCTGGACTAAATCCTTGACCCACTGCCTGGTCATGGACTTCCCATAGTCACAGATGTGGTCACTACCCATAGAACTAACCTTATTTACAAGCCTGGTAAAGACCCAAACCCGTGACCATCACCTGATTAAAAAACCATTTGCTCACGACGAGTAGACGTGACTATGTTTTCTGTACAGTCAAACCTGGTCACGGGTTTAAATCATGACTATTATTCTTATGATTAATCTTTGTCATGGATTTAGGCTGTGACTATGTTTTCTGTAGAAATCAACTTAGTCACGACATTGGTCCGTGAATATGTTTTCTTTAGAAATAAATTTATTCACGAATTTGGGCCATGACCGAACTTACGGGATACATAAAATGGTCATGGCTTTGGGCCGTGACCAGATTTTATAATAAAATAATCCTCGAATCGGGAGGCAAATCGGTCAGTTGCTATAAGTGCTCCTTTGGTGACCTCACATGGGTCTCGTGCTCTCAAATCGGGGGTCCCTTGACCACCGATCATGGGACCCATGTTGGAATTTTGAAATTTGTGTTGTTCTTTCAAACCGGGGGTCCCGTGAGGATACGATCAGTTTGTGCGGGCTACGTTGGTCCCGAGCGAGGTGTTGGCACCACCCACGAAGCCGTTTGGCGGGTGTCAAGCATAAGTGTTAGCATTCAGAAATCTGGGCCATGATCTCAAATCGAGGGTCCTAGGACCACGCGGTCGGTTCCTACGAGTTATATTGGTCCCGTGCGAGGTGTTGGCAGTGCTTACGGGGCCTTTTGGGGGCCGCTAAGGTATTTCTTCCCCCTGACCGCACATTTTCATGCCTAAGTGTGGATATTCTCTATTTTGGGTTATGCTCTCAAACTGAGGATCCCGTGATCTCGCGGTCGGTTCCTACTAGTTAAATTAGTCATGTGCGAGATGTAGGCGTCGCTCACAGGGCCATTTGGGGGGAGCTAAGGGGTTTCGCACACCAATGACACGTTTTCAATCCTAACCGTAGTTATCATCTATTTTTGGTCGTGCTCGCAAACTTACAGTCTCGTGACCAAGCAGTCAGTTCGTACGAGTTATATTAGACCCGTGCGAGGTGTTAGTGCCGCTCACAGGGCCGTGTGGAGGGAGTTAAGGGGTTTTTCACTGCAATGTCATGTTTTTAATCCTAAGTGTCAATATTATATGTTTTGGGTCATTCTCTAAAGACGAGGGTTCTGTGACCACGTGGTCGGTTCATGCGAGTTACGTTGGTCCCGAGCGAGGTGTTGGCACCGCCTACGGGGCCGTTTGGGGGGATTGTGGGGTTTCGCACCCCAACGGCATGCTTTCAAACCTAAGTGTGGATATTCTCTTTTTTTGGGCCATGATCTCAAGTCGAGGATCCCGTGAACACACGATTAGTTCGTGCGGCCTACGTTGGTACCGAGCGAGGTATTGGTGCCGCCCATGGGGCTGTTTGGGTTACGTTGCGGGGTTTCACCCTCTAACGGAAGGTTTTCAAGCCTATTCTTGGATATTCTCTATTTTGGGTCATGATCTCATTGCAAGGGTCCCATGACCATGTGGTCGGTACTTACGAGTTATATTGGACCCGTTTGAGCTGTTGGCACCACTCATGGGGCCGTGTGGGGGGCGCTAAGGGGTTTTACAGCCCGAAGGCACGTTTTCAAGCCTACGTGTGGATATTCTATCTCCTGGGTCATTCTTTCAAATAAAAGGTCCTATGACCATGCGGTCTGTTTCTTCGAGTTACATTGGGCCCATGCGAGGTTTTGGTGCCACTCACGGGGCCATTTGGGGGCACTAAGGGGTTTCCACCCCAACATCACGTTTTCAAGCCCAAGTGTGAATTTTAATGAAGTTTGATAGAGTATTCCAAATAGGACTCCTCTAAATACATGTTTAGTTGATTTTGATGAAGGAAACAATCCTCGTAATGTATTCTCATTACGGGGAGTGTGGCCATCATCAAGATCCATCAATCCAGGACACTCCAATAGATGATTCGTATTTGAAATACTTTATCAAACATCAAATGAGAAAACGCATCATATTATCTAGGACTCCGTTATAGAAAAATTTAAATGAGCTCTACAACACGGAGGAACCGACCGCGTGGTCACAAGGCTGTTAAGTGGGCACTATGTGGTTTCACCCCCCAAAGATACGTTTTTAAGCCTAAGTGTCGATTTTCTCTTTTTTGGGATGTGACCTCAGACCGAGGATCCCGTGACTACGCGATCGACTTCTACGAGCTACATTGGTCCCGTGTGAGGTGTTGGCACCGCTCACGGGGCCGTTTGAGGGGTGCTAAGGGGTTTCACCCCCAACGATACATTTTCAAGTCTCTAATTGTGGATATTCACAAATTTGTGTCGTGCTCTCAAACCGGGATTCCTGTGACCTTGCATTAGATTCCTACGAGTTACATTGATCTCGATCGAGGTGTTGGCACTGCCCATAGGTCCGTTTGGGGGGCATTACAGGATTTCACCTCCCCACAGTCCGTTTTCAAACCAAAGTGAGGATATTCTATGTTTTGGGTTGTGCCCTCAAATCGGGGGTCCCGTGACTATGTAATCGTCTCCTAATACTTACATTGGACCCGTGCGCGGTGATCACTCCCCTAAAAGGGACATTTGGCGGGAGCTAAGGGGTTTCCCCTCTAATGTCACGTGTTAAAGGCTAAGTATGTATTTTCTCAAATTATCGTCATATTCTAAAATCGGGGGTCCCATGGCCGCGTGATCGGTTCCTACGAGTTATATTTGTCCCATGCGCGGTGATAGCTCCCCTAAAGTGGTTGCTTGGGGGGCGCTTGTAATACCCCGCATTTTCATCGATATTTATTTATGGGATTAATTAAATTAAATGTGAATTAATTGAAAATTAATCCAGATAAAATACTAACGAGATGTGAGTTGGTATTTGATTATAATGTGTATATATGGCAATATATGAATATTGAGAATATTAAATTATCGCGAGATAGAAATACGGCAATTTGGAAATTTTGTTGGGACGCGTGTGACAGTCGCGTCAGGAAAATATTTAATTTAATTAAAAAGTGAATTTTATTTTTATTAACCGTATGGTCATTTTGAGTGTGCCAACGTGTCCGAAAGGGTCGAAATAGTCAGAAAACACTAGCCGGGGGTTTAGTTTGGGTCCCGGGGCATTTTTGGGCCATACCGGCAACCCAAAAGGGTAATTTGGTAATTTCAGATTTTTTGTAATTAAAACCCACGAAAATTAGAGTTTAATTATGATTTATCATTAAACCCACAAACCCATTATCAACACTAAACTAAGTAGTGAGCTACGGGAGAAGTTAAGGAAAGATTAAAACTTACCAAAAACCAACCCCCACCTCCATTGTCATCTTGTGAGAAGAACTAGTAGAGAGAGAGAGGAAGGAGGATTCTGCAGAGAAAGAGAGAGAGAGAGAGACCAACCTTCATCAATTCAACATCAAATTCAGAGAACGATTAAGGCAAGTGGTTTAATTACGTTAATTGCAACGAATGTTTCTTCCATGCATAGGAATTTATGAAAATTTCATTTGTATTGGGAGATTGATAAAAACCCATTGAATTGGATTTAGAAAGTTATTTTTTTTAAAGCGATTTCATGTAGAATTTTGTTTGGGTGATTATTCTTTTAGAATTACATCTTTTATACCACAAAAAAACGGATTTAATTATGTCTATGGATGATTTTAATTTTCTAGGGTTCATGTTCATGGGATTTGGGGAAAATTGGGGAGAATTGATGATTAGATGTGGTTTAGAATGATTAGACCCCATATATAAATGTTGTGATACGATTTAGTATGTTTAGGGATGATTAGAAACCTTAAAATACTGTTGGGATAACGTTTAGATGAGATTAGAGGTGAAGAAAATTGGGAAAAACGAAATAGGGGAATTCTGGGCTTGGAACTGTCACCTCGTTAGAAGACCTGCCCAGGTCATTCCAACGAGCTTCTAACGAGTTGAAAGTTTGCCTTCTAACGAGTGGGATGTTCGTTCGATGCTTTTCGTTCGAACGAGATCTCGTTAGATGCCCATTTCGTTCGAATGAACTCTCGTTCGAACGACCTAGTTCGAACGAGACTTCTAACGAGTTGACAGAATGGCCTTTTTGGCCTGGTTTGATTTATAGTGTCCCGTAACCTTGTTTAATGGCAGAGATAACAATACCTTGATGACTAATTGAGATAGTTGGGATATTCGGGATATATTGGGCAGTAAAATATAGAAGAATGATTTGAACCTAATGGTAATTGTGGGTTAGGACGCGAATAACTAATTACGACGTGAGGATAATGGATGATGTGTATATATAAACGGGGGTCACGTGTATTGGTATAAGAATGAGAAGTATATCACTAATAAATTATGCTAATTACTAAGATGTGTGCATTCTTACTATATGTATATGATTTTTTATGTGTATGACATACCTACCATACTTGCTATCACGGGAGGTTTACGTTCGCTTAGGGCCATCTAATCCTTATGTGCCCGGATTTAGAGTGGTACCTAGAGGACATAGTTCAAGGGAATGACTTAATTGTGAGTTATTAAGTCAGCTGACTATGGAGCGTAGGTATGTACGTGACCCATGGATATGTTGAATTATGTTCGCCTCCATTTTCGTGTGTTGTGCTTACTCTAACAATTCTTGAGAGATTCGGAATTTGTAATCCTTATGTACGTGATGTACCGGGATGGATAGCAGAGTATGTGTGCACCGCAGCTTAGCCTCGGGGTGCTTGTATTGTATATTTATGATGTGAATAATATACGGTTAAATGAAAAGGAATTGTTATGTTTAATTGCGAGAATAATTTATAGTAACTCCTTGAGAAGATAAATAAGGGGATAACCTCCAGTAAATGGTAATGCTAATAATTGAGAATCCAAGTTTAAGTAAAGCTATCTATTTAAGTGATAACATTGGGAATTCATAGTGTGAATTGAGTAGGAAGGTTAGAACTTATGTCGGTTTAGCTAGATATGAGAATCACTTGAATGGGTACGGTACGTTAGGAGTGCACAATTAGTAGAGAGGTGAGTATTTCATGTGAGAGCACGTCCTAACATGTATTTTGCATTCATTGTTTTAATGTTATTAAAACACTTGCTGTTTTTAAAACACTCTCCACTTTCGGGCTCTGACCCGTTTGCTTTCAAATCTACTTTTTGTAAAAACCTTTTTAGGTGCCCAGCCACAAGGACACCATGCATAGTATTTCCAGTCAGGTGACGATCTGTAGCTGTTGTGGAAGTTACAGGGCCTTGCTAGTAGACGCTTCATTTGCCTTGACTCTATATTCAAATTTCATCAGTTGTAGGGCATGTCGCCCATTTCTTTTAGAGACATTTCATTTCTTTTAGTTATTCAGACTTTTGGTTTGTAATTAATTCAGGATGCAGACTTGTTTTTTTTTTTCCATATTGGGATTGTTGTGAGGAGTATTTCCTATAGACTCATTTTTACTTGTTGATTTACTATAGTTGGACTTTATCGTGAATGGTTGTGTTACATTTCTATATTTCGCTTATTGCATGATTAATCAGAGTTAACTTAAAATTTGGCAACTCACTTTTTAAATACTAGGTGGTTAGTAATCATTAAAAATGTTTTCAACAGTGATGCTATTAACTGGACCAACTTGGCATTTTGTATTGATTTAATAAAGGAGTAGCTACCCGGTATTTAATTAGTCGGGGTGTCACAGGTGGTATCAGAGCATCAGGTTCTAGTGTCCTTTAGGATCTGTACGACTTATTATGTTTCCGCTGAGCTTTCTTTGATGTGGATCCCTATATTTTAGGACTGTTGTATTCTTTTATGTGTGCTTCGCTCTTCAGCTATTTTGGGTTTATCACTGCGAACTTATAGACTTTACTCTTATTTCAGATGCCTCCACGACGTGTACCACGGGTTCCTAGGAATGCACAGCCAGAGCCCCAGCCAGCTCCAGTACAGGGCACCATGAATGCCGCCGAGGTTGCATCCATTGTAGCGCAAGCGGTAAATGCCGCTCTCGCCGTTGTACAGCAGGCACCACCCCAGACGCCAGTAGCCGCGCCATTTCAGGCACATGCATTCCCATCTGCTTGGGAACGTGTTCGAGATTCTTTTCAGAAAGCACACCCTCCGGAGCTCGCAGGTAGCTCCGATGTTGTGGTATCTAGTCAGTGGATGAAAGATATTCAGAGGCACTTGAGGATGTATGAGTGCACCGATGTTCAGAGGAAGATACTTGCTACTTTCAAGCTAGTGGGATCTGCATTGCAGTGGTGGGAGTCTATTACCACCGTGGAGGAGAGAGATACTCTCACTATATAGGAGTTTTGGGTGCGATTCGACCGCAAATATTTTCCGTCAGTTGTTCACACGGAAATAAGGAGGAAGTTGATGAGCCTTAGACAGGAGGGTAAGACTGTGGCAGAGTATGAGGCCGAATTCACAAATTTGTTGAATATTGTCCCGGATGAGATACTGATAGAGGAGAAGAAGATCCAGAAGTTCACCGATGGATTGACATGGAGGATCCGTCAGCATTTGTTGTGGAACCTCTCATTGGCCACTTATTCTGATGTGGTTAACGCTGCACTTCTCCATTGCCAGGACCACCGCTTTCACTTGACAGAGGGGAAGCGATCAGGAGAGTCCTTCCATCAGGGCAGGACAGGGGGAAACGGTGCCAGCGGGGCACAATCAGCTCAGGGTCAGTATAGGCAGGGTGATCAGGGTTCCCAGCAGGGGGATTCTAAGAGATTCCGATCAGGGGGTTTCAGGCACGGACAGGGAGGTTTTAGGTAGGGCCATCAGGGTTCGAACGGCCATCAGGACCAGCAGGGTCAAAATGGTCAACAACAGCAGTTTCACCAGGGCCAACAAGGCCAGGGCAGAAATGGTAACGGTCACCGAGGCCGTGGTCAGCAGGGACAGCGAGGGGGAAACTTCCATGGGAAGTGTTTCATTTGTGGTAAGATTTGCCACTAACGTCAGGAGTGTCCTGATAAGGGCAAGGCCCCACAGCAGCAGCAGCAGGGTGCTCGACACGAGCCACAGAGGTCTATGTTTCCCGCCGCCCTACCAGTACCACAAATGGAAGCATTGCCACCCATTCCAGCAGTCCCAGTTCAGGAGGGACAACTTCAGTATGGGAGAGTGTATCAGATCCAGCAGGTCGCAGCCACACAGGATCCACCAGCCATTGAGGGTATGTTCTCTATTCAGGGGACTCTGGGGCGTATTTTATTTGACACGGGGGCTACACACTATTTTATTGCTATGAGATTTGCACGCACCATTGGGTTGTTAGACACCGCAGAGAGCACCACTACTTGTTTAGATTCACCGTTGAGTAGGGGTTCCATGATTTCGCTTATGTGTAGAGGTGTGGGAATAGAGATCAGGAGGTTTACTTTACCCACTGATATGTTAGTGTTAGAGATGACCGAGTATGATGCCATTATTGGTATGGATTGTCTAGTTGCGTACCGAGCCATGATTGACTGTTTTAGTAGGAGTATTATCTTTGCCATTCCTGGGCAGGAGATGTTTTTAGTTGCGATGCCTCGCCCTGAGGGAGGATCGTCCACTCATTGGTACTACATAGAGGAGGAGACCTCTAAGGAAGTGGTGATACCACTTGATTCGATACCCATTGTTAGTGAGTTCGCCGATGTATTTCAGGATATACCTGGACTACCTCCGAGTAGAGAGATAGATTTTTTTATCGATTTGACGCCGGGCACTCGGCCTATTGCCCGCGCACCTTACCATATGGCTCCAGCTGAGATGAGAGAGTTACGGGATCAGATTGAGCAATTATTGGGTCAGGGGTTTATTCGAAGAAGTACTTCACCGTGGGTTTCCCCTGTGTTATTCGTCAATAAGAGGGATGTATCGTTGAGGTTGTTTGTGGATTACCGAGAGTTGAATAAGGTCACGATACGGAATAAGTATCCGTTGCCCCGAATCGATGACTTATTCGACCAGTTGAGAGGAGCTTCTCTCTTCTCAAAGATTGATTTGCGATTGGGATACCATCAGTTGCGTATCAGGGAAGAGGACGTCTCGAAGACTGATTTCTTAACGAGATATGGTTCCTACAAATTTCGGGTTATGCCTTTTCGTTTGACCAATGCCCCAGCCGTGTTTATGGACTTGATGAATAGGGTGTTCATAGAGTTCCTAGATAAGTTTGTCATTATCTTCATTGATGATATTCTGGTTTACTCCCAGGCAGAGGAGGAGCACGCCGAGCATTTGAGGCAGTTTTTGCAGACGCTACGTCAGAACGAGCTTTATGCAAAGTATGAGAAGTGAGGGTTTTAGCTGAAGGAGGTTCAGTTTTTGGGGGATATTATTTTCGACCGGGGAATATCTATTGATCCGGGGAAGGTATCCGCGGTGAGGGAGTGGGGACAACCAATGACACCGACTAAGATCCGTAGTTTCTTGGGCTTAGCAGGATACTACAGGAGGTTTATTCAGGGTTTCTCAAAGATAGCGGGTCCTTTGACACATCTGACTCGTAAAGGTGTGACGTTCATTTGTAGTGATGCCTGTCAGTTGGCATTTGATGAGTTGAAGGACAAGTTGACGTCAATACCTGTGTCAGCATTGCCGAGACCGGGAGTTGAGTATCTAGTTTACACCGACGCGTCCTTACAAGGACTTGGAGGTGTATTGCAGCCGAAAATTCAGGCCATAGCTTATTCTTCTCGTAAGCTTAAGCCTCACGAGAAGAATTACCCCACTCATGATTTGGAGTTAGAGGCAGTTGTATTTGCCCTTCGGATTTGGAGACATTACCTTTTGGGGGAGAAGTTTCGATTGTTCACAGACCACAAGTCCCTACAGTACCTATTCAAGCAGAAGGAGTTGAATATGCGGCAATGGAGGTGGCTTGAGTTTCTGAAGGACTATCAGTTTGATATCCAATACCACCCGGGGAAGGCTAACGTGGTAGCAGACGTGTTGAGTCGTAGGCTAGTAGATGAAGTGGCAGGGGTGTGGAAGGTAAAGTGGAAGGAGTTGGGACACCAGGATGCAGTGGCCCGATCATTCATGTCGGTGATGACTGTTACACCGCAGATTGTCACGAGAGTGGTAAAGGCACAAACAGATGACTCGTTCTCTCAGGAGCAGATATTTCGATTATTATCAGAGGGAGCCGAGTCCTATACCGTTAGTTCAGACGGGGGATTACACTTCAATGGGAGACTAGTAGTTCCGGAAGGGGAGGAATTGCGACACGAGGTGATGGCAGAGTCGCACGGCTCACGGTTCGAGGTACATCCCAGTGGGGGAAAAATGTACCAAGATATGAGACGTCAGTATTGGTGTAGTAGGATGAAGATAGATATTGCCGTATTTGTTTCTAAATGCGCCACTTGTCAGCTGGTAAAAGTGGATCATCAGAGACCGACAGGACTTCTACAGCCATTAGAGGTCCCCATGTGGATGTGGGAGAGCATCTATATGGACATTATCATGGGGTTGCCTACGTTACAAAGAGGTCACGACTCCATTTGGGTAATTGTGGATAGGTTGACCAAAATCGCTCATTTTCTACCCGTAAGGACCGACTACACTACGGGACAGTATGTCCAGCTTTTTATTGCAAAAATAGTGAGACTTCAGGGTGTGCCCCTAAATATCGTGTCCGGCAGAGACAAGATATTTGTTTCACGGTTTTGGGAGAGTTTTCAGGAGGCCATGGGCACGGAATTGCGGTTGAGTACAGCTTATCATCCGCAGACCGATGGGCAAACCGAGCGTTCAAATCAGATGTTGGAAGACATGTTGCGTATGTGCATCATTGATTTCGGGGGTGGATGGGAGAAGTATCTTCCACTGGTGGAGTTTGCTTACAACAACTCCTACCAGTTCACCATTGGCATGGATCCATTTGAGGCGTTGTACGGTAGACCTTTTCGTTCCCCAGCATGTTGGTTGGAGGTGGGGGACAACAAACTACTTGGGCCGGAAGTAATTCAGGATACTTCGGCGAGGATAAAATTGATACGGAGTCGCATTCGGGTAGCTCAAGATCGGCAGAAGAGCTATGCTGATGCGAAGAGGTTCTTCAGGGAGTTCCAAGTGGGGGACCAGGTTTTACTCAGAGTATCTCCTATGAAGGGGATTACGCGATTTGGGAAGAAGGGGAAGTTGGCACCGAGATATGTGGGACCATTTCCTATCATCGAGAGGATTGGGTTCGTTGCGTATAGACTTGGGTTACCTGAGCATTTGCACAAGATTCATGATGTGTTTCATATTTCCTCGCTAAGGAAATATCTTAGAGATGATTTGGCTCATTCCCACATTGCTTTGGAGGACATCAATCTCCAGCCCGATAGCTCCTATGAAGAGGGGCCGATTGCTATTTTGGACCGAAGTGAGCGAAAACTGCGGTTAAAGATAGTTCCTTTAGTGCGTGTTCAGTGGCGACATCATAATGTCGAGGAGTCCACATGGGAGCGTGAGGATGAGATGCGCGAACGTTATCCAGAGCTGTTTTTACCAGGTACTTTTTAGTTCCGAATTTCGGGACGAAATTCTGTTATTAGGGGGGAAGTACGTAATGCCCCGCATTTTCATCGATATTTATTTATGGGATTAATTAAATTAAATGTGAATTAATTGAAAATTAATCCGAATAAAATACTAACGAGATGTGGGTTGGTATTTGATTATAATGTGTATATATGGCAATATATGAATATTGAGAATATTAAATTATCGTGAGATAGAAATACGGCAATTTGGAAATTTTGTTGGGACGTGTGTGTCAGTCGCGTCAGGAAAATATTTAATTTAATTAAAAAGTGAATTTTATTTTTATTAACCGTATGGTCGTTTTGAGTGCGCCAACATGTCCGGAAGGGTCGAAATAGTCAGAAAACACTAGCCGGGGGTTTAGTTTGGGTCCCGGGGCATTTTTGGGCCATACAGGCAACCCAAATGGGTAATTTGGTAATTTCAGATTTTTGGTAATTAAAACCTACGAAAATTAGAGTTTAATTATGATTTATCATTAAACCCACAAACCCATTATCAGCACTAAACTAAGTAGTGGGCTACGGGAGAAGTTAAGGAAAGATTAAAACTTACCAAAAACCAACCCCCACCTCCATTGTCATCTTGTGAGAAGAAATAGTAGAGAGAGAGATGAAGAAGGATTCTGCAAAGAAAGAGAGAGAGAGAGACCAACCTTCATCAATTCAACATCAAATTCAGAGAACGATTAAGGCAAGTGGTTTAATTACGTTAATTGCAACGAATGTTTCTTCCATGCGTAGGAATTTATGAAAATTTCATTTGTTTTGGGAGATTGATAAAAACCCATTGAATTGGATTTAGAAAGTTATTTTTTTAAAGAGATTGCATGTAGAATTTTGTTTGGGTGATTATTCTGTTAGAATTACATCTTTTATACCACAAAAAACGGATTTAATTATGTCTATGGATGATTTTAATTTTCTAGGGTTCATGTTCATGGGATTTGGGGAAAATTGGGGAGAATTGATGATTAGATGTGGTTTAGAATTATTAGACCCCATATATAAATGTTGTGATACGATTTAGTATGTTTAGGGATGATTAGAAACTTTAAAATACTTTTGGGATAACGTTTAGATGAGATTAGAGGTGAAGAAAATTGGGGAAAACGAAATAGGGGAATTCTGGGCTTGAAATTGTCACCTCGTTAGAAGACCTGCCCAGGTTGTTCGAACGAGCTCATTCGAACGAGCTTCTAACAAGTTGACAGTTTGACTTCTAACGAGTGGGATGTTCGTTCGATGCCTTTCGTTCGAATGAAATCTCATTAGATGCCCATTTCGTTCGAACGACCTCGTTCGAACGAGACTTCTAACGAGTTGACAAAATGGCCTTTTTGGCCTGGTTTGATTTCTAGTGTCCTGTAACCTTGTTTAATGTCAGAGATAACATTACCTTGATGACTAAATGAGATGGCTGGGATATTCGTGATATATTGGGGAGTAAAATATAGAAGAATGATTTGAACCTAATGGTAATTGTGGATTAGGACGCGAATAACTAATTACGACGTGAGGATAATGGATGATGTGTATATATAAACCGGGGAAACGTGTATTGGTATAAGAATGAGAAGTATACCACTAATAAATTATGGTAATTACTAAGATGTGTGCATGCTTAGTATATGTATATGATTTTTTATGTGTATGACATACCTACCATACTTGCTATCACGGGAGGTTTACGTTCACTTAGGGCCATCTAATCCTTGTGGGCCCGGATTTAGAGTGGTACCTAGAGGACATAGTTCAAGGGAATGACTTAATTGTGAGTTATTAAGTCAGCTGACTATGGAGCGTAGGTATGTACGTGACCCATGGATATGTTGAATTATGTTCGCCTCCATTTTCGTTTGTTGTGCTTACTCTAACAATTCCTGAGAGATTCGGAATTTGTAATCCTTATGTACGTGATGTACCAGGATGGATAGCAGAGTATGTGCATTGTATATTTACGATGTGAATAATATACGGCTAAATGAAAAGGAATTGTTATGTTTAATTGCGAGAATAATTTATAGTAACTCCTTGAGAAGATAAATAAGGGGATAACCTCCAGTAATGGTAATGCTAATAATTGAGAATCCAAGTTTAAGTAAAGCTATCTATTTAAGTGATAACATTGGGAATTCATAGTGTGAATTGAGTAGGAAGGTTAGAACTTATGTCGGTTTAGCTAGATATGAGAATCACTTGAATGGGTACGGTACGTTAGGAGTGCACAATTAGTAGAGAGGTGAGTATTTCATGTGAGAGCACGTCCTAACATGTATTTTGCATTCATTGTTTTAGTGTTATTAAAGCACTTGCTATTTTTAAAATACTCTCCACTTTCGGGCTCTGACCCGTTTGCTTTCAAATCTACTTTTTGTAAAAACCTTTTTAGGTGCCCAGCCACAAGGACACCATGCATAGTATTTCCAGTCAGGTGACGAGCTGTAGCTGTTGTGGAAGTTACAGGGCCTTGCTAGTAGACGCTTCATTTGCCTTGACTCTATATTCAAATTTCATCAGTTGTAGGTCATGTCGCCCATTTCTTTTAGAGACATTTCATTTCTTTCAGTTATTCAGACTTTTGGTTTTTAATTAATTCAGGATGCAGACTTGTTTGATTTCTTTCCATATTGGGATTTTTGTGAGGAGTATTTCCTCTAGACTCATTTTTACTTATTGATTTACTATAGTTGGACTTTATCGTGAATGGTTGTGTTACATTTCTATATTTCGCTTATTGCATGATTAATCAGAGTTAACTTAAAATTTGGCAACTAACTTTTTAAATACTAGGTGGTTAGTAATCATTAAAAATGTTTTCGACAGTGATGCTATTAACTGGACCAACTTGGCATTTTGTATTGATTTAATTAAGTTGTAGCTACCCGGTATTTAATTAGTCGCGGTGTCACAACGCTAAGGGGTTTCACCCTCTAACGGCAAGTTTTAAAGCCTAAGTGTTAATTTTCTCAAATTATTGTCATTTTCTTAAACCAGGGGTTCCGTGACCATGCGATCGGTTCTTACGAGTTACATTGATCCCCTGCGAGGTGTTTGCACCTCTCACGAGGCCATTTGGGAGGTTCTTTTCATTTTATCCCTCAAAAGTCATTTTTTTAACACACTTAAGAATTTCGGTTACGCTGTTCTAAGACAAGACAAATTGACACTTGAAATTATGCAAACCAATCATTGCATCTACTACCGAAGGATCTTCATCGCAATGTTTATACAATGGTCTATTTGTAATACCCCGTACTTTTATGGATATTTATTTATGGGATTAATTAAATTAAATGTGAATTAATTGAGAATTAATCCGGATAAAATACTAACGAGATGTGAGTTGGTATTTAATTATAATGTGGATATATGGCAGTATATGAATATTAAAAATATTAAAATTGTCGCGAGACTGAAATACGACAATTTGGGAAATTTTGTTGGGATGCGCGTGATAGTCGCGTCAGGAGGGTAATTATTTAAATTAAAAAGTGAATTTTATTTTTATCAGTCGTATGGTCATTTTGAGTGCGCCAACGTGTCTGAAAGGGTCGAGATAGTCAGAAAACACTAGCCGGGAGTTTAGTTTGGGTCCCGGGGCATTTTTAAGCCAAACCGGCAACCCGGAAGGATATTTTGGTAATTTTAAAAATTCAGGAATTAAGACCCACGATTTTTAATGTTGATTTATTTATTTTTGGTTAGGCCATTAGGGCCATGATCAGCCAAAAACATAGAGGGGAGTTACGTGAGTTAGAGGAGAGGTTACAAAGAGTCCCCAAACCAAAAACCACCACCCACCACCACCAATTTGGACGGAATTGTGACCGGAATGGAGAGAGGACCAACCCTTAAACAACAACAATGGATCAGAACAACAAATTTACAGGCAAGTGGTTTATCTTGCAAAGATTCAAAGCATATATTTTACATGTTTCTGTAGAATTGGAGATTTCTCATAAATAATGACGATTAAATGGATTTGAATGGTTTAAATCATAATTTGGGTAGGACTTTCATGTAGGTTTATATTTGAGATGATAAAAACTACGAATTTGTGATTAATGAGTAGAGAATTTCGAAATTTGAAGGAATTATGTGATTTTCTTGAAGAAATAGGAAAAACTAGGTTTTATATGATTTTTGGGTAATTTGATCCATGAAAGTGATGTTATATGTTGATTTAAGGAATCTAAAACGTGGGGAAAGAAGTAAACATGTTAGTAGGATGATAAGTGTATCCATTTGAGAGTTTTGGACGTTAGAATGATGATTAAGAAGAGTAAAAAGATGCAAACCCGTAACTACTAAGGATTTCTGGACTAATGCCTGCTTGATCGATCGATCGACTCAAGAATGTCGATCGATCGAAGGTTCGATCGATCGACCCGTGCTGTATTTTCGAAATTGTTTCTCTTTAAGGTTTAATGATTATTCCAAAGCCGATGTTGGTTATTAGGAAGATTAATATGATAGTGTGGGACTTAATTAATGTCAGTAGGGCCTTAGTTGTTATCGAAAAACGCTATAACTTATGGGATTGATTGATATTACGTGCAAGGGTCTACCGAGTGAGGTACGGTTAGAAAACGTTCGAATTGGAACTACATTGAGAATTGAGGATGATGTAAGATGAGGGCAGTAACAGAGGGACTTTAAGTACTGAGATAACATTTGAAATTAATAAGAAATCTAGTAACCTTTTGAGTTAGGTTTACGTACCCAAATTGATACGACGAGAGAGTTATCAAATGGAATATATATGATATGTAATACTCGCAGTAAATTTGACAAGTACGAGATTAACTAGATGAAATGTGCGAACATCTATATTGATATATGATTACTTAGGTTGTGTGAATGCCTAGTGTATGGATTTCTTATGTGTATAACATACCTACCATACTTGCTGTCACGGGAGGTTTACGTTCGCTTAGGGCCATCTGATCCTTGTGTGCCCGGATTTAGATTGGTACCTTGAGGACATAGTTCAAGAGAATGACTTATTTGTGAGTTAATAAGTCAGCTAACTATGGAGCGTAGGTATGTACGTGACCCATGGATATGTTGAATTATGTTTGCCTCCATTTTTTGTGTGTTATGCTTATTCTAACAATTCCTGAGAGATTCGGAATTTGTAATCCGTATGTACGTGATGTATCGGGATGGATAGCAGAGTAAGTGTGCACCGTAGCTTAGCCTCGTGGTGCTTGTATTGTATATTTATGATGTGAATGATATACGGTTAAATGAACAGACTTGTCATGTTTAATTATGAGAATAATTTATAGTAACTCCTTGAGAAGATAAATAAGGGGGTAACCTCCAGTAAATGATAATGCTAATAATTGAGAATATGAGTTTAAGTAAAGCTATCTATTCAAGTGATAATATTGGGAGTTCATATTATGAATATTTGTGATGGGTTCATTGTTGCTTAGTGGATATGATTGACTAAGATATGCGAATGGGTTAAAAATGAGAATTTAACTAACAATTGACATAAGTAAATTAACGAATGTGAACATGGGTTATAAATATGGCTTAATTGGGGGTTATGTGTAGATACTCTACGTTTGAATGTGAAGGCAGGAGTGGTATAAACTAGTTAGATAATGGCATAACTAGGATGGGTTCAAGGCATACGTTAGACGTGCACAGTAGTGGAGAGGTAAGGAACTCATGTGAGAGTACGCAATTAACGTGTTTATAATATGTGATGTTTAATTGTAATTTAAATCACTTGGTATTTTTAAAATACTCTCCACTTTCGGGCTCTTACCCGTTTGCTTTCAAATCTTTTTTTTGTAAAAACCTTTTAGGTGCCCAGCCACAAGGACACCATGCATAGGAATTCTATTCAGGTGACGAGCTGTAGCTGTTGTGGAAGTTACAGGGCCTTGATAGTAGACGCCTCCTCTTCTAGTCTTGACTCCATATTCAGTTTCATCATTTGTAGGGCATGTCGCCCATTTCTTTTAGAGACATTTTATAATCAGTTATTTAGGTTGTGGATTGTAATTAATTCAGGATTCAGACTTGTTTTATTATTTCAGTTGTGGGATTGTTGTGAGGAGTATTTCCTCCAGACTCTTTATTACTTGTTGATTACACTATTGGGACTTTATTGTGTATGGTTATGTTATTCTTTTATTCTTCACTTACTTCATGTTAATCAGATTTAATTTAAAATTGGCAACTCGATTTTTAAATACTAGGTGGTTAGTAACCATTAAAATGCTTTCGACAGTGATGCTATTAACTGAACCAACTTGGCATTTTATATTAATTTTAATAAAGGAGTAGCTACCCGGTATTTAATTAGACGGGGTGTTACACTATTCGCATTATCTTTCAACTATATATATTCTCGGTCTCCTGGTATTGTTCATTATGCGCATTATTTGTCTCCATTGGTTGGTGGTTTTGATCGTGGTGGATTCCGTAAGCATCGTCAATTAGGTCGGTCAATGGATGATATGTTGGTGAATCGTTTACCACTTCCACTCATTGATGTTCTATTACATGGTCAGTTACCAGTAATTGTTTGGGAACATAAGGTACGTGTTGTTCACCATGGTATGTCCACTTTTTATAATCTGGAGAAATTCCCCACATTATTAAATGTAACTCAGCATCTTCTAAAGATTTATATTTTTCGTTTATAGAATGGGTGCACGGACACATAATCTTCTCACTTTTAAGGTTATTAAAAGCATATCTAATAAATTCTTGAACGCCCTTAACATAACTATTAGCTATTCGGTCAGTCTCCCCCATCCACTCTTTGTATTATGGAAAAACCATTTAATAAGCTTCAAATTGCAGCCCTATGTTAACATGATATAATAAATATCATGTTGCATAAATATCATGTTTCATAGTAAAGCACTAATATAGTATCAAAGCAAAGCACTAATAACGTCAACAATGCACCAATCAATCAAACTATGCAATAACTTAAATACAAGAACATGCCAATCAACGATACTACATAACCACTTAAACTCAAATTAAATAAATTTGTTTACTCATATTATTACAACATAAGAAAAATATTACTACATATTCATCGAGTGATGAACTAGCCAAGTGGTAACCGACTCTACATAATTTTTCAAAAAATTCCCTTCTCGACTGTCGACATGTGATGGAACAGTTTCACAACCCTCATATACTGTATCAACCACGATCTGACACTCACCCTGCTGCAAAGGTCGATTATGTACTAAAGTTTCTACGACAGTGGGCATGAGCATGCAGATACCAATGACAAATTTACTGCCCAGATCCTGCATATAGTATTTCTCGCGAAAGTCCCCGTAGGGTTTTGACGATGATTCAAGGCATGTACCATGTCGAGGCACTGAGAAAGGGAATGTTGAAGGAGGAACCATAATTTATGGGGGGAATGGAGAATGAGGAAAATTTTGAGGAATCCCTGGCATCTGTGGATGGAAAGCGGGATGAATTGGGGGTTGCAGGGGCATACAATCGGTTAAAAGAGACATAATATGTTCAAGTTTATTATTCACACCACCCAATTAATTTTGAAGCTTTGACACCCTGCCCGCCCGGGGAGACCGACCGGAGCGCTACTTGCGATAAAACTAGACTAAATTTATCAATCCACAATGTATAGAGAATCTAAATAAACCCATAATAAACAAAAAGATAATCCACTAATCGCATTCTTAAAATTTGAATACAACCAAAAGTCTCACGAAATAACACAACTATCTATATCAAAATAAAAATAAATCTCCAATGCTCTGTACAACAAAAATAATACAATTCTTCTCATCTTGTACTCTCGAATATTGTTCCAAAAATATCAAAGAAAAAAATTAATAAGTCCATAGCGTCCCAAAATCCGCGCTAACCTGTCAATAAAAGAAAATATGGGGAAGTACATAATACTACAAGAAAGATGCTCAACGAATATTAGCGGTGAATAAATCGTAACAACACGGGAATGAATATTCAAATCAAATACAAATATTAATAGCATTTTATCAATATAATTTCTCAACAAAAGATTAATCCGAATCACCAGGCCTTATCATATCGCGTCCTACTTTATCAAGTAGCCGAAACAGGATTATTGGTGGGTGCCCAACCTCAGTGCCATATTAAAATCTCATGACAACATGCTCAACACAAATATAATACCACATGAATCAAAATCAGATTCAAACAATAATTTCCAAATTCCAAATGAATTTAGGAATTCAAATAATAGTTCAATAATCACTTAAAATCAAAGAGAATAACACTCGCGAGATTAAGGAGCAAATTGTGTAAAACCCCATACCTCAATCCACCAATATGAACCAACATAAATCTTTTCAAAAACCTCAGATTACACCATCAAAATCGGTCCACAAAGTTCTTCAAAACACTTCCAATATCCAACACCAAAACTGCCCCAAGTACACCACCGAAAACTATGGTTGAAAGCATAAATATAAAGGGGTTAAGTGTATATAAAAAGAGAGGAAGTAAAAGTATGTTTACTGCATATTTTTGTGCAAAAATATGGTTTAAAATGGTCACCCACAACCCCTTTTTATAAGGAGAAAATATAAGAAGTTAAACCTACACAAACTCTTAAAAGTGCTTGCAGCGCACGAAATCAACTGGGGTCGATCGATCGACCCTTGGCGTCGATCGATCGATCGCCCAGTTATTTCACTCTGTCGCCTTAAAATGCTTACAAGGAATAAAATATATAAAAATCCAATTGAAAAATACGTTTTAATTCCGATTTCAAAACCGGTTGAAAATCTCATCTTTAATAGTAATTCTCAACATTCTGAAGCAAGAAAAATAATTTTTTAAAATTTTTTTTTTCCTCTATATTTTGAAAAATACCACAAAAATTACTCGAGTTGTTACACTTCCCCACTAACAATGGATTTTCGCCATTGAAATTAGCCGAAAGCCTATGCTAAAAAATCAGGCCAATAATCTCCAAAAATAATCTCGTCACAAAAAATTGCAATATCTCACATCTAATCTAGATGCCTAACACAAAATGGTCATCTAATATTTCTATCTACAATTATGCGAAACAAAAACCACGATAGACCCAAGACCCAAGACTCGAGGTTGGTCGTATACCTAAGCTCTGATACCATTCTGCAACACCCCGCCCGCCCGGGGTGAGCGATCGGAGTGCTACTTGCGATAAAACTAAACTAAATCCATCAATACACAAGGTATATATCATCTAAATAAACCCGCAATAAATAAAAAGAGAGTCCAATGATCTCATTATTCAAATTTGAATACCACCAAAAGTCTCTCGAAATAACACAACTATCTATCTCAAAATAAAAATAAATCTCCAATTCTCTATACAACAAAAATAATAAAATTCTTCTCATCTTGTACTCTCGAATATTCTTCCCAAAATATCCAAGCTAAAAATCAATAAGTCTATAGTGCCCCAAAATCCGCGCTAACCTGCCACTAAAAGAAAAGATGGGGAAGTACACCATACGACAGGAAAGATGTTCAACAAATATTGGCGGTGAATAAAGCATAACAATACAGGTACGAATATTCAAATCAAATACAAATCTCAATAGAATTTTATCAATATAATTTCTCAACAACACATTAATCAGAGTAACCAGGCCTCACCATACCGCGCCATACTTTATCAAGTATCCGAAACAGGATTATTGGTAGGTGACCAACCTCACTGCCATATTAAAATCTCATGACAATATGCTCAACACAAATATAATACCACATGAATCAAAATCAGATTCCAACAATAATTTCCAAATTCCAAATGAATTAACAAATTCAAATAAGAGTTAAATAATCACATGAAATCAAAGGGAATAACACTCGTGAGATTAAGGAAGATATTGTGTGAAACCCCATACCTCAAACCACCAAAAGGAACCAACATAAATCTTCCCAGAAACATCAGATTACACCATCAAAATCAGTCCTCAAAGATCTTCAAAACTCTTCCAAGATCCAGCCACAAAATATGCTCAAGATAACCTACAAAAACTAGGGTTGAAAGCATAAATATAAAGCGGCTAAGTGTATATAAAAAGAGAGGAAGTAAAATATGTTTACTGCATATTTTTGTGCCAAGAGATGGTTTAAAAATGGTCACCCAAGACCCATTTTTATAAGGCAAAAATATAAGAAGTTAAACCAACACAAACTTTTAAAAATGCTTGCGGCGCACGAAATCAGTTGCGATCAATCGATCGACTCCTGGCGTCGATCGATCGATCGCCCAGTTATTTCACTCCGCCGCCTTAAAATTTTTACAAGGGATAAAATATATAAAAATCCATTTTAATTCCGATTTCAAAACTAATTGAAAATCTCGTCTTTAGTAATAATTCTCAACATTCTGGAGCAAGAAAAATAATTTTATCAAAAAATTTATTTTCCTCTATATTTTGAAAAATACCCCAAAAATTACGTGGGTTGTTACAGAAGACCTATTATATCCCCTTCACTCCTAGATTGACGTTCATCGTTGGATGCAAAATGATTATTAACAGAAGAAATCTTGTTCACGAGAGGTGGAGTATGTTTGAATCTTGTTTTTGACATATGCGACCCCAAACCTCATGTCCCCCCTCCGTGGTCCTTCCCAAAGGTTTATGTATGGCATCATTGTCAATGTCACCAAACAGGCTTGAATATGATTGAATACTAATAGACTCTATTGATTCTAGAGTCTTGGCCAAGTGAGGGGAAAATTTATTATCTTTGTCTCGTCTAGCATGCACATACAAGTTGGGCTATTCGTTGCCTTTTCTTCATCTGGGATACCTTTCGTAACGATCGACCACTCATTCTTCAAATCTTCATAAAATTTTAAGACAATCGGATGGACATCAGTTTTTGGCTCTATTTTGTTTGTTTTTCTCCCTTTGTAGCATTTTGGAGTCCTTTGCCTCATTCTCAAGGAAATCGTTCCATTAAGAGACAGGCATCTCAATGTTCGAAGAGACTTTATCTTTGAGCGACAAAATGTCGAAGCTCGATGCTCCCTTAGGGAAATGATTATGCCTAAGGTTTCTTTGATACGTTCGGAGTTGTTCAGCAGCTCGAGAAAGCACCTTATTTTTTGAGTTAGGGGAAAATGAAAACCCTTTGCTAAGTTGCTTGTAGATGTCATCTTTAATAGCTTTATCTATGAGGTTCCAATTGTCAGCTTTTCCCACTCCCACAGTCATTTTTTCCAAGGACAAACATTGGGCTTTAAACTGTTGAACGTGATTCGTATCCCCCGTGGGGTTATTTCACAATAAAGAGAATCCAATGGACTTCTTCTCAACTAACCCGACAGTTTTAAGAGCGTTGGGCATGTCTGTTGGATTAGTGGGAGTACCTTGCCTCCCGCAACTCGGAGTAGGGGAGTGAACAATTTTTGGAGTTCTCTAATAACATAAGAAAGGCCAGTGGTCTATCAGGATTATGTACATGATATATATATTGTACACCTTCATCCCAACATTGTGTAAGGGAAAACATAATACGATTGTACAAGTACTCTTGCTGGAGATGAACTCCACGGTTTATAAGGTAGTTAAATTTTTTTGTCTTGCTATTCCCATACCAATAAATCGGAGTACCCACTTTACGAGGCTCATTAATGAAAGATGTACACGCGAGGTCCAATTGCAACCTTTCCCTCTCTTGTTGCCATTAATTAGCACCGTGACTCATTTTTCCTGAGAAAAATGAATGAGGGCGTGATTATAATTCCTATAAATAATGGCTTTAATGAATCATTAACGAGTTATTATGTACGAGGGTGTGAGTATGATTCCTATAAATTACGATTGTATTGAATCATCAACCGTTAATTTATTAGGTTTTTAATACCTACTTTTGTCATATAAGCCAACAATCCCTAAAATCAACCCTTACAAACATTACCCCTACAATTAACAGATTATGCATTTTTGGGACTTAATTTTACAAAGCCCCTAAAATTAATCCTGAATTTAACATCAATATTAATGGACTTGTGTATTTTTATATTTCAGCCCCAAACTTAAATGAACAATATTCATTAAATTAAAATTTCCCCTAGTTTGAAACTTAAACCAACAATATGCATTAAATTAAAATTTGCCTTAGTTTGAAACTTAAACCAACAATATCGATAAAATAAAAAAATTCCCTAGTTTGAAACTTAAGCCAACAATATTCATTAAATTAAAAGTTTCCCTAGTTTGAAACTTAAACCAACATTAGTCATATATATGTATTTTTTCTATAATACACACACACATACACATTTACAATATACACACATACATATACACAACACACACAATGAAAATGTATACACAACTACATACATATACACAATAAACACATGTATATACACACAAACACACACACACACACACACACATACATAGATGTATATACATACACACATATACACACACGTATTTAGAGTACACACACACAAATAAATACACACACAGAGAAATATCCACACAAATGTATTTACCTTTGAGATTGAGATTGAGAGAGAGAGAGGGAGAGAGAGAGCTTGAGATTGAGAGAAGGAGAGACCCAAAATCTCTGGAGAGAGGGAGGGAAAATGAGGGCTTAGAAGTTTTCGAGGGAGATGAAAAACTGTTCCGCATTTTTTAAGTATAAAGACCATGGTCACGGCTTAGGGCTGTGACCATAAGGTGTGAACCCTTTATTTTTTACACGTCGGTGTGGAAATAAGGCCATGGTCATGACCCAAAGTCGTGACAGATAATTTACTGGTCACAGACTTAAGCCGTGACCATATTCTTGTGTAATGAGTTTTATGGTCATGACCAAGGGCCGCGAATCCTTCCCTAACCAAAATTGGTGGGAAACTTGGTGTAATAATGGTCACGGTTGGGTCAGGGTTTAAAGCCGTGACACAAAGGAGTCAGGGTCTATAGTAGTGACCACACACAAGACGACCCATGGCCACACAGAGTTATGGATTTGGTCATGCCCATTTATTTTGACTATGGTCATAATTTTGGGTCATGACCAGCTGGTCAAAGCTTCCAGCTGTGACCCCTTCTCCATGACCATTTTCAGTATTTGGTGTAGTGTGGGCATCCGATTATATAAGCGCTCCATTGATAAAAATGTGGTTTTTCACAAAACAGATTTTTCAAAAACAAAAATCAATGTCTTACAAATTTTACAAAAACAAAAGGAATACATAATAAATTAGTGTAACCTACTATGATACCAATTTGAGAATTTATGTGTGATAGCGATTAAACCGAATTCATAAATTTCCAAGTTAGCCTTATGTAATCAGTGTCAATTTTTAAACCAATTTTATTCATCCCTAAAACATGCAACTACTTGTGAAAAATCAAACCAACATAAATAATTACTGACACATAGATTTCAGAAAAAAAAACTCCTTTCGGGTAAAACCTTTTATTTCACTGTAGTACTTATAATGAAATCTGCAATGGATTAACCTCAAAAAAACCCACATAGGTCAAAACCTAAATCGGCAATGGAATTCTGTAGTAACTCCACACAAAATCCAGTTCAGTCAGTCCAGGAACACCCATGAGTACTCCCTATTTACACGTAGTCAGTCAGATCAGTACCTCCCTCAAGTGGCACCTTGATCAATACTAGAGATCTCTACAAGATAAACTTTAACAAACATGTGTTCTTGGGTTCCAAAACAATTCACATAAACTATTGGGATCTTGTGAATTGTAAACAAAAAGGATTAAAACCTTAAAATTGAGAAGACAATGATTCTGTCAAATAAGTTTTCGTATTTGATAAAAACACAGGTCTTCTTAAGAAAAATGGAGTTGTTAAACACGCTATATATAAAAAAAATTAAGGCGGAGCATTGCTCGAATGAGATGTTAGTGTCGCTCCAACAATGACAAGTGTTGTTCAAATGACTTCGCATGACATAGCGATGTCGCTCGAACGAAGTCCCTCTGTCGCTCGAACGAGATATTAAAAAATAAATATTTTTTTGTTTCGTTAAAAAATAGTCTGCCTCAAAACTTAGAAAAAATTCTTTGACGAAAAAATCTTCTCCAACACTTAGAAAATATTTTGTAAAAAATATCCCAACACTCTAACTAAAATGCTAAGGTAGTTAAACATAACATTATCAAAATTAGTCTCCCGGAGGCTTGAATGTTGAAGAACTTGGAAATTCGGATCTGTCTTGACACATGAATGATCTTGAATAAGTCTTCGAGGGTTGTAGCGGTATACAATATACTCAAATGTAAACTAGACAATAAAATAATGTCCGTACACTTGATCCATAGCAATGAAAATGGTGGAAATAGACAATGGAAAGACATTTCACCATGTATGCAAAGCATGCACTCATTTAACCTATAAAGGTGAGTCACATGGAATTGTATTTTCTCTCTCCTTTAACAACTTATAAATAGCACACACCACCCACATTTGGGGAGATATGAAATTTTCCTTAATATTATGTGGCTAAACTATAGAGAGAGAACATGAGAGCTTAACTTTTGTTCTTGTTAATGGCTTTTTCCCAATAAATGAATCCAATCAACACTGCAACTATGGATGTAGGCACAATTTTTTGCCGAATCACGTAAATTTGGTTCTAATTCTCTTTCGTTCATCTCTATATAACTTATTCATGTTTTTCACGAGATCAATCTCTTAGATGTTATTATTTTTTATTATCTTTCTTTCATCTCTGTAATTTGATATTAATATTTGTAAAAGTAGTAGTAGTAGTAGTAGTGGTGGTGGTGGTGGTGGTGGTGGTGGTAGTAGTAGTAGTAGTAGCAGTCGTAATAATAATAATAATAATAATAATAATAATAATAATAATAATAATAATAATAATAATAATAATAATAATAATAATAATAATAATAATAATAATAATAATAATAATAATAATAATTGAGCATAACATAGTCTCAAGAAGGCGCCCTACGTCCAATGGCGGAGCCACTTGATGATTATGGTGGGCACACCTCAGCATTTAACTTTCAAAATACACATATATTTTACACACTCTCACTCACTTGACAATTTAACTTTTCATTTCCCTCCTTTATAATTTTAAGAATTTTGGTTTTGTTTCAATCAAATAAAATATCTTAAATATAAGATGGATTCTTGAATTTGTACTAGTGTATCCGATAGTATTTTATTTGAGCTATAATTATCTAAAAATAAAAATTATCAATTAAATATTTTTAAAAACGTAAAAATAATGCTAAATTTTTTTAGGGGTCTACCACCTTGGAACCCAGAGCAATGATTTGTGCCCAACCCTAGATAGATTTGTGCTCTGCCACTGCCTACATCATTGCAAAACCAATGCATCTACTACTCAGCAAACCTTAACTATGTTATTATCCTACTTTGTCAAGTGGAGTGATGAAATTAATATAAGGTCATAATTTTAAAGGAAGCAAGTCACTCTGTCCATTTCATTAAGTACCATCCATCACGTAAAAAATATTTATGTAGGACCTTCAATTTTACTTCTCCAATTAACTTGTGCTTCACTTTTAATTTATTTTCACATAATAGATTGACAAATTCATTTATTTCTCTTGTGTATATACTACAATTCTAATTATACACCGTATATCTGACATGTGTACTAGGGAAATAATTTATTAAGAGAAGACATAACAACTTGCCCTATAACAAAAATTGCTAATTTCACCACAATTGTGGCTTTTGATCTTATTAATAACATAAGATAATGGTTGTTACAACCAATGAACTACGTCCAAAACATATAAGTAATGTTATATCCCCACCTCGTTATACTCATTAAGGCCTATTTCATTAATGCAAGAACAATTAATCAATATAATAGTTCCTTATAACATTTTAACCCATTAAATAAATCATATGTTTTTTTTAAATTGGGTTACTGAAATAAATTCTTAAGCAGGTTTAAGATGACTATAAAGGGATTATACTATTAGATGATTAGGAAAATATAAGATATGCTTTGCAAAATTCTCATACATACACAATGCGTGCAAAATAAATCCCAACTATGTGTTTTCTCCATTTTATAATAAATGGAGGTCATCCCTTGTGTGATCAACATGAAATCTAGAAGGTATATAAGCATATATATAATGTCCCAATAAAAAAAGCATAATGAAAAGAAATCCCAATAAAACTACGAGATTTGGGGAGTTAAAATAAATAAAGTGACTTTTCATATCTGAGTAAATAATAATCAATATTATTTTCTTCTCAAAATAATATGAAATAGATTTTAGAGGAAATTGCGTTCTTACATGGACATGGTATAATTCATTGCGATTTGAAACCCAACTATAATTTGATCGATTATGGAAAAAAGACACCTAGGGTGAAGATTGCAGATTTTGAAAGCCCCAGAGCATTTCTAACTAGTGGAATTCAACTCAATCCATATGTATGCTACTCCCACTTTTTAGGACGTTTTTTAGTTAAACCCGTGTTTCTTTGTATAATCCCCATTTTGATTAAACTTGTAAAAATACCTACTTATTATCTTTTAGGATATGACATGTTATATTTGATACGGATACTTAGGCTATGTATCAAAGCTTTCAAATTAATAGTTTCATTCATAACCTCAAGCTTATATATATGGCCATAATTGTAGCACAAGCTATAGTATAAGGTATGCTTTATCTCTAAGCCTCTTAAGTATTGCTCGATAACACATGTGCTAGAGAAGGGAGATGAATGGAACAAGTAGAACATAAAGGAAAGTATACTTATTACTTGAGAGTAGATTACATTGCTTGGATTGAATGGTTTGTCCAAATGACCTACCCACCTATTTATAGGCATCCCACCTCCTCAATGGACCGTGGAGATGAACATAAATCAATGAACTAGATTATTTCTCTAGAATTTTCTGACCTACTTATGGGAGCATTCCAAAAGACTACACACTTTCTTACTATTTTAAAATATTCCATATATAACAAGTATGATCTAGATTACTAAAGAAAATCCCCCACCACTCCATTATATACTAGGTAATACTAGATAATATAGAGAGTTTTAGAATATTCCAGAGAATTATGGGGTAGGGATGGATCCTTTAAGCCATATATGCAGAAAATTTCCAGTACATGACAATGAGTTGTCCTTCTTCCATACTATGATTAGATAAAACAAATTCCACCTTGGAAACTTTGCACAAGAAAAATTAGAGTTGATAATTACCACATAAGGATGACTAGGGACCATATTCTGATAACAAGCTTTTTGTGTATATGTCATTTTCTTCAAAAGACGAGTCTGAAAATCCCTTGAATTAAATACAAAATTGTTAAACAACTCGCTTTTCGGTAAGTACAAGTATCAATCCAACTTTTAAGTGAGAAAAAAATAACGTGAATACTTTCAATTTCAATTATTATTAAAACTTTTATTTTTTTATTTTAAAAACATGTTCAAGGGACAATAAAAATGATAATGTAGAGGGGTTCTCAAGTCATTTAGGAAAAACACATGGGTAATAAGGCCCACATGGTGAGGTAGGATCATCATGATCAGCCCCTGAAAAAGATGTTAAGGAAAAAGTAAATGTCCAGCTGGACGAGGAGGGTCACAACGAGGGGCCCCTCGTCCTAAAGCTCAAAGATACATAAATGAATCAAGGACGAGGAGGGATTGCCATGAGGAGCTCCTCATCCCAAGACTCAAACCATAAATGAAAGTGAATAAGGGTGAGGAGGGCTCATCACGAGAAAACACTTGCCCCAAGACTAAATACACGGACAGTTGGCTTGGATGAGGAGGGATCACCACGAGGAGTCCCTCATCCTAATACCCAAGTCACATAAAGAAGCAAGTTTGAGAGGGCTCATCACGAGAAGGTTATTTAAGTAAGTGAGGCCACACGAAAAGGCCAGGGCAAGGGGACTCATTAGGAGCAACCCCCTTTGCCCCAGTTCACATATTACAAAAATGGAGGGAGGGCGAGGAGGTCCACATAGAGTGGCCCCTCTACCTCCAAATGACCTACTACAAAAAAACACAAGACAAGGAGGTCCATTTAGAGTGGCCTACTCCCCAGAATTCGTTACCTTGAAAATATTAAAGTACTAATATTTTACTTTCTTGTACAAGTAGCCTAGTTGAGCAAGTAGGGCCCAAAAGTCCAGTTAGGGTCTCTTGAGAGTTTTGGCTTGATGTCTGAGGAAAAAGGTTTGTTGAAAAAGATAAACCACTTCGCACTTTAAGATTTAGAGAATAATAATAGAGAGACTATAGGGGTCAATCAAGTCCTTACATTGCTTAGACCCAGTAATAACTGAAGTGAGCAACCAAAAGGTTGCTCACAAGAAATGAATTTTTTGCAAAATAACTTTATTTAAGGTGGTCCTCGAGGCCCCTCTCAAGTTAACAAAGTTTGTACCACGAGTTATCGTTTCAAAAGAAATTTAAAAAATCAAATATTTTGTCTCCATTAGGAGACATTTGCCTTATGAATTTTGTTTACGCCAGATGTCGTCTGTCAAAGGGGATAGGTGGCTGCAGACCGTTTTGGGATAGAATGTATACTGTAGACCTTGTCCTTCTAAGTTTCCCCACTTGATTTTGGCACCACAAAGACCCAAACCACCCCATGTTAACCTATATATAAGACAAATGGTGAGGTCAAATAAGATATATGAAACTGAAGTCATACCGTTACTCTGTCGAAATCACACCAGACCACCTAGTATTCTCTCGCTTCTCTCTCTAAGTGTTGAGAGCTTGTTACTTCACTCCCATCTTGACAACCATCATTCTCAAGAGACCTTATTCCCAAAGATACTATTATTGTTGTGAAGTTCATCTTTTTGCAGGGAGTAGTTTTGTTGTTGACTCCATTTTTACGAGAAAATGAAGGTTTTACCAGGTGCTACTTCTGAAACTTTTTGGAGGCAGCGTACATTGAGGTGGGTCACGCATCATCCGTTCTAATTTCTTATCAGGACACAGTCACACTACCCCCTACAACGTGAATACTTGCAATTTCAATTTTTTTTAAGTTTTTTTATAAAAACAATAAAAATGCTAAAATCTTATGTGAGCAAAATGAAATAAACTACACGTAAGAGAGTCTGATAAATGTGAGAAGATACAAGAGATGAGATTACATCGCGTGATCAATTATTTTGAGATAATATTAAATTCATAATCTAGCCCTCGTTACAATCATAAATTGAATAATATTTTTTCAAAAAAATAATTTAAAAATGTCGCACTTTAAAAAATTATGATTAATACTCTTTTTAATAAACTATCCTCTAGGATTAATGTAATAAAATTATATGAATGATAAAATTTGAATGCCGAATTAATATTTAAACTTTCATAAACACCAATATTTAGTTCGATTCCAAAATCAAATATTAAAATCAAATTAATTTACTATCTCTCGATACGTAAATTAATTTTTGACAATTAAAATATAATTTCCCTAGAAATGTAACGAACAATTCAATTAATCAGTTAAACAAACATCCTATGCAGTTTCATCCCACCCCTTGAACATGGCGATTAGCCAAACATATTTATATAAGTATGCATAATCACAAAAATATGAATAGAAATTGAAATCAAAGAGAAAGAATACGATACGCAAAGTCTCCTTTAGAATTGCATTTCTTAAACTGCGTCCAAATTCTTCACAATATCCCCACTTGATTATAAAAAGAAGAATACACATTAAACCTAAAAATTATTCTAAAGCAAAACTATTTTTTTGTATTTTTTGAATTTCTTTTATTTTTCTAAACTGTACGAAATGAATAATGACACGGGTAAAAGAACCTTCCCAAAAAGTGATATGGATTCCACTTATTTTCTCACTTACCTATTAAGTGTTGTCTTATGGTATGAGTCCCATTTGGACAAAAAAATTTATTGCTTTAGGGGAGGTTTTGGGAACCTATAGCATGACTATAAAAAATAAGCACCACCTTTCCCTCTTTATTTCACTCTATGTGAGTTCCCCCCTTAAATGAGCTATTACCCTTTCTTTGGGTTTTGGTTGGGAGATATTCTTGGGATTTTATTTTGGCTAAGTCAAAGGATAGGCACGTGGAACTTGGAAGCTATGGAGGTTCCTATTTTGTGGGAAATATGGCAAGTCTTGGGTTGGGATTTTGGGTTTCGAGTATGCTACTATGGGTATGGGTCGTGAGGTGGATCAAGCAAGTCCGGTATGGGTTTTGGATTGGGGTTCTTGATTTTTCGTATAAAGATCAGCTGTAATAGGTTTTGGAGAATTAGATTTGGGTCTTCTAGTTTGAATGTATAAGGTATGTTGGTTATGGAGATGGGTTTGACCTGGGACGGAGCTGATAGTCACTAGAAATGATGACAAAAGGGCTATGGGTTTAAATCGCTACTGCCATGGATATTCTCTAAAAGTGGTCAGATTATAGTAAGGGTTGTTTTTCGGTTTGGAGATTTAGCTGTCAGGTACGGAGTTAGGTTAAAGGCAGGTGCAGGTTGGTGTTTCGGGTTAATGGTTATGGGTAGGAAGCAAGGCGAAGATGTGGCTTATGGCCATATAGAAGGGTAATGGCCAGAGTTGAGATAGGCGGAAGGAGGTGCTATGGTGGTTCGGGTGTTTGTGCTGGCCAGGTATGGCAACTATGGTGTTGGGTTTAAGATGGCAAAGCAAGTATGGCCATGGTTGCCCGGGGTGTTGGAGTTTTATTATGGAAAGAACGAAATATATTAATTAATTTGTTGCAAGGCACGTTCTTGGAACTCTTCCTTTTAGGCAAAATTTCTCTCCAATCCGGTTGAGACAGAACCGCGAGTACACTATGGGTTTTATAGAATCTGCCTTCAGGATACAATGCATTATATGAACAGTTGTTTGATTCAAACTATGTACCATTTGATCAAACCGAGAATACTCTGAATTTGTAACTTGATAATGCCAAAATATAGAGGATGGAGAGAGGAGAAATTAACAGTTTTCGGTCTCCAAAATAGAGGCCTAGAACTCTTTTTATAGCAATTTATGTGACTTCTTTTTCAACAGTCACATCTCTTCATGTAGTGTCTCAACAACCGTTAGATCGTGCCCATTTGGAATAGCTTCGATCTAACGGTTCAGATTAGGCATCCCATCATAAGCGAATGGACATCCCCTACACGAAACGCTAAGTGCCAAGTGCGCGTCAAAGCGCGCAATGCGCCCTAAGTCGCCCAATCGCCCTTTCGCGCACCGCGTGTCGCGATTGGTGGTGCTTAAGCACCACCGCGATGCGTAGGATCATAGCCTCTTATTTGACTTGTCAACTAAGAATCTTAGTTGTCCTTTAGTTGATATACCACTACTTTTGGTAATATTCTTCCAATGTGGGACAATATGGGATTTTGAGTACTCCCATATCTTTCATACCCATTTGCTCATGTTTCTACCTTCTACAATAATATCCAAACTATGCTTAAATTAAAACACCAATAATATAATAAAATATTAACAACTAAAGATTAAAATAAAACATCAATTAATATAATAAAAATATTATATTATATTGAAATTTATCCAATTCCCCGCCAATTTCAATATACATAAGAGCACAAAATAAAGAGACAATAAATAACGTTTGTCACTATCGCTAAAATCTAGTACATAAAAGAGAAGTGTCTTTCGGACTTGAATTTCCATATAGTGAAAATAATTCAAAGCTTCATCAAGGAGCTGTGGTGAACGTACCTTGAACCAATGACCTTTTGAGACTAGCCGGAACTATCACACATACCAATTTATGAGTTTGTAAGTGTTCTTCTAGCATGCAGTTTTATGGCCCTCTGCTAATCCTGATTTCACGAGCGCTTTTGGATCGGTCTTGATTCCATAGAAAACGGCCATACTTTCGAGACTCGTATAGGTAAATCAACTTTAGTGATTATGCGATTCACACTTATATAATTTATTAAGAAGTAACCTTCATCCTCTAACATGCAGAAAACCAACACTAGGCACATAGGAATGGAACTTTTTATATAAAATTCCTAGTGTAACATAACTATAATTTAACTTGTTTGTACCACATCGAACTCTATCTATATTTTCAAGATATGAGTTGGGTTTGCATTAAATATAGTTGTATTATTTAATAGACCTTAGTCCCATTCCTTTTGAGGTGATATATATCGTCTCCCTAACAAGACCTTTAGTTAGAGGATCAGCTAAATTCTTGTTCATTTTAATATAGTTGACTGTAATTACTCCTTCCTTGAGTAATTTTCTTATAATTTGATGCCTTAGACTAATGTTTCTAGATTTTCCGTTGTATGTTTTGTTCAAAACTTTATAAATTGTGGCTTGGTTATCACAACTTATCATAATAGAAGTGATGGATTTTTCCATAAAGTAATATCATACAACACATTTCTAAGCCATTTTGTTTCTTTACATGCATCTGCTAAGGCTATAAATTAATATTTCATTGTTGAATCTAATACACATGTTTGTTTCTTAGATCCCCAAGAGATAGCTTCTCCTCCTAGCATAAAAATCCAACCAGTAGTTGACTTGGATTTTGATTCAAGATTATTCCATCTTGAATCACTATATCCTTCTAAAATAGATGGATATCCTACATAATGTAAGTCATAATCCAAAGTCCTCTTCAAGTATCTAATCACCCTAGAAATTGAATTCTAGTGCTCTTGTCCTAGATTACTTGTAAATCTACACAATACACTCATTGTATAAACAATGTCTGGTCTAGTGCAATGCATGGCATACATTAGACTCCTAATAATACTAGCATATTTAAGTTGGTCCATAGCACGCCCAATATTTTTCATTAATTTGATACTAGGATCCACTGGTGTAGCAGCTGGCTTATGTTCAAAATGATTATATCTCTTAAGAACTTTTTCTATATAATGAGATTGAGATAACGCTAAAGAATTATCCTTTCTCACAATTTTGATTCCTAAAATCACATCAGCTTCTCTAAGATTTTCATATCAAATTTTTATGAAAGAAACCTTTTGGTTTCATCAACGTATTTGAGATTAGAGCCATATATTAACATGTCGTCCACATATAAGAAAATAATAACACCAACACCATTTTCAAATTTACTATATATATACATTTGTCGGCGTCATTAACTTTATATCCATGGGATGTAACAATATTATTAAACTTCTCATGCCATTGCATAGCATCTTGTTTAAGGCCATAAATAGATTTAACCAATTTACACACTTTCTTTTCTTGGCCAGGCAAAATAAAGCCTTCGGGTTGTACCATATAAATCTCTTCTTCTAAATCACCAATTAAAAATGCAGTTTTAACATCCATTTGATGAATAATTAAATTATGAATAGAAGCAAGAGATATTAATTTCCTAATGGAAGTGATTCGAGCAACAGGAGCATATGTATTAAAGTAATCAATTCCATGTTTTTTCTTATACCCTTTAGCGACTAGTCTTGCCTAAAATTTATTTATAGAACCATCCGGATTTAATTTTCTTTTAAATATCCATTTGCACCCAATAGGTTTAGCCCTGGTGGGAAGATCGGAAATAACTCAAGTTTGATTTTAACAAAATTGAATTCATTTCATCATTTATTGCTTCTTTCCAAACGACAGCATCCCTAGATGTTACCGCCTCATGAAATGTTGTCGGTCCATCTTCTACATTAAGAACAAATTTAGTTTTGTTCTTAGTCTCATTTAAAACCCCTTCAACTAAATAAATAACAAAGTCAGGCCCAAATGTTTTTTCAGTTCTTTGTATTTTACTCCTTCATGGTTCAACGTCATCCGTTGATTCCGAAGAAGATATAGGTTGTGAATTTTCTTCTAAATTTCAGGAGTCAACAGTCAGATTATTATTTTCTAAACCTTGATTCAAAGTACTAAACTTTTTTAGATGTTCAAAGAATTGTACATCTACCGACTCAATGATTTCTTGAGTTTCAAGATTTAAAAATCTATAAGTCGTACTATTACTAGAGTATCCAATAAAAACACATTTGTAAGTCCTATTTCCTAGTTTCGGTCTTTTAGGTTCGGGTTTTCTTACATAAGCAATATATCCCCAAACTTTAAGATGTCTAAGATTAGTCTTACGATTAAACCATAATTTGTATGGTGTAACATCCTTATTTTTCAATGGAACTCTATTTAAAATATAACGTGCAGATAAAACCGCTTCTCCCCACATCGACAAAGATAAACAAGAACTGATTAACATTGCATTTATCATTTCAACAAAAGTCCTATTTTTTCTTTTCACCATTCCATTTTGTTGTGGAGTATAAGGTGCTGTAACTTGATGGATTATTCCATGAGTATTACAAAATTGTATAAACTCATTTGGGTAATATTCACCACCCCTATCGGATCATAGGACTTAATTTTTTCGATTTTCTTGAGTTTCAACTTCTTCTTTAAAAATTAGAAATTTCTCGAAAACTTCATCTTTACTTTTAAGTAAATATGAATATGCATACTTAGAGTGATCATCAATAAAAGTTAAGAAATATTTATTTCAACCACGAGTCATATTACTCTTCATATCACATACATCACTATGAATAAGATCCAACATTTCAGATGTCCTCTCAACAGATTTAAACGACTTTCTAGTTATCTTCGATTGAGTACAAATTTCACATTTAGAAAGGTTATCAAATTTACAATCCAAGATTAAGTCGAGATTAGTCATATTTTTTATACTTTTATAATTCACATGACCTAATCTACGATGCCATAAAGAAACAGACTCAACCATATAAGCAGAACTAATATTATTGATTACATTAATTTTGATCATGCTGTTACAAGAGTACCCTTTGACAATAAATTGGCCATTCTTTGACAAGACAAACTTATCAAACTCATACACTAGATTGAAACCTCTCTTATTGAGAAGGTCCCCATACATAAGATTTTGACACATATCAGGTACATGAAGTACATCAATTAGAGTAAGTGTCTTTCTAGAAGTTAGCTTCAATTCCATAGTGCCTTTACCAACTACATTTGTGCGAAGATTATTTTCCATCTTCACTTCTTTTCCATCAATTTCTTTATATGTTTTGAATGAAGAGTGGTCTTTGCATATGTGGCCGTTGTGCCGATATCCAGCCACCATCCACTTTCATTATCAATTGAATTTGCTTCGCATACAGTAGCAATAAGATCTTCAACATTTTTGGTTTCCTTCGACCCTTGTTTTTATTTAAATGCCTTCTTTTTAAGACGACATTCTCGAGAATAATGGCCCGGTTTGTCACAGAAGAAACATTTTCCATTCTTTTTCTTATTTGCACCTTGGTTCTTGAATTTTGAATCATTCTTTTCTTTAAATTTTGAGTCTTTGGTAATCTTGGATTTTTTATCCTCAACCATATTGGCTTTTAAATGACCCTCACCTTGTTCACCCTTCTTTTCTCGAATATGAGTATCATCTTCAATACGAAGGTGACGAAGAAGGGATTCCACAGTACAAGTCTTTTCATCATGAATAATTTTCTTCTTAAAGCCATTCCAAGAGGATGGAAGTTTTGAAACAATCACCCCTACTTCAAATTCATCTTGAAGATTAATTCCAGCGTCTTTAAGGTCTCCAATAATTTGTTGGAGTTCATGTGCTTGTGTAACGACGTATTTATCATTACTCATTCTAAAATTCATATAGTTTTAAATTAGAAACTTATGGTTGCTCGTTTCTTCGTTTTGATACTTTGTCTCCAAAGCCTTCCATAATTTCTTTGCTCTCGGAATCATTCGATGAGAGCTATAAACAGTTTGAGACAAAGCATTCAGGATGTGTCCCCGACACATAAATTTGTCCTCTTTCCTCTTCACACGTTTTTTCTTTATTTTTTTGGTGTCCTCGAGTGTGGGCTCGGGAATTTGTTCAAGGTTATCAACTAGAATGTATGCAAGTTTTAGTTATATGAGCAATAAAATAACATTCTCTTTCCAATGGGTGAAATTTCCGCCATCGAAATGGTCGAGTCGGATTAAGTCTTGAGTCATGACTTGGATAGATTGTGCCACAGTTCCTTCCATTTGAGTGGAGTAATAACAATATTTTGCCTAAAACTGTTGGAGTTTTATTATGGAAAGAATGAAATATATTAATTAATTTGCTGCAAGGCACGTTCTTGGAACACTTTCTTTTAGGCAAAATTTCTCCCCAATCCGGTTGAGACAGAACTGCGAGTGCCTTATGGGTTTTATAGAATCTGCCTTCAGAATACAATGCAGTGTATGAACAGTTGTTTGATTCAAACTATTTACCATTTGATAAATCTGAGAACACTCTGAATTTGTAACTTGATAATGCCAAAATATAGAGGACGGAGAGATGAGAAATTAGCAATTTTCGGTGTCCAAAACAGAGCCCTGGAACTCTTTTTATAGCCATTTCTGTGACTGTTCTTCAATAGTCACAGCTCTTCATGTAGTGACTCATCAACCGTTGGATCGTGCCTGTTTGTAACGACTTCGATCTAACGGTTCAGATTAGGCGTCCCATTCATAAGTGAATGGACATCCCCTACACGAAATGCTACAAGTTCATCTAACGGTTTAGATCAAGCCGTTTCGAATTTTAAACCCTTTGATCGGATTGTTTAATCACAATCGTTGATCTATTTTATCTCGTCAAAACTTTAGGCTTCCACGCTCCAAGTGACGATGCGAAGTGCCAAGTGCGCGTCAAAGCGCGCAATGCGCCCTAAGTCGCCCAATCGCCCTTTCGCGCGCCGTGTGTCGCGATTGGTGGTGCTTAAGCACCATCGCGATGCGTAGTATCATAGCCTCTTATTTGACTTGACAACTAAGAATCTTAGTTGTCGTTTAGTTGATATACCACTACTTTTTGTAGTATTCTTCCAATGTGGGACAATATGGGATTTTGAGTACGCCCATATCTTTCACACCCTTTTGCTCATGTTTCCACCTTCTAAAATAAAACCAAAACTATGTTTAAATTAAAACACCAATAATATAATAAAATATTAACAACTAAAGATTAAAATAAAACATAAATTAATATAGTAAAAATATTATATTATATTGAAATTTATCCAACACGGGGTAGGTCCAATTTGGGTGTTTAGAGGTTGAGGGCTACATAGGTTGCAAGTTCTTGGGTCTTGGTAGTGAGATTGGGTTTTAGATGGTGGGTGTGGGTTGAAGAGATAGATAACAGGTAGGAGAGAGTTATGGGGTTGTGTTGAGTGTGGGGTTGTGTGTTTGATTTCCACCTAAAAATAATCAAATAATCTAAATATTTAAGACTCAATTTAAAAATATAAAATTAAAAATAAAATCTATTAAAATTAAAAAACAAAAATCCTAACGGATTAATAAGAGACTCAAAAGAAAATAAAATAAAAAATAATAAAATTAAAAATAAATAAAATAAAATAAAGAAAAAACTACTAAAATAAACACGTCTACAATATTTAGATAAGAACATAAAAACACTTGACGCACAGTAAAAAACCATAATATTTACAACTATTCGCTCGCAAATAAAATATAAAAATCCTAAAAATTATGTACGACTCAAAAAAAAATGTAAAACAATAAAAAAATACAAACTAAACATACACGAGTGTCGGGCGTTGGCTTGGGCTCAGTTTATGCTTAGGTTTGGTATATGACTTGGTTTAGGGCACCAAAATTCATCGGGACAAGATTGAAAGGGAATTCTGAATTCTTCTCCACTTTAATTTTATTCATTGAATGCTTTTGACCACTACTTTGTCTTAATTATATCGAATTAGCACAATTTGATACCACGACTACATATTGATCCGAGAGATAAATAAATACGAACATAAGATCATTTTTATTAAAAACAAGCGACTAAAATGCTCAATTAAATACTTTTGGGTGCTTATCACTTTATTTGGAGCATCCATAATGGACATTGTCAATGTGAAACGGTGATCTATAATAATTTGTGACTCAAATTTCTTTTGAATTGGAGTTTATAATTGAAGGAATATGCGTGTAGAGATCGACTAACCAAGTTAAAAATTATTTCCAAAAGGAAGGTAATGTTTGCTTCAATCCAAATTCGGAAAAAAAATAATTTTAATATTTAAGCTTTCAAAATAGTGATTTACATGTTTATGTAACTTAACTATATATGTTCGTGAAGCATATAAGATAAACTAAAATGCATAATAGTAAATATTGTACTAGAGGCAATGATTTATACTAGGAAAAAACCCCTACGGGGAAAATCTTTGAAACCGCGACTTCAAATAAATTTAAACAATAATGATAGGAATGGATATCTTAAAAATACAAAGAATGTTTATTCTCTTAAGAAAATTTGATTTCGTTTAGTTTGATAAAATAATGAAAATAAGAATGCGGGATTCTATTGATTGATTCCTATTTTAAGGAAACCACATACATATTGAATTTGATCAAATTTTATCTTTTAAGTAATTTTTTGTGCATGTAAAGATGTGATCCTTGTTAAATAAAGAAAATCAAGGATGAAAATACACGAAAAAGTAAGGACAAATCCCTTTTTAGGGAAAAACCTTACATTCAGTACTATAGAGAATTTGACAGACGAAGTCGACTTACAAACTAATTAACACGACTGCGTATAACGCATAGAGTCTTCAATTGTTCTATAGAATATTGCCAGGTCTAGTGTTGTGCACAGGAAGCGGTATTCCCTTGGTATCTACCGATCAACAACCTTCTTCTTCGTTAGTGGTGGAACATGGGTTCCACAAGTCAGTAGTAAAGATGGACTCTACAAGATTTTATGCAAGGTGTATGGAAATAGGGTTTCACAAAATCAAAAATAACATATGTGAATGTATGATTTGAAAAACAATAAGTGGTTTCGAAAAACCAAATTTGAGAAATTTTGGAATAGGTGAAAAATTATTTTTGCCAAAAGTCTAGTGACATTCTTAACAAAACATGATTTTATATATTAAAAAACGTGAATTTCGAGGCAACGGGGTCGTTTAAATGAAATTAGACCCCATTAAAATGAAAACAATTGTTTCTTTCAAAGGACATCCAGTTTCGTTCTAATGAAACTCACTTTTCATTTTAATTTCCTTTTAACGAACATCGAACGACAATTCTCTATCAAGCCAGGGATGTCTCATTTGAACATCGTTTGAAGCTGGTCCAAAGGAAACCACACATCTCATTCAAACGATATCCCATCTCGTTTGAAAGAGACCAAAAAAATTCTTTTTAAAATCCTTTATTTTAAAGACACAATTTTTAAACGTAAAACATCGGAGTATATATTTCGTACAAAACCATGAAAACCCAAATTTATACCCCCATAAAGTGTTAGTGATGGATCAAAAAATGGATCTTGATCACTAAAGTGTAGTCAAATGAACTTTGAGATATAGTGTTCGGTTTGAGATACCGGTTTGTAATGCGATACGCTAAAACTAATAAAAATATTAAGATATGAGCAATTATAAAATAAATTTCTTATAAATCTCCCTCATTCACTATTATAATAGAAACCAAGAACCAAAAACCAAATTACAATAAAACGATAAACCCCCTGAGGCAATGAATCCTAATGTCCTCCCAAACCCAAGAAACGGAACGACATATGAAAATTTGTCTTCAACTCAAACTTATTCACCACTTGGCTAACTTTGTATTCATCTTGTGTAGTCCATTAAATCATCATCAAAGTGGAAGAGACCTACATGCATCAAACAATAAATATCGTGATGCGTACGAGTTTACAGAAAAATAAAACTCCCCCTCAATTTGTTCTCACCCGAGAACCTAAGCATGAATAATAAGCATCACATTAATAAGCAAATATATCATCATAAAGATAATAGATAAAACGCATGTAATGGTAATACAAAAGGTAAAAAGGGAAGGAAACATGGAATTGCTATGCCTATATTTTTTTTAATTCAAAAAATATCATGTATAAAAATAAAATGTACATATAGGTAAAAAAACATATAGTCGTCATGGAAAAACACCAAAATGTATAAATCGTGAAAGTGGAATGTGATTGTGTGAACATATTGCGTAGGCAAATCAACATAAACATTCATAACATAGGTGCACGGAGTCATGAGATACTTCTAAAGAAAGAACTCAGTTTCTACCTTAGGTGTAAAAATGTTAAACTCAATTGAAATTGACTCAACTTTTGAAATATATCATGAATTTAAATTATTCTCACACCAATAATGCCAAACTATTTAATATTTTTTAGGAAAGTCCATTGTGTAAACCCATTGATCCTCTACTTTGTTACTCCTTCAAATTCTCTCATATATAAAATTGCCTTTCAATTATTTTTAAGAAATCACAACGCTCATTTATAGCGTAGCATTAATGAATGTAATCTAAATGGCCTTAGAACTTTTGTTTTTGTGTGTTGTTAATCATTTTAGGCCCTCTTTCCAAATGGTAGATTTCAATGCAAAGAGTATTTTTCTCTTCGTAGCCCCTTTTCATTGCTGAACATTGATCAATATGTTGTGGGAAATGTAATCCGGACAATGCTTCTTACATGCCCAACTTATCCCTTTTTACATTTTATTTGTTATTATGCAAGATTGAGTTAAAAACATCATATTCGACATATGACAAGTAAGTACAATGTTCAAAAAGTCTCCACGTATGCAATAAAGGTGATAAAGAGTCTAACATGTAGAAAGTACTCATCATGAGCAATATAATAATATCCACACATCATTGAGCACACTATCGAAACAAATTCATGTCTCAAAACACTATGAAAAATTCATGTGAAGGACTGACCCGAATGTCTTAAATGTTCATCCATATAAAGTGAAAAATCAAAAAATCAAAAACACAAAAATATCTTTGTTTTTAAAAAGCTTTATCAAAATATATCCTTTTCCATTTTTCAAATTTTTTCTTTATAAAATCGAAAATCTTTTTGGATTTTTATCCTTTTCATAAAAAACGAAAATCTTTTTGGAATTTTTCAAAATATATCAAAAGGAAAAAACATAACAATACAATATTGCAATTGGGATGTAAGATATGAACATGATAATCACCTTATTCTAGAAAGAAGTCTAAACCTGAATCATTAGGCTCGAAGGAGTTCTCACAAGGATATGCCATCCTATGAAATTCCTCCATCAAACATTGTGAAATTTTGACTGAATACTCTAATTTATCTCAAAAACTAGCAAAGTCTGTATGGTGATATGCGAGAGCATGTGGAATAACATGTTTGGGAGTGCATACGAGAGCATGTGGAATAACATATTTTGGAGTGCATGCGGTTACATGTGTAGGAGCTTGTGTGGGAGCATACCAGGGGATATGCATGTTAGAAACTCTCCCTAAATTAGAAAAAGGCTCTTTAAGGTCATCTATTAATTTTAAATGGGGATAAATATAAACGGGTTTGGGTCTACCTTACTCAAAGCCTCTAGGACGAGCTTTCCTACGTGGGTTAGGTCTCTTAGATGGGCTAGGACAAGGGCCATATGGATCCATCACAAACTGGAGAACCAGATCATGTGCTTCATCAAAAGTGGATACACCATCATAACCTATTATTTACCTCACAATGTTACCTAATAGGGGACCGAGGAGCATCTTTCCAACCCTTTTAGATGTGTCCTCTAAAGTGACCTTGAACTCCCGAGCATGTTTGAGATCAATATCTACTTGAGATATATGAGCTTAAAGTTTCTCATGAGTCTTTAATGAAGCTTCAATATCTGTCTTAACACTAGCTACAATGTTTTGTCAAATCGGTCTTCTCTTTACCTAAACAAATCAACTTCTCACATAAACAAACCTTCACCTTCTCGAGTTAATTCACCGACGTCTCACACCCTCTCAAGACTTTCACCTCCTTTTTCTAAATCAAACACATTGAGAGATAGATCTTTATTATCATTTTTCATTTAAAGTCTTGGTGAAAATATCACTAAATTATTTTTGGAGTCCACCTTCTCCCTCACTCAAATTATCTTCCTCACTCTCACTCTCTCTATAATGATTCAAAACATAGTAGAGGCACTCTTGTTTAGAAATGTCCTCATCGGCGTAGGAAAAACTATAAGTACTCATGTGACTTGCCATGAAC
The DNA here is from genome assembly GCA_949130495.1 of Sambucus nigra. Lineage (NCBI taxonomy): Eukaryota > Viridiplantae > Streptophyta > Magnoliopsida > Dipsacales > Adoxaceae > Sambucus > Sambucus nigra. The sequence goes on from CASBWL010000026.1 coordinate 5,045,910, forward strand.
ATATAGAAGTTAGGTTCATGGGTTATTCATTCCTGGAATCCATTGGCTCGACATCACTATCGCCAAGAGTCGCTTTACGTGGAACTTTCTTTCCCGGTCTCATTAGCATAGTGCCAGAATCACGAGCTTTATGTCCCTTGACCTCACACTAATAAAATCTCACCTCATTTTTCTCACAAAAATTATTTACCTCATTCCCATTTTTATTTTTGTCAAAAAACTTTTATTTTGAAGAATTATTTTCGTTCAATTTAGAATTTTTTTAAAATTTTTCGCAAAAAGGGATAAATCATCAATCCCAAAATCTAACTCGAACTCAGAATCACAACCTTTTTTTCTTCTTTTTAGTTTTAGGTTTCAAAGAATATCTATTTCCTTTTCCTTTTCCTTTTTAGTTTTTGGAAACATGTCGAGATTATAAGTGTGAAGGTCTCCTACAAGTTCTTCTAACCTAGGAGTATCCAAAATTTCCAAAGAATCAAAACAATGACTTTGAGGATAAAATGAATTGGCAGGGCTCTCAAAATATTTTTCACAACTCTCGTTTTAAGGAATTTTCTTACCCAATTAAAACTAGAATTTACTATTTCCAACATACATGCATAAGACTCGGACAATATCATGGTCATAGTCCCATACTAAGTGGTGGGATTTTGAGGCTTAGATTCTTTCGTAGTATTGGTTCCCTCGTGAGTGAGCTGGATGATATCCTAATCTTTCATAGATGTCGTGCAGATTATGATGCGGTGAAACTCGTCAGGGTTGATGGATTCACAAATATCTCTTAAGTCATGAGAGTTGTAAGTACTCTATTTAAATTCATCCTCCATCTAAGCAATGATAGGTTGAAGACTTTCAACATTGTTGCCTATCGTAGTAGGTGGTGGCCACCCTCTTTCACATAGAAGCCAGACCCTTTCATCAATTTCTTTTAACGCAGACCTCATCCTAGCTTTCCAATACGCATAATTTGACCCATTAAAAATAGGAAGCCTATTATACAAATTATCCATAAATCCAAATTTTTAAAGATCACCAATTTAAAGTTTTGATATCAATTATTTTGTAGAAAGGATCACACAATATTTTAGTGCAACCATCTCTGAAGATTGGTATTTGAAAATTTTTCCAAAAAAATCAGGATCACACAATATTTTAGTCCAACCCACTCTGATACCAAATTCAGAATGCGGGATTCTATGGATGGATTTCAATTGTAGGAAAACCCCATACAAATTCAAATTTTAATATTTGTATTAATATATTGTGCATTCAAAGATGTTGTCCAAATTAAATAAAACAAATAAGAAGGCAAATATGATAAGAAGTAATGAAAAATCCCTTTGCAGGGCAAAACTTTTTATTAAGCACTATAGAAAATTTGACAAACACAGTCGACTTATAGACTACTTAGTACGACTAAGTGTAATGCGTAGAGTCTACTTTTTATCGACATAATATAACCCAGTCCAGTGCCATTTATAGGAAGAAGTTTTCCCTTGATATCCAATGATTAGCCTTCTTCTTTTTTAGTAATAGGGCCTTGGTTCCACAAGTCAGTAGTAGAGATGGACTCTATAAGGATTTATGTAAGGTGTATGGAAACTAGTATTTCATAAACTCATAAATAATAGATGGATATGTATGATTTGGAAAACAAAAAGTGTTTTTTCAAAACCAAATATGAGATCTTTTGGAGCAGGTAATGGAAAACTGTTTTTGCCAAAAATCTTGAGAAACTCTAAACAAAACAGATTTGTATATCTAAAACACGAATTTTGAGGTAATGTGGTCATTCGAAAAAAAGTGGACCTTATTTTAATAAAAATAATAGTTTCATTCAAGTGACATCTAGTTTCATTCTAATAAAACCCACTTTTCATTCAAAGTTCATTCTAACGAACTTCGAATGATAATTTTCTATCAAGGCATGGATATCTCATTTGAAGTTCGTTTGAAGCTATTTCAAATGAAACCACACATCTCATTCAAACGAAACCCCATTTCTTTTGAACGAGACTAAATCTTTTTAAAATCCTTTTATAAAAGCCTTAATTTTTATTAGTAAAACATCCGAGTCTATAATCTATATGAGGCAATGGAAAACCCAAGTTTTATACCTCCATATAGTGTCCGTGATGAATTCGGAAATACATCCCGGTCACTAACGTGTTTGAATTAACTTGGAGATATAGTTTTTGATTTGATATGTCAGCTTGTAAAAGGATACGCTAAAATAAATAAAAATGCTAAGCTATGAGCAATTATAAAACCTGGCTCTATAGAACACCTTTAAAAAAATCTTAACCTTATTTTATTAGAAAGAAGAGAGTGAAATAAATAGATGTTTTCAAAATTTTAGTCACAATCTTTTAAACCCTGTAAATCATTGTCAACCAAAATAGGTTACTTATTGAATCCAACAAAAGATACGACAACAAAAGAGAATCTTTAGGTTTTACAATGCAATATTTTATAAAGATTGTCTTTTTACTCTAGATCTGATGTTGTTGCTACAGTTTCACTATAGTGAGGCATTGCACCACTACGGTGAACCTGAAGCGATATGAGTCTCTAAAAAAAAATTGGGGTTGAGCATAGGTACTAGCAATAAACTTTAGTTGCAGTGGGGGAAATCGTAGCTGCGACGAAGCTGCAATGAGGCAGGTTGCACCCTTTTCAATAAAGTTTGAATAACTTTTTGCCATCCAAGAGTTCACAAATATTTTGGAGGAAACGCTCTATGTATGTTTGTTCTCATCTAGGAACACTCACAATTTAAATACACTCATAAGGATGCAATTTTTATGAATTTAGTTTTTCTATAAGAAAAGTATATTGCGTAATGTATTTGTTAAATTTGTATGCTTCACTCACACACAAGTTCTAGCACATTTTTTCGATTTAAGAAAATTTAATTTTAGCTATGTTAAAACAGCGGTGGTAAAAATCATCCATTCTAAGTCCTTTACCTTTATCTTTAAATGGTAATCGTACTGGTTAGGGCGTGAGGTAGCTTTTTGAATAAGGACGGAGAAGTTCGATATTAAAATCTTAAACATGAAGATTATGGGATAACCTAGACTATGACTCAAATGTTTTGGAACGGATAAGTCAGTCTAATCCTATAAAGATTTTGAGCATATATCTGCTCTTACAATAATCACGATATAAGGAGAAACATACCACACTTTGCTCTAATCATATACGTATTTTTTTAAATAAATAAAGGTATTAGTCTCTTCCATGAAGTATAAATTTATATTAAATTACTAGTTAAGCATTCCATCAGTTTCATGCCATCACGTGAAGACTTTATTTTTCCCTAGATCCACCGAGTTGTTTAGCCCATGTCCTACATTTGGTGAAGCATGATAGTTGTAGAGATTCTTACTTCAGATTTAGGAAGGAGTAAACTCATTTCTTCAAATTATATGTGAAACTCCTTGTAATACCTCGCCTATTCTAATCCAAGGTGATCAGCCCATTATTAAATTAAATAGAAATCATTAATGGTTTCATTCTTAGCACCACTGTCGAAACATATTTACTTTACTAATACCCTAATGAACCAGTTTTAAAACTTTAATCTATTAGTTAACATGCAAAAGTTTGAAAATATTAAACTGCATTCACCATTGTATTAAACAACATAATAAATCATAAAGCAATGGTATAAATAAATGTGTCTGGAACCAATACTCTAGACTGAAATCCAAATACAATAGTCCATAATATAAAACCAAATCCAATACTAGAAATAAAATGTAACTACAATATCTCTGAAATTACCAATAGCTAAAGATGGGAGACATGCCCGAGAGAGATAACTAAATGAAGAAATGTAACTGATATAAGTGGTAACATCTACTACCGAGGTCTAGAACATCCACAGAGGCTGCAACACATCAAATATGAATGAACATGTATGCTTGGCGTCCCTATGGCTGGGAACCTAAAAGGTTTTTACAAAAATGGATTTTAGAGGTGTCAGGGCCCAAGTAAAACAGTTAAAAATATTTTGCAAGTATTAGATACATGTTAACGTTACGTGTTGTCAGTTGAGATCCTCACCTATCAACTATTATGATCACTTAATGTATCCTTCTAAACTATCATAGTTATGCTACCACACTTAACTATTTCCACTAAATCTATATCTACATATTAATTCAACGAGCCCTCTCATATTTCCCATACAATATGTTATCAAATTTTTGAACCCTATTTAGCCAATTTAAACTCACTAACTAAGTATTAAGTTCCCACATACTTAAATTTCTTTAAATATCACTAGACATCCTAGCTACTAATACATACGTAGTAGAAACCTGTGGGCATACTCTTCTATCATGTCTTGGTACATCACTGAACGGTTCAGAATCACTCTCGAAATACACATTCGCAATCAACAAAATTTGGAGGCGAACATAGTTCTAAGCCTTTGGGATACGCACACAGCTAACGCGCCTAAATGACCGGTCACACTACCACCCACACAAGTAATGCTCAATACCTAAGTTCTATGTTCCGAGGCACAACTCTAAAATACCCCCAATGGGCTTATTAGGATAAGACTGTTAAAAACACAGGACCTCCCATGATAGTAGATAGCCTAGGGATGTTCACACACATAAAAGTTCACATAATTGGCATTCACAAAACCTATGTATATATATATATATATATATATATATATATATATATATATACATCTTCAACACTGTTATGGTTTTCCACCATCGTAAACTCTCTAAACCTTCATAATACAGTCCCAAACTCATAACCTAGTATACCAAACCCTATAATAACATTTATGAGTGATTTCCAATGTATCCAAATCATTAAACCATCAAGGAGGGTCATGTAAATCAAATGAATTTTTCATTTAAATTTTAGAAAACCTAGGTTATTTTTTTTCTTTACCAACATCAAGAACATATCATATTTCTTCCAAGTTTTAATATTATAACCCTTCATTTCTTGTTACATACATGAATTTAACATATCCATCAAGATTTCCATCCAAGAACATGAATTGAGTCCTCCAAATCAAATCTAACATTTACATATTCATGAGCTTATTCATCGTACACTAACATGGATGCTATATATGCTTGAAATCATCAAGATAAATACTTTCCTCGAATCGTATGTCTGAATTTTTGCAGTATATTGGTGGGGTTGCATTCCTCCCCTTCCGATCTACACAAAGGTGGTGGTGGTGGTGCAAGAATGGTGTGGTATGCCTTGGAACTTCTCTCCTTCCTCCTCCGATGGCCTCTCATAGATTTTCGTGACATCTAACCCTAACCTCCTACACATAACTGATGATATAACCTTTAAAATTCGTAGGTATCTAACCCACTCGAAATGACCATTTGGATTGTCCATATTTAAATCACATTTTATTTCATAAATTTAAGTCCTGACATGACCGACACGCGCATCCTGATTAAATTATTATAACTGGCGTATTTCTCACTCACGACTATGGTGATGCATTCTTATTAGCATATTACTCGTTCACTAAGTAATACTCAGTGTAATTTATACAAATAAATATTAACCCTTTTCTCGCTAATTAATATATATTTTAGGTCGGATTAATTTCCCATTTTAATTTAAGTAATCCCAATTTAAAAATGATTAAAAATACGAGGTGTTACATACTCCCCCCTAATAATGGAATTTTGTCCCCAAATTTTGAAAACGAATTACCTGGTATGAATAGATCTGGATATTTATCACTCATCTCATCCTCGCACTCCCAAGTAGACCCCTCTGCATTGTGATGCCTCACTAAATACATACAAGATGAACAACCTTCGATCTCAGTCTCCTCTCACTATGGTCTATAATCGCAACTGGTCTATACTCGTATGAAATATCTGGCTATAAATCAATCATCTTTAATGCAATGTGAGTGTGAGCTAACTCATCCCAGAGATATCGCCTCAGTAAAGAAATGTGCAATACATCATGAATCCAACGTAAGTGCTCTGAAAACCCGAGTCTATATGCAACTGGCCTAATTCGCTCGATTATAGGAAATGGCCTCACATATGGTGCTAACTTCCCTTTTTTCTCGAACCTCTTTATCCCCTTCATAGGAGATACATGTAGTAACACCTACTCCCCCTCATTAAACTCCAGGAAAAATCTCTTAGCATTAACATAACGCTTTTGTCTATCCCAAGCTATCCGTAAACGACTCCGAATTAGTTCAATATTGGTCGTAGTATCCTGAATCAACTCTGGTCTAAGAATATTATTTACCCCCACCTCCGAAAAACAAGAGGATGAACTATAAGGTCTCCAAACAACGCCTCTAATGGTGTTATGCGAATCGTAAAATGATAGGATTTATTATACGCAAACTCCACCAGTGGAAGATACTACTCCTAACCTCCCCTGAAATCAAGGATATACATCCGCAACATATCTTCTAACATCTAATTTGTCCTCACTATCTGTCCATCTGTCTACGGGTGATAGGCCATACTGAATCCTAACTCTGTACCCTTAGCCTCTTGAAAACTATTCAAAAAATGAGATACAAAAATTTTGTCCCTATCGTACACAATATCGACTGCCACCCCATGCAATCTCACTATCATAAGGATGAAAATCTAGGCATACTATCTCGTAGTATTATCTATCCAGACTAGAAAAAAATGGGCCACCATAGACAACCGATCCACTATCACCCAAATGGAATCGTGACCTCCCTAAGATGTAGGCAACCCAATGATGAAATCCATGGAAATGCTCTCCTATTTCCACATCGGGATCTCTAATGGTTGTATAAACCTTGTTGGTTTTTTATGGTCAACTTTCACCAACTGGCAACTGTTACACGTCAAGACAAACTCTGCAATGACTTTCTTCATCCCACTCCACCAATATTGCCGTCTCATATTCTGGAACATCCTATCCCCACTAAGATGTACCGTAAACTGTGATCCGTGCAACTATGACATCACCACATGTCGTAGTCCCCCCCCCCCATCTGGGATAATAAATCTCTCATTGAAGCATAGGCCTCACTCTGAACTCACGGAGTACGACTCTGCTTCCTTGGCTCAAAGCTATTTGATCAGATCCCGACAAAATGAATCCGTTTCCTATAAGGGGGTAACAGTCATAACCGACATAAATGATCAGGCAACTGAATCCTGATGTTCCAAATCCTTCCATTTCACCTTACAAACTCCAGCTACATCCCCCACTGTCCGGTGACAAAAAACGTCTGCCACCACGTTGGCCTGCCCTGGGTGGTACTGGATGTCGAACTGATAATCTGTCACAAATTCAAGCCACCTACACTGATGAATATTTTACTCTCTCTAAGTGAAAAAGTACTGTAGTGACTTATGATCTGTGACTAGGCGAAATATCTCCCCTAAAAGGTAATGTCTCTAAATCAGTAGTGCAAACATGAATGTCGCTAACTCCAAGTCATGGGTGGGGTAATTCCTCTCGTGAGTCTTAAGCTTGCAGGAAGCATAAGCTATAGCCTAGTCCTCCTTCTATAGAACACCTCCAAGTCCCTATAGGTATGCATCTATAAAAATAATTTATTCCACTACCGTCCAGGGCAGTGCAAGAATCAGTGCTGATGTCAACAAATCTTTTAGCTCATTGATAGCCAACTACAAAGTGTCATCCCAAATGAAAGGTACCCTTTTACGAGTTAAGTTGATCAACGAATCCACAATATTCAAAAATCCTTAAAATAAATTATTATGTAGTACCTGACTAACCCGAAGGAACTATGCACCTCTATTGGTGGTTGGTGAATCGTGTACCACAATGATGAGCTCGACAAACAGTGTGCCACTGGACCAAATCATTGTTCGATGGCGAACAATGTGGCATGCTCAGAGGGAACTCACCACTAGACGACAAAGATTATTTGAGGCTTCGTTAGCGTGCCTTATGTGTTTTCATTAACACATTTGAAATCTATTTGGGGAACAAGTCCAGCTCGATTTTAAAACTCCTTCACTTTCTCAAAACTAACATGATTTATTTTTCTTCCTTCACAGCTTTTACACATCTTTATCTGGAAATGAAATTTGAAACCATCTTACATTAAGTGTCTGGAATTCACACAATTTTGCAAAAATTCTAAATCAACCATGTGTCTTACATTTGAGATATATTTGACTAATATGTCTTACATTTGAGATATATTTGACCAATTATTGCACTGCTCGGTTCTTTCTGAAAAAATTTGAAGGACCATGTGACTTTATTACAATTGTTATAATGACTTTAGTTGGAAATTTTTATGCGACCTTATTACAAATTATTTTGATCACATAAATAGTGGGGGGAACTTATAGAGCACTCACGTCATTTATTCGATCATTTAATTTTCAATATTATCATTCAGCTACAACTATTTAATTTTGGCATAAGGAGATTATTGGTTATTTAGCTCGGCCCCGACGGATGCTATGGCACGGTTATCTCAGTGGGACTTTTATCATAAAAATCATTGGATCATTCATTACATTCATACACTACTATGAAATCTTTTCCTCAGCAAATGGCCGATTTGATGCATATCATATATACTTTGCTGAACAAATCATTCTCATGATAACTTCTATTTGATTTAGCCTCAATAGATGGTCAGGAAATTTATTAAGATGCTCGACCACAATCTTAAGCTCTTGGAAATCTTATCAATGCTCTGGCAAACGCTCGAGCACACATCGCTCGCTATGTCTACTCATTACTGTATATATTTTCCCCGACGAACTAGTCAGGGACCACTTGTTTTATTCATGCTCTAATGGATAGTTAAGCACGCTACAACACCTTAGACCCAAAAAATGCTTGGGCAAAATTATTATTACTCCGATCGATGCTCGGGTTCTATGATTCTTATCCTGAATGATGGTCAGGCACATTCGAGATTCATCTGGGCAGATGATCGGCAAAATATTATCATGTATTTAGTCCCGAAGATATCTACCTCTCAAGTATCATTTTATCCCCAATGGATAGTTGGTCAGGATAATTCTTATATTTAGCACAACCCCAATTGATGGATACGCACATTTATTTATGCATTGTTCATTTATGTCCCATAATATTTTATTTGCTCACAAATTATGCTCATGATTTTTATCATCATAATTTTTTTTGCAGAGGGCTATCTATACTTTATACTTCATAATTGTCACCAGATAATTTGAAAAACAATTGTCACTACACAATTTTCTGTGAAAACATTGAAACTTTGAATTTTTCCTCGGCACGTGGTCGAGCAGATCCATATCATATATTCCTTGGATGAATAAACGTATCACATAATCACATAATAGTTTCTATTTTATTTAGCCTCAATAGGTGTTTGAGCAATTTATTAACTTCCACGGGTGCAAGATTCGGTCTCGATGAGTGCTCAGCCACAATCCTAAGCTCTTTGAAATCTTATTAAGGCTCCTACAAATACTCAAGCACAAATCATTTGTTGTAATTAGTCGGTACTGTACCGCTTAGCTCCGACAGACTAGCCACTACTGATCATCTGGCTCCATGATTCTTAACCTGAAGGATGATCATGCATATTCAAGGTTTATCTCAGCAAATGATCGGAAAAATATTTCTATAAATTTAGCCCCGAAGATATTTGCCACACATGTTGCTTTTTATCCCCAACAAATGGTTCGTCAGGATAATTCTTATATTCAATCCCGACAGATAGTTGTCAAAGTCGATTAATGATCGACATTTCATTTATTATTGTTATTCAGCCCTACTAAATGGTTTGGAAATTTAGTTTTCACTAAAACTGCAGGATCATTCGTAATATTTGTTCGGTCCTTTTTGCCTCGACGGATGTTCAATGATGGATCACTCGTAATATTAACCAGATCCTCTACTTTTCACTAACATTGCAGGATCGTTAGTATTATCTGCTCGGCCCTTGATAATCTTGCCTCGACAGCTGGTCAGGCATCATTTATCTTATCAATGCTCCGACAAATGCTCAAGCATGGATCATTTTCAACATTTACTAGATATTTTGCAAGTTTGCCTCGATGGACCCTCAGCTTTGATGGATAGTCGACATTATGTGATCATGTCTCAAGCTCCAATGGACAGTTGGGCAATGCAATTCTTATTCAGTTTAACCTCGGTGAATAGGAAGCTGGGCAACATGTATAACAAAGGTCAAATAACACATAAAGTAGTATGTGGTACAATGATCAATTATATTTATCAATAAGAATGATTCCAGCATGTTGGAAGTCACATATCCAGTAAGGTCACAATCAATCCTGGTTCCTAAGGATTGAAGTAGAGCATCACCGAAATTCTCTTTGTCCACTCCAACCAGCGATCTCATGATTTATAGATGACCCACGTCTCATCTCCACTAACCCGCTTCATGGTCTACTGACTTAAGAATTTTTGGCCCACCGACCTGTGAACTGGGGATGTCATAACCAGGCGCCAAAAAATTCTTTCTAATCTTATGACCAATCAACATCCACCTACGTCCAGGTTTACCCCCATTGGCCGACGTTCTTTCACATGTGACAAACAGAATGTGTTGGCAGCAACACTAGACCACCCTAAATGTATCAGCAACATCGTCGGACAACCCATGGTGATCGATGATCATTGGGCAATGAAATTTCTCTTATCGACATCGAAAGGGTTTCATTAGCACTAAGATATCCACTCTAGAGGAACATCATTTTTTGAACACCATATCAAATTAACTCATTTCTGCATGAAGATACTTTGAACTCATATCAATTTCTTTAGATGCACGAGTTATATAGAGTTTTCCACAGCATCCAGGAACCACCATGCATGATCGGCGAACAAGTAACGATACATTACATGGAGCTATATGGGTAAGATAATCCTTAATTATATCTAGCTCGATGAATGATCAACGCGATGTTCTTCAACACAACAAATCCTCGAGGAACAGTCGAGCACACTTATCATCTCGATTATTCAAAGGATCAGCATTAAACTGAATGAAAGACCTGATGGATGCTCGGGCATTATCTTTAGTCAGTCTTATCTTCGCAAACCGATTGGGGGATCCAGGGAAATGATGACACGTTAGCAGATTCACCGCAACATTTAAAGCAAAATAAAAAAGGTCAACTTAGGGTGGTCAGCAACATAGTTAACCTTGACATTAGTCTTTCAAATGCCGATCAACATTAAGCTTGATTTAATTAAAATAACTATCTTTCTTGTTTCAAATAAATTAAGAAAGTCCTCAGGTCTTTATCATCACCAAACACAAATGGCCTCACGAGTTGCCCCGGCAACAATAAAATCCCTATGGGGGATACCTAGGCAAAAATCCAACTCAGGTTGGTCACCAACTCTGTTGGTCAATTAAAATCTTGAACGGGTGGATGGCCCTTAAACCATGTGCATTTTTGCCATCGTCTTTTAGGCCTAAGGAAGTGTGAAGACACTACCTTAAAGGTAAAATATATGGATATTTACAGGCAAGGCATTACAAAATGAAAAAATACAAACAAAATTGGTATTACATTGACTTACGGGAAAAGGCTAAGTTCAACAAGTGTACTGATTGCATATCAAATATTAAAAACCTAATGCAAGGTTTTACCCCTTCTAGGTATAGGTCCAAGCAAGTCTCGGAACATAGGCCTGTGGTCGGCCTCTCCAATTGGACCATATGAAAAACCTAATGCAGCATCTTACCCCGACTAGGTATATGCCCAAGCAAGCCTCGGCACATAGGCCTCTGGTCGTCCTCCCCAATTGGACCATATGAAAAACCTATTGCATGGTCTTACCCCGACTACGTACATGCTTGATCAAGTCTCGGCACATAGGCTTGTGGTCAGCTATAATACCCCGTAATTTTATGCTATATTAATTTGGGGATTTATTAAATTTAATGTGAGTGAATTATTTAATAAAAATCCTGAAATTAATTATCTTATAATTATTAACGTGATGAGAGTTAGTATTTATGGGAAATTTGTTGAATATTACTAATGAGCAAAGTAATATGTAATATTGGTTATATTGAATGTCACGAGAGAATAAAATGATAATTTTGAAAATTTGAGTCGGGACGCGCCCGTGTCGCGTCGGGACTAATTATTGATAAATAAAAAGTGAATATTTTATAAGTTGTTTGTATGGTCATTTTGAGTGCGCCAATGCGTCCGGAAGGGTCGAGATAGTCAGAAAAGTGTACCCGGGGGTTTAGTTTGGGCCTCGGGGCGTTTTTAGGCCTAATTGGTACCCCGGGAGGGCGTTTTGGACATTTCACCTTTTTGGGTAATTAAAACCACGAAAATCAGAAACATATATCAGCCATTTAGGTTAGTTAGCTAGGGTTAGGAAACTCAAACACAAGTGACGGCCATAGGAGAGGGAAGAAGAAAGCTTCCAAGGCAATCCAAGGCCCCAAAAGTCATCCGTTTGCACCACAACCACCACCAACGCGTAGATCGCGCAACGGGCTACGCAACCACACCAAAAACATCTGCAAATCAGAACGTCGAAAATCCCAAGAAAGTGTTTATCTTGCTATTTTCATTGGTGCAATTTCCATATTAGTTTAGGAATGATTTGGGATGAAATATATGGAAGAAAACCCAAATTATGATAGGAATTTGCATGTAGTAAAGACTTAAACCTTATTCTGGAAGTCTCTTGTGATGTAGACAGATAACCCACGAAATTTTGGTGTAAATAAGAAGGAAATTCTGGGATAAAACATATTAGAAACATGAGTTAGATATTTTTATGGTTCTTGAGTTTTAAATGAATTATGGCGTGATTAATCCATGTTTAGTGATGTAAATTGACATATTTTACGTTGAAAATACCTGATATGATGATATAAGGTTAGTAGTATCAATTCTGGGGCGATTGGGATTAGAAAATATGGAATTGGTGTAAGTTTGGAGATGAAACCCGTAACTGCAATTCTGCATATTTCGCAGACCTACTTGATCGATCGATCGAGCCCAGAGCTTCGATCGATCGAAGGTTCGATCGATCGAGCCCCAGACCTCGATCGATCGACCCCTCTTGGAAGACCTCTATTTCCCTTTTTAAATGAGTTAAATTCAAATTATCATGATATAATTCTTGGGCATACTTAATAAAATGATTTGGGAGACATTGAGGACCAGTAGGGCATATGAATAAATGTTGGGATCTTTAATATTCGACGAGAATGGTATTTATGGGTATTTACTTTAGGGTTGGTAAATTTTTGTATTAAAGGGTGAGGCGCGTAAGAGAGTTACGTTGGAACATAATAATGACACCTCCTGAATTTTATACTTGGGAGGATAGGGTCCACAAGTGTCACGTAATGGGTTGGGGAAACCCTTCGAGTTAAGGTTAGCGACGAACCCTTATAAGGAATGCTTAATGTGAAAAGTATGGATAAATGTTGTAATTATGGGTGATGTGTGACACCCCGCCTAATTAATCCCGGGTGATCAGTCCTAAATCAAGTTAGAACAGGATTCTCATTTGGTCCATTCTTAGCATCACTGTCGTCATATTAAATTACTAACCACCTAAGTGAAAAAAATAGACTAGTGCCATTTTTTCTTTCATTATTTAAACAAAACCCATGCAGACAATAAAGAACTATAAACAATCACAGATAGCCGAATTTATCATCCACAAGTAAGAATATAATTAACCGAATAAACCATCGGTCCAAATAATAAATCCCGTAAAGACAAGAATGAACTCCCAACAAGTCTACTACAAATAAATGGAATGTGAGAAACATGCTCGAATAACTAATAATGAATCTCTGCATTAAGAATGAAGAATGAGGCGTCTATCAAAACCCCGTAACATCCACATATGCTGCAGCATCGGATTCCTGGAATATAGTCAAGGCTGGCGTCCCTGTGGCTGGACACCTAAAAGGTTTTTATAGCAAGGGTTAGTACCCAAAACATTTGAAAACATTTAACAAATCATTAACTTGCAGTAATAAAATAAATATGCATGCTCTTCATATTTTTAGTTAATAACGCACTCTCTTGAGGACCTCCTTACCCTTCCTCTATTATACCCTACGAATGCTTTACTTAAATTACCTAGTTACTCATCTCATGGCTAGATAATTAACAAAGTTCCTTTATACCCACCCTACTCTAACTGAGTATGTAGTGATTTTGATATATAAGTTATTGGTAACATCAACTTAACTATATCATTTCCCTTTTTATATTTATATAACTTCTACACTTGTTATACGTGTAAAAATAAAGAAACTCCATTTTCATTAATAACCCGTATATAATTAATTATTTCATTATATACTTATAATCATATTCCAGCATTCACAATCATACTGTAATATATATAATAACTTGCAACCTCCCGAGGAAAATACTCCCGGAATATAAATTCTATAAAGTGCTATCCCACTAGGTACAATCACATAGCCTAGTTATCCCAAGTCAGAATTTTCACACCAACTTGATAAAAATAAAATAATTGGAGGCGGTCATATTCCTTCCCTGAAAGTGAGTTGTCCCTCACCCATATAACGGACGCTATGACCTTGGGAATATACTCACCCTACTCCTCAAGCTAGGGGATTCATCCACTACGCGCAACCTCCCCCTATAGCACTATAGTACAAAATATCTAATCACCGATATTAATAGTACACATCACATATATATACAATCGCCTCCGTATATATATATACATATAAAAGTCCCGGCTATATCTTTTGCTAAATCCGTAATATGAGCCTATAAAATTATTAAGAGTTTATGGTCCAACTCTAAATATTAATTAAATTTCACTTTAATTAATTCAGTTATTTTGGTGTCGCCCCCACTATAAATTTGGACTTTACACTCGCAACCCAAAATTTACCCGAGTCAAAATTTCCGACTCTAATTTATTTGCCTCAAACCCTAATTAATTCATCTATAATTAATTAGATTCAACTTATGTATTTAATTTCTCCATAATTAATTACATAGGGGTTTTTGTATAAATTTTTCCTCTTATATAACAAACTGGCGAAACTGCCAGATTCTGGCGACCGTCGATCGATCGACCCCAGACCGTCGATCGATCGATCGTACAGGTCTGCGTCTTCCTCGCGGAGGCAGGGCAGCCATGGATGGAGTTCCTCAAACCCTAACTTCTTCTAACATCAGTTTTAATCCTTCTTATCACCAGAGTATATTAAAAACCTTATTAGGATTACACAGAAAGCCTACAACAATCATTAATTCGTCCATAAACAACTGATTCATAGATTTGGGGAAAAATCCATTTCTTTTCTTAAACACATATTACTCCGAATTTCTTCATCTATTTCGTTCTGTTTTAATTGAATATCATCCTAACAGATATTTCACAACTCCTCATAAATTTCGGCCAAAACAGATTCATGTTTTCTTTTGAATTATCAAAACCCCATGTTTATACCATGAACCCCAAAACGGATTTTTAATTCATAACAGCACACAAATATGAATTTGAAAAACAGATTTAATGCTAATTGCAAGTTATTCACTTGCCTTAGGTTTCGTAGTGTCTGAATTTGTGATGGATTCCAAGGTTGAAGATGACCTTGTTGGTATTTTGAGATCCCCAAAAATGGCTTGGCTGCTGCTAGGGTTTCCTAACCCTTTAGTTCCTCTTTCTAATTAAGCTCAGCCATCCTAAATGTTCTTTTTATTAAGTTAATTAATCCATACCCGTTTTTTTGACTAATGGGCCAAGCCCAAGTGACCAAAATGTCCCCGAGTGGGCCCGACTATGTCTAAAAACGTCCCGTGACCCGTTTACTACCCCCGGGTACACTTTTCCGACTATCTCGGCCCATCCGGACTCAACTGTACACTCAGAATTTTCATCCGAATTAATTTATAAAAATACTTATCCCCCACCCAATATAGTTTATACCGACTTCCGGATGTGATAAGTACATACCTCGTCATTAATACTCGAAACGACGAAATTACATTATTACTATTCACTTAGTAAATAATTTTCCCTAAATATTAACCATCCAATCCCAGATTAATATTTATATATTATTCTATCATAATTAATTCATTAAATTACAACACACTAGTAATTTAGAATTTCCGAATTAATTAAGTTATAAATGTACCAAAAATACGGGGTGTTACATACTCCCCCCCTTATAAAGGAATTTCGTCCCCGAAAGTAGATCGTACCTGCGTTGAAAATCTCTGGATATTGTTCCCGCATATCCTCCTCCCGCTCCCAGGTAGACTCGTCAACATTGTGATGACCCCACTGTACTCTAGCCAATGGAACAACCTTGGATCGTAATTTCCGCTCACTATGATCCAGAATAGCTACCGGCCTCTCCTCATACGAGATGTCTGGCTATAAGTCGATCTCCTCGAGTGGAATGTGCCAAAAGGCTCTCTCGCTCCTTCGATATTTCTTCAGCGATGCCACATGGAATACATCATGTATCCGCTGAAGATGTTCTGGTAACCCAAGCTTATACGCCACCGGTCCCACCCTCTCAATAATAGGGAAAGGTCCTATGTATCGCGGTGCTAACTTACCCTTCTTGCCGAACCTCATCACCCCCTTCATTGGGGATACCCGGACTAAAACCTGGTCCCCAACTTCTAGCTCCACATGTCGTCGAGAAGCGTCAGCATAACTCTTTTGCCTGTCCTGAGCTATCCGAATTCTTCCTCGAATCAACTCTATCTTGGAAGATGTCTCTTGAACAATTTCCGGCCCCAAGAGTTTGTTGTCCCCCACCTCTAACCAACAAACGGGTGAACGACAAGGTCTCCCGTACAGTGCCTCAAACGGTGTCATGCCAATCGTGAATTGGTAAGAGTTGTTATACGCAAGCTCTACCAAAGGAAGATATTTCTCCCATCCTCCCCCGAAGTCCAAAATGCACATTATGAGCATGTCTTCCAGCATCTGGTTAACGCTCTCAGTCTGTCCGTCCGTCTGTGGGTGATACGCTGTACTCAAGCGCAACTCCGTGCCCATTGCCTCCTGAAAGCTCTGCCAAAAGTGGGCGACAAAGATTTTGTCTCGGTCGGATACAATATTTATAGGCACTCCATGCAGCTTAACAATTTCTGCTATGAATAGCTGTGCATAACGCATCGTCTCGAAGTCTGTGCGTACAGGCAAAAAGTGGGCCACCTTAGTCAACCGATCCACAATAACCCATATGGAGTCATGACCCCTCTGCGATACAGGTAACCCTGTGATGAAGTCCATGGAGATGCTCTCCCACTTCCACACGGGAATTTCTAATGTCTGTAGCATCCCTGATGGTCTCTGGTGGTCAACTTTCACAAGCTGACACGTGGCACACTTCGAAACAAACTCCGCTATGTCCCGTTTCATCCCTGCCCACCAATACTGCCTCCTCATATCTTGGTACATTTTATCCCCACCAGGGTGTACCACAAATTTCGAGCCATGGGATTCTGTCATAACGGCGTGCTTCAAATCCTCATCCTCTGGCAACATTAACCTCCCATTAAAGCGTAGGCCTCCTTCTGAGCTAATTGAGTAACCCTCTGCTCCCTCGGCTAACAACTGGCCCACCCTATCCTGGAAAACCTGATCCTCAGCCTGAGCCTTCACAATTCGCATAATGATCTCGGGTGTGATGGATAAAGCTGACATGCAAGCCCTGGCTACATCATCCTCATATCGAAGCTCTCTCCACTTCGCTTTCCATACCTCTGCTATCTCCCCAGTCGGCCTTCGGCTCAATGCGTCTGCTACCACATTGGCCTTACCAGGATGATACTGAATATCAAATTGGTAGTCCTTCACGAATTCTAGCCACCGCCTCTGCCTCATATTCAGATCCTTCTGTGTGAAGAGATACTGAAGTGACTTGTGATCCGTGAATAGAGTAAACTGCTCTCCTAGAAGATAATGCCTCCATATTCTCAAAGCAAAAACGACCGCTGCCAACTCTAGGTCGTGAGTGGGGTAATTCCTCTCGTGGGGCTTTAGCTTCCTAGAAGCATAAGCTATAGCCCTTTCCTCCTGCTGGAGCACACCCCCAAGACCCCGTAAGGATGCGTTTGTGTAAACCCGATACTCTAGCCCTCCCTTTGGCAATGCCAGCACGGGTGCAGATGTCAATTTGTCCTTTAGCTCGTCGAACGCTAATTGACAACTATCATCCCACTTGAAAGGTACCCCTTTCGGAGTCAGATTCGTCAAAGGTCCTGCAATTTTGGAGAATCCCTGAATGAATCGCCTGTAGTAACCGACCAAACACAGAAAACTGCGCACCTCGGTCGGTGTCGTGGGCTGTCCCCACTCCCTCACCGCCGACACCTTATTCGGATCCACTGCAATACCCTGATCTGACACGACGTGACCAAGGAACTGTACCTCCCGTAGCCAGAATCCACACTTCCCGAATTTGGCATAGAGCTGATGATCCCTCAATGTCTGTAAAACCATGCGCAAATGCTCTGCGTGCTCCTCCTCGGTGCGCGAGTAGATTAGGATGTCATTAATGAACACGATGTCAAACTGATCTAAGTACTCTCTGAAAACCCTGTTCATGAGGTCCATGAACACTGCTGGTACATTGGTGAGCCCGAAGGGCATCACCCTGAACTCATATGATCCATACCGCGACAAGAAAGCGGTCTTAGGAACATCCTCCTCTCGGATTCGCAGTTGATGATACCCTGACCTCAAGTCGACTTTGGAGAAGTAAGACGCCCCTCTCAATTGGTCAAATAAATCATTGATCCGAGGCAATGAATATTTATTCCGTATCGTCACCTTGTTCAGCTCCCTATAATCCATGCACAAGCGGAGTGAACCATCTCGCTTCTTCACAAACAACACCGGCGCACCCCACGGCGATGTACTCCGCCGAATAAAACCCTGACCCAGTAGTTGCTAAATCTGCTCCCTCAATTCCCGCATTTCTGAAGGGGCCATTCGGTAAGGTGCCCGATCAATCGGCCTCGTCCCCGGTGCCAAATCGATAACAAATTTGATTTCTCTGCTGGGTGGTAATCCTGGTATCTCCTGGAATACATCCTCAAAGTCCCTCACCACAGGAATAGAGTTTAAAGGAACTACCACTTCCTGTGAGGTTTCCTCCTCAATGTAATAAAGATGAGTGGTCGAGCCTCCCTCTGGGCGAGGCATTGCCACCACGGACATCTCTTGCGCCGGAATGGCAAAAATAATGCTCCCACTGAAGCAGTCAATCATGGCTCTATAGTCAGCGAGCCAATCCATACCGATGATCACATCGTGAACATGCATATCTAATACCAAAATGTCCGCGGGTAATACTAAACCACCAATCTCTACTCCTACTCCTCGACATATAAAGAATATAAGCGACCCACTCCCCAATGGTGAGTCGACACACGTAACAGTGCTCTCAGCGGTGGCTAACAACCCTAAAGCCTTCGCGAAATGTGTAGCTATAAAGCAATGAGTGGCCCCCGTATCAAACAATACCCGACCCATAGTGCCATGGATAGGAAACGTACCCTCAATCGCGGGCGGCGCATGCTGTGCTGGAGGATTGGGAACGTCCCGAACGTTATACACACGTTCGTAGTGCATCTTCCCCTACTGCTGTGGGGCGGGTGGGGCTGCTGCTACTGGTGGTATCTGACCCTGTTGCCCCTACTGGGCACCCTGCTGCTGGCCTCTGCCCCTCTCCGGGCACTCCCTCTTGAAGTGTCCTGGCTGGCCACAGGAGAAACAGCGTTTCTGGTTGTCACCCTGTCGTTGGCCCTGCTGGCCCTGACGTTGCTGCCCCGGGTGGCCTCCCCCATTGTTCCCTTGGCCCTGACGGCCCTGAGGAACCTGCTGTTGCTGATTAGGGCCTGGTTGCCCCTGTCTGAACCCCTGTCCTCCGGTCGAAACCCACCAGGATTAATCTTCTTAGCCTGATTCCCTTGCTGAATGATAACCTGCTGCTGTGTGCCGCTTGCCTCACTACTAGTAACTGCCTTGCCCTGCTGGCTCGGCTCACCTGCCTTCTTGTTACCCTTAGCATGGAAACGATGATCCTGGCAATGTACAAGTGCGGCATTAACGACATCTGTATAAGTCACTAATGCCGGGTTTCCAATCAAGTGCTGCCTGATTCTCCAAGCTAGACCATCCATAAACTTGGACTTCTTCCGCTCCTCATCGCTCACCTCATTTGGCACAAAGTTTGCCAAACGGGTGAACTCCTCCTCATATTCTGCTACTGACCTGTCACCCTGTACCAACTCGCTGAATTTCTTTCTCATCTCAGACTCTACAGCTGGAGGGAAGTACTTGCGGTCAAACCGCACCCAGAATTCAGAAATCGGCATCAAATCCCGCTCCTCAGCGGTGGTTACGGACTCCCACCACTGTAAGGCTGCCCCCGACAGACGAAAGATAGCCAGCATCTGTTTCTGCACCTCTGTACCCTCTAACATGCGCAGATGGCGCTGAATGTTCTTCTTCCAGTCACAAGCCTCGACCACATTGGTGCTACCTCGAAACTCAGGTGGGTGACCCTTCTGAAAGGTCTCCCTCACTCGCTGCCAAGATGGTGGCCCTACTGGAGCCTAAACTGCTGGAGCCAATGGAGGCGGTGCCTGAGGCTGTGGAAAATGAGCTGCCATAGCTCGCATCGCTGTCTCGACCGCTTGGGCCACTATCACTGCCACCTGAGTGGTAGAAATCAACTCGGGTGGTGGTGGTACCTGTGGCTCCTGGCGAGCCTCCCTCACCTCATCTCTAGCCTTAGCCCTTTCCGCTCTCTGTCTCTTTGGCGGCATCTGAAATAGATTGAATTGTATAAGTACACAATTTATACAAAAACTAATAGGAGGAATACGATATCTCACAAGCGGAAAAATATAATCAACAGTCCTAATAATAGGGCTCTATAACAACCGAACGCTACACTGAAACGTAGAAAGCCCTACAGATCCTAAGGACACTAGAACCTGATGCTCTGATACCATCTGTGACACCCCGCCTAATTAATCCCGGGTGATCAGTCCTAAATCAAGTTAGAACAGGATTCTCATTTGGTCCATTCTTAGCATCACTGTCGTCATATTAAATTACTAACCACCTAAATGAAAAAAATAGACTGGTGCCATTTTTTCTTACATTATTTAAACAAAACCCATGCAGACAATAAAGAACTATAAACAATCACAGATAACTGAATTTATCATCCACAAGTAAGAATATAATTAACCGAATAAACCATCGGTCCAAATAATAAATCCCGTAAAGACAAAAATGAACTCCCAACAAGTCTACTACAAATAAATGGAATGTGAGCAACATGCTCGAATAACTAATACTGAATCTCTGCATTAAGAATGAAGAATGAGGCGTCTATCAAAACCCCGCAACATCCACATATGCTGCAGCATCGGATTCCTGGAATATAGTCAAGGCTGGCGTCCCTGTGGCTGGACACCTAAAAGGTTTTTAAAAAGTTTTTATAGCAAGGGTTAGTACCCAAAACATTTGAAAACATTTAACAAATGATTAACTTGCAGTAATAAAATAAATATGCATGCTCTTCATATTTTTAGTTAATAACGCACTCTCTTGAGGACCCCCTTACCCTTCCTCTATTATACCCTACAAATGCTTTACTTAAATTACCTAGTTACTCATCTCATGGCTAGATAATTAACAAAGTTCCTTTATACCCACCCTACTCTAACTGAGTATGTAGTGATTTTGATATATAAGTTACTGGTAACATCAACTTAACTATATCATTTCCCTTTTTATATTTATATAACTTCTACACTTGTTATACGTGTAAAAATAAAGAAACTCCCTTTTCATTAATAACCCGTATATAATTAATTATTTCATTATATACTTATAATCATATTCCAGCATTCACAATCATACTGTAATATATATAATAACTTGCAACCTCCCGAGTAAAATACTCCCGGAATATAAATTCTATAAAGTGCTATCCCACTAGGTACAATCACATAGCCTAGTTATCCCAAGTCAGACTTTTCACACCAACTTGATAAAAATAAAATAATTGGAGGCGGTCATATTCCTTCCCTGAAAGTGAGTTGTCCCTCACCCATATAACAGACGCTATGACCTTGGGAATATACTCACCCTACTCCTCAAGCTAGGGGATTCATCCACTACGCGCAACCTCCCCCTATAGCACTATAGTACAGAATATCTAATCACCGATATTAATAGTACACATCACATATATATACAATCGCCTCCGTATATATATATACATATAAAAGTCCCGGCTATATCTTTTGCTAAATCCGTAATATGAGCCTATAAAATTATTAAGAGTTTATGGTCCAACTCTAAATATTAATTAAATTTCACTTTAATTAATTCAGTTATTTTGGTGTCGCCCCCACCATAAATTTGGACTTTACACTCGTAACCCAAAATTTACCCGAGTCAAAATTTCCGACTCTAATTTATTTGCCTCAAACCCTAATTAATTCATCTATAATTAATTAGATTCAACTTATGTATTTAATTTCTCCATAATTAATTACATAGGGGTTTTTGTATAAATTTTTCCTCTTATATAACAAACTGGCGAAACTGCCAGATTCTGGCGACCGTCGATCGATCGACCCCAGACCGTCGATCGATCGATCGTACAGGTCTGCGTCTTCCTCGCGGAGGCAGGGCAGCCATGGATGGAGTTCCTCAAACCCTAACTTCTTCTAACATCAGTTTTAATCCTTCTTATCACCAGAGTATATTAAAAACCTTATTAGGATTACACAGAAAGCCTACAACAATCATTAATTCGTCCATAAACAACTGATTCATAGATTTGGGGAAAAATCCATTTCTTTTCTTAAACACATATTACTCCGAATTTCTTCATCTATTTCGTTCTGTTTTAATTGAATATCATCCTAACAGGTATACATCAGTAATCCAACATCAGATATTTCACAACTCCTCATAAATTTCGGCCAAAACAGATTCATGTTTTCTTTTGAATTATCAAAACCCCATGTTTATACCATGAACCCCAAAACGGATTTTTAATTCATAACAGCACACAAATATGAATTTGAAAAACAGATTTAATGCTAATTGCAAGTTATTCACTTGCCTTAGGTTTCGTAGTGTCTGAATTTGTGATGGATTCCAAGGTTGAAGATGACCTTGTTGGTATTTTGAGATCCCCAAAAATGGCTTGGCTGCTGCTAGGGTTTCCTAACCCTTTAGTTCCTCTTTCTAATTAAGCTCAGCCATCCTAAATGTTCTTTTTATTAAGTTAATTAATCCATACCCGTTTTTTTGACTAATGGGCCAAGCCCAAGTGACCAAAATGTCCCCGAGTGGGCCCGACTATGTCTAAAAACGTCCCGTGACCCGTTTACTACCCCCGGGTACACTTTTCCGACTATCTCGGCCCATCCGGACTCAACTGTACACTCAGAATTTTCATCCGAATTAATTTATAAAAATACTTATCCCCCACCCAATATAGTCTATACCGACTTCCGGATGTGATAAGTACATACCTCGTCATTAATACTCGAAACGATGAAATTACATTATTACTATTCACTTAGTAAATAATTTTCCCTAAATATTAACCATCCAATCCCAGATTAATATTTATATATTATTCTATCGTAATTAATTCATTAAATTACAACACACTAGTAATTTAGAATTTCCGAATTAATTAAGTTATAAATGTACCAAAAATACGGGGTGTTACATGATGAGAGGAACCTATATTAATATGATAAAAGTGGTATATTTATATGATTGTGTATGCATATATTATATACATGTGAAAAATCATGCCCACGCTACTTGTTATCCCTGAGGTTTCCGCGCTGGGATAGTCTTATCTCGATGGGACCTTTATGGGGGATATTGACTTGTACCCTAGAAGATATATATCCTTGGTACAGGCTATCGAAATGATAGTTCAGACGGTCCTAAGAGATGCGAGTATGTGCTTTCCTCTTAGAGACTTGGGATCTATGCTTCGCCTCATATTGTTTGTGTATTGGTATCCTTGGTACAGGCTATCGCAGTGATAGTTCAGACGGTCCTAATAGACTTGGAACCTATAATTCGCCTCAATATTGTTTGAGTATGTGTTAATACAATTCGAGAGTGATTCCAAATTTGTATTCCCTTTGTATGAGTGATACGGGGATTGGATAGTAGAGTATGCCCGCACCATAGTTATTATTTTGGGGTGCTGTTATGTTATATATATTTTACGAGTAGTTAATATATATGAACTTCTGAAATTGGAACTACCTATTGTGAATTGATATGTAGGACATGGTTGATGACTCAAATTGTAAATACTTATTTTGAGAAAGTATAATATGACACGGGAAAACTTTATTGATTTATAAAGTTAAAATGAGAACTTGGTTACTAATTGAAATAGTATCTTCAAACAATTAAATCGTTAAATTTTGAATCTTACGAGTAATCTAAGATAAGTTAAATCATTGGGAACATTAGTGCGAGAAATGATAAGACAACCCGCTGGGAAGGTTAGTGCGATAGGTGTGCACATTAGAAGAGAGGTGAGAATTTCTCAAGAGAGTGTCGCACTAATATGTTGTTGCGTTGGCCTGTATCAATTTAAATACTTGCTAAACGTATTTTTAAATCAAACACACTATCGGGCTATGACCCGTTTCTTTTTCTCTTTCTCTCTCTTGTATATATATGTATATATTACAGGTGCCCAGCCACAGGGGCGTCTTGCTTAGGATCTCTTGGAAGGAACGCACTGCAACTTAGGTGAGAGTTGCAGGTCTCTTGATTAGACGACTCGTTCATTCGGATCCACTCTTAGTACTTTTATCTAGTTGGTCATGTGTAGCTCTTTCCATTATTCCGTTGTTGTTGGACATTTGTATTTCAGTTATTTCCAGTATTGTTACTATGGGATTTATTCAGTTTGGATGTGTGACTTTAGATTTCGTATGTTGACATTCGATTGATGAATGTATCAAATTAATTGGATTATGTTGCAGAATTTAATGTGGTGTGATTTCTTACTTATTGAATGTTGTTAATAAAATAAATGATTTTTCTTTAAATAAAATTTGGAAAGTATGTATGAAAATGGTTTTGACACTTAGCTTAAATAATTAGGGTGTTAAATTGGAAAAATTTATATTTCGACAGTGATGCTAAGAATGGACCAACTGCTCACCTTGATTTAATTTAATAAAGGAGTGATCGCCGGTATTTAATTAGGCGGGGTGTCACATCAGCCTCACCAAATGGACCATAAAAGATCAAAATGCAGGAAGATGCCCTAAACTTGATGCACGCTTGAGAAAGCCTCAGTAAATGATTTCTAAACAGGCCTGTGGTCGGCCTTACGAATTGGGCCATGCAATAAAAAAGAACAATGAACTACATTCGACCTGATCCCATGAGGGTAAGTAGGCAGCTCGACACTCTCGAGTCCGGTTCGCATATCAATTGAACGTCTCTCAACTCAAGCCAAGCCTTCATCTAAAAAACTTATAAAGGAAAGAATAACAACCAAAGAAGGGTAAAAGTTGAATAACAGCTCAAATACAGCAGTCCGGTTCACATCAGCAACTACGGATGTTTAAAGAGATTATGGACCATCCCCCAGCTCATCTCGAAATAAACTCAGCTGAACTGCGACCTGTGGGACTATTATGGGGGGGGGGGGGAAATATGCCTAAATAATAGTATAACACGTGGCTAGCACCCCGATCAAGATGGAGAGCAACAAACACTCCAATAAGATAGGGATGACTAGAGTCCTTAATAAACTAGAAGATCGAGGAGAAGTATCTGATTCAAATCAAACTCCATGAAGATAGGACTCATCCATTTTTGTAACCCTAATGTAACCCCTAACTCTATAAAAAGGGGACACCCCCCATTGTGAATGGGGACTGAGAGTCTAGAGATAAACATTCATGCAAACTCTCTCATCATTCTAATGGACACACAGCAATAGCCTCATGGACGTAGGTCATTGATGGTCGAACCACGTAAATCTTCATCTCTCTTTTATTTATTATCATACATGCATCGTGGTGAATGGGCACCCCCCTAAGGGTGATTTTTTTGACACCACGGGAATTAAATTAAATTTCGATTTAAATAACTTAATTAGGGGAGGAGCAACTCCTCTCCCTCTTTATCCTAGGGTAAAATGGCAACCTGAAACCCTTCAGCCTTCACCAATCTTAATCCCAAACCTCCTGATCCCCATAACCCTTGGAAGAAATCATTTGCAAGTCTGTTAAAGGATAACAATGAATCCTCTGCTCTCAAAATAAAGGTTGTTTCAAAGTTTAGAGGTGAGCCAACTATACTTTTAATAAAGATCGAATGGAACAATCCTGCTCAGCCTTATAAACACTCCATTATTGGTAAGTTTTCTCATGGTAAACCAACTATGGATTTCATTCATAAAAACTTTGATTCCTTTGGTTTAAAATTTTCCTTTCATATTGGTCTTAATGATCATAAATAGATCTTGATCAAAGTATACCGCGAAGAAGATTTAATTAGACTTTGGATGAAGAATCAATGGTTTGTTGGTAGATACCCAATGCATACTTTTAAATGGACTCTAAGTTTTAGACCTGATCAACTAAAAATAGGAGTTTGTTCGAACGAAACTTTACATCGTACTCAAAATAAAACCAAACTTATTTAAATGAATAACTCATTTCATTTAAACGAACTTCGAATGCGGTTCAAATGACATTTGTCCTTCCAACAAAATAATCTCGTTCATTGTTCATTTGATTGAATAAGAAATATTTTTCGAACTAATACTATAAAGTCATTCTAATGACTTAAAAATAAAAAATATATTTCTTTGAAAATATATTAAAAGAAACCCTCAAAGATTTATATAAAAACTAACACCTAGTATTAAGTTCCAATGGTCAAAATGTAGACATCCTCAGAACATGAAGACAAAACATGGAATGAAATATGGCAAGATGAATGAAATCTATGAAACAGATTCAATGAAACATGTCATTGTATTAAAAAGTCAACAAATCAAGTACTAACCTATGATTCAAAGGTTTTATCCAATCACAGGACAACACAAAATACATACGAATTGACTTTGTCGAAAAAAATTCCTTACAAATATTCTTCTTTGGCTATTATGGGAAAAAACACAAAATAAAAATATGTGGGCCATCAATCTAATCTAAAAGATGCAATCCCAACCCCAAAAGGAGAAGTATAGACACTTGACAAACACATACTCTGAGTATCTTTTCTCGCTTGCAAACTTTGCCGCATGTTGTAAACATGCACACTTAAACACACCTTTAAATGCAAAGAGAATATAACAATATAAATTTTCATATGAATAAAACTTCCCTTATGTCTAATATCCCCACCTTGGTAAGAAATCACCCCCCAAGATAAATATCTCCTAACACTAAAGTGAAAGATAACACTCCTTCCGCTTTTTGTTCACTAATAGATAAAAGAGAATAGTGCATAATAAACCATTTATCCTCCATGAACGATATCTCCCCCAAAATGTGAGAACGTGAAATCTCATTGGAAATACAAAGGAACGAATAATATCATGCAATGGTGTAAAGTGCAAGAAAAATAACATGGAAACACAAGCACAAATAATCCACACAATACCAATATTGATGAAATAAACGATACCAACTTGAATACATAGTGAAGGATGAAATACCAATGTAAACAATCAGCAAGATATACCAACATCATCATATAGCATGTAAATATGATTCAACAATAACAAAGAACGCAACATGGATTACACTCAAATGCAAAGACTCAAAACAAATGCTACTATATTTATAAATTTGCACAATATACTAATGGCACACATGTACATGCACACAGACACACACACACACGCATGCACACACACACACACACACACACACACACACACACATATATATATATATATATATATGACCAGTAACTTACACAAAACTTATAAGCGTTACACAATTGAATATATTGATGTGTCTAAATGTGTGGGATGGAGTGAAGGGACGCGAACTAGAAACAAAATAATTATGACCAAATACCTCAAAAATATCCAAAGAGTTCTATTTTACTATAAAACTTTATCAAACAAAGATTTAGCATCAGGTGATAGATAAAGTGAAATCAAAGAACAAACAAGCACAATACACACAAGCCTATAATTTTAATGATTCTACAAATCAATAGCATCATGAAATTTTAATCATAACTAGGATTCATTATGCAATCCCATTGATCTTCAACCTTACTACCCTTAAAATCTAAACATTTATCATTTTCAACTCAAATATTTTAAGGATACCAATTTTTATGATCAATATTAAAAACATGAGTGTGGAAATTTATTCTTTTTTTTTACCTCATAATTTTTAGCCTATTTCTAATGGTGGCCTTTCACACAAGGATGATTTCTCCCTTCGTAGACCTTTCACATTCACGCTCATATTTTTCAATAAAAATCAAACTCAGGGGCAATGGTTCTTATATGCATAAATCCCCTATAGTCAAAAGATATGTAGATGACAAGATTGTGGGGAGAACATCTGACTTAGCTCAAAATTTATTCTCTGAAGTTAAGATCCAGATGTGGTCATGCATGTGTGTGTAAAGGCATATACAAACTGAATCATAAAGCAAATCAAATTCAAACAACTCCATGCAAGCATGAATAAGAAAAATCTAAGAATTAAAAATCATAATCAAATGTACCAGACACATGAAAACATAAAATGAAGTGGATTCAAACACACTAATATTTCATACAAATTGTCTAAAACTAAACTACACATAAAACAAAAATTCTTGTTGAGTTTATAAACATTTTCGAAAATGATACCAACTTAAAAAAAAACTAGACAGAAAAACAAAATCTTTTTTTATTTTACCATAAGACCCAATGAATAAAAATAAAAAATAAAAATGACTCAAACCACAAACAAATAGCAAACACATATAACATGAATTACAGAAGCTAGTGTATATAAACATGTGAACACAATAAACCATTTGATTTATCATGAGAAGCCTAATGTGAAAGCATTTGCGAATCAAGAATTGTATCATGCAAACCCTCCAAATATGATTTTCTAACCCACATAAATGAAACATGATGCTCTTGGGTTTTGGGAACCTCGGTGACTCGAGATTTAGACTTCCTAGGACCATTAAGATCAAAGAAAAAATTCCCAAAGTGACCTTTCCTACCACAATGTGTGTACATATAGACACGGGGAATGTTACCCTTAGGTCGATCTTATTTAGCATTCCTAACAACGGTTAAATCTTATAAATCATGGTCTTCGATTTATTAGGAGAAGCATTTGGAATATCAATGACAATCCCACACGTGTCATCTTTGATTTGAACGATGCCTAACTTCTTATCCAAATTTTTCGACCTATATTCCAAATCAAATTTGTCATTACTCGAGTCTATCAATCTCTCTTATAACTCAACAATCCTAGACTAAGAAAATGAATCCTCATCAAGCTCAAAGCAGTCCTTCTTTTAAATCTCCATCATCCCGGGAAGGTTATCTCTATCCACCTAAACACACTTCAACTTCTCTTGAAGGGTCTTATCATGTTCCCTAAGATCATAAAAAAATGTACTCTCATCATTCCTTATGTCATGTTCTTTCAATGTATCTTCCAATTTCAACTTAGCCTTTTTTTAATTTGATTGTGTTATTATACAACTCATGGATGGAAACTTGGAGTTCACTATCCTCCTCCTCATCCTCCTCTTTTTCATCTTCTTCTTCTCCACTCTCTCCACCATCACTCACTTGGTAATCATAAATAATTGCCACAAAATTGTCATGTACAGAATTATCCTTATCAAAAGATTTTTCATGTGACTAGCCATGAACAAGGTGTAGTTGCGCTCAATAGGGGAAGCATATCCCTCTTTCGGGTAACTATCACTAGGGGTATCATTGTACAACTTTGTTTTCCTTACTTCCTTAGTTTAGTTAGACATTTAGCATCCCTATGCCCATAACCCTTACAACCAAAGCATTTATCTGACTCATCCCTCTTAAAATTATCATTATGATTTTTAGGGAATTGATCAACATTTTTATACTTATTTTTCTAAAACTTTTTTACATCTTTCATGTTTTTCCAAATTTGAGAAAATTTTTAAACTTTTTCATAAACATGGCGGCCATATCATCCAAATCGATGTCAGACTCGTCATGGGAAACACGTATTTCTTTCTTTCAAGTTCCAGTGAAATGCCCTTATCCTTCTTCTTCTTTTTGGAGGAAAACTATTACGCCCCGTGTTTCTGTGCATGTAATATTTAATTAATTCGAGAATTTTAAATTACTTGTGTCTCGTATTTTAATTGAATTAATTATGGTAATATTTATTTAAATATTAATCGGAGAGTGAATGGTTAATATTTAGGGAAATATAATTACTAAGTGAATAATAATAAATTATTTACGTCATAACGTGTATTAGTGACGCGGCATTTATTTATCTCAGTCGGGAGTCGGTATAGACTAATTTGGGTGTGAGATAAGGAATTTTTATAAATTAATTCGGATGTCGATTTTGAGTGCACGATTGAGTCCGGATGGGCCGAGATAGTCAGAAATGTGTACCCGGGGGTAGTAAACGGGTTACGGGGCATTTTTAGGCATAACTGGGCCCACACGGGGCTATTTGGGTCACTTGGGCTTGGCCCATTAGGCTAAAAACGGAATTTAACTTTAATACCTAATTGAGAGAAAAGGAAAACGACAGAAAACACAAATATAAATCCTAAGTTTTGAGAGAAAACTACATGGAGCAGTTAGAGTGCATTGGGGACCCTTTTGGAGACAAGACTAGGGACGAATTTGGGGGATTCATCATCAACCTTGTGAATCTCACACTCGGATCAGACCCTACGAACACATTATGTAAGTGGTTAACTTTATGTAGCATTTATTTACATTTTCAATTCATATTTATGTGTTGTGGAAATCAAAAATTCGTTTTGGGTATAAACGGGTACAAAAAAGGGGTTTTTGAAATTGGAAAACCAAAAGGATAATTGGTGTAGGAATTTATCCTGTTACATGATTCTAAGTAGATAGTTAACTTTGATTGATGAACGAAATTGGGATAAATGGATGAAATTGGGATTGAACAAAGAAAGCCCAGAAATTTCCCAATTTTCTAATAAGTAGAGATTTGTGGGAATTAAATCATGTTTGAGGTTTTAGGGGAGGTCCTAATCATGTGTCCCACGTGTTAAAAATGTCGTCTACATTTGGGTTGAACCATAGAAGAGGTTGGAGTTGGGAGAAATTCGTTAATGGATGAAACAGCGTTGGAGGAGACGGAGACATGTTCGATCGATCGATCGATGGCCCATGATTTTTGACAGGTCGGCTAATTTTGTTATATAAGAGAAATTTATTTAAAATTTGATTCCCATACATTATTTAGTGATAAATAAATATGGAACATAATTTCCTAACAATTATAAGGGAAATTAATTGGGATTGGGAGGGATTTATGTGAGACACACTTTGGTTCATTTTGAAGGGGGGGGGGGGGGGGGAATATTCCAAAATAATTAAATATGGATCAAGTGGGCAAGTCAGGGTATATTTGTTGAGCGATGCCAAGGTATTAATTTAATTAAAATTGAAAACTAATTAATTCAGAGTCGGGAATTAGACTCGGGTATTATTTCATTCTCGGGCCATGAGAGCGAGTCCGAATATATTGGTTGGGTGACACCAATAATAATTTAAATAATTAAGGTGCAAATTAATTAATAATCCGAGTTGGACCATAAACTCGAGATGCTAAATATAGGCTAGTGTTACGGACTCAGTACACGGTAAAGCTGGGATATTTTATATTTATATATATATGGGGTGCGATAGTATATATATGGTGTGTGCATATAAATATCAGTGATTAGATATTATAAATATATATACTCAAGTGTTATCGGATGAGGTTGCGCGATGTGGGTGAATCCCCTAGCTTGAGGAGTAGGGTGAGTATATCCCCAGGTCATAGCATCCGTTATATGGGTGAGGGGCTTATCTCACTTTCAGGGAAGGAATATGACCACCTCCATTATGTTTATGTTTTTGGCCAAGTTAGTGAGCGATTCTGACTTGGGGGTAACTAGGTTATGCGAGTACACCTAGTGTGATAGCACTTTATAGAATACATCCTGTGAGTTATTACTCGGGAGGATGGGTTATAATTATATTCAACATATGTGTGAATGCTGTAATATGGTTCTACGTATATAATGGGATAAATAATTATATACGGGTCATTAAATACATGTAGTGAATTGTATTAATTATATATGGGCTATATTCACATTCAATATGTGTGATTGTTGTAAGATAACTGTACGTACATAATGGGCGAATAATTATATACGAGAAGTTTAAATACATGGAGAAAAGTGTATTAATTATATAACTAGTAAATGTTATATGGATTTCAAGGAAAGACAATTAACTAAGTTAAGGCGATAAGTAACTTATAAGTCATACATTAAAATACTCAGGATTGAGTAGGGAGGTTGACAAGAGTTATATCAAGTATCTAGTTTTGGGGTAGAGGACTAGGTGGGATATAAGGAAGACTTTAGGTGTGCACATTATTTGAGGGGTGAGTCTGTCCTCAAGGGAGTGCGACACTAACTAAAATATGAAGCGCATTCATGCATATTTTATTATTGCAAGTTAATCATTTGCTAAATGTTTTCAAAATGTTTTGGGTTCTAACCCTTGCTATAAAATATTTTCAAAACCTTTTAGGTGTCCAGCCACAGGGATACCAGACTTGATTCATTCCAGGGATTCGCTGCTGCAACATATGTGGATGTTGCAGGATTTGGATAGGTGCCTCTATTCCTTTTATTCCTAGTCTAGGGATTATCTATCAGATATCCGATCATGTTGCTCATGGTTTTATTTAGTATTTATTTTAGATACTTGAGATTTATTATTATCTGTATTTACATTTGTGTTGGATTTTAACATATGGTTTATTCGGCCAGTTTCTTATTTATATGTGGTGGTTGGTTTCAGTTAGCTTGTGATTGTTAATGATTTATTTCTGCATGGGTATTTCTTTGAATTAATGAAATATAAAACTTGGCACCAATCTAATTTCACTTAGGTGGTTAGTAATTAAAAAGTTTCGACAGGGATGCTAAGAATGAACCAACGGAGAAACCTTTTCTAATTTAATTTAGGATTGATCAGGCGGAGTGTCACAAAAACATGTCGAGCTCACAGGTTTGAAGATCACCCACAAGCTCTTTGAATCTTTTAGAGTCTAAAGTACCCAAGTAATTCAAAACAGTAACTTTTGAATTGAATCTTTCTGGTAAGGACCTTAAGATTTTCTTGACTACTTGGGTTTTAGGTATTCTCTCTCCCAAGTTAAATGAGGAGTTCAAACTATCAAACAATTTAACATAACTATCATCAAATTTTTTGCACTCCTCCATGTTAATAGTTTTGTAATGAGTGGGGAGGTTTCGGAGTTTAAAAGACTTAACGTCACAAGTACCTTAATGGCTGAGTTGGAGTATCTCCTAAGCCTTTTTAAACATGTCACGTTTCATAATATTGAAAAACTCCTCTATGGTGACGACACAAAACAATACATTCAAACCAAGTGAATTAAAATTTCATAACTTATGCCCATCCTCACACCATGTTTCTACAACTTTAGGTACACGAACTTCACCTACTAAAGTTATGGGTGGGGAACACCCTCTAAATATCTCTTTCCATACCTCCTAATTAATCGCCTTAAATGTTAATTTCATATGCCTCTTCAATTATGAATAATTAGACCCATAAAATATAGATGGTCTAGAAAACAATTGGCCCTCCATATAAAAACCACTAGAATTCATGCCTAAACATGGAACTAACACAAAAACTTAGTGTTCTCGCTCTGATACCAATTTCAAGTTCAAGGGTGTAAGAAATGGTTAAACCAAAAGGCAATTTTTAATTTTTCAAATTATATATTTAACATAAAAGGAATTAATCATATGCATAAAATTTAAATGACAATTGTGTAAACAAGTTTAGTTGATAGCAGGATAAACTAAAGTAAACAATCATGCAATGATTTATGTATGAGGAGAACCCATAATGGGAAAAGCCTTTATGAGGATGACCCAGCCAAAAAAATTATTTATGATTAGGACTTACAAAAGTGGACAGATGACTTACACAATGACTTGATGCCCTCGCAAGCCTTGAAGCATCTTCGATCTTCAATCTTTCCTCCATAATGACATGCAGAGTCCGCCCGTGTAACTGCAATGATATGTGAGTCCACACACTACTCGGTGTTCATCGATAAGTCTCATCTACCATCAAGTGATCTAGAACATGGACACACCACCTTTCCACCATAACACCACACCACGGAGTCCACCGTGTGTAAACAACAACTGTACAATGTACCATATGAAACATACTCAATAAGGATGATAATGAGTAAAACCTTTGTGCTAAATGAGATATCAAAGCAAATAAAGATTTAAATTTGGATCTCAAATATTTTGGGTGAAACTAGGGTTTAGGATCTTTTGGATATGTATGGGAAAGTGTTTTTCGCTAAAAGTATCTCTGAAAACTAATGACAGAACTCTAATTTATTAAAAAGATGTTTTTCGAGGTGGTATGTTTTTTTAGGACTCGTTCGAATGAAAATAGGAGTTCATTTGAACGAAATTCTATATCTCTTTCAAGCCAAAAGAAAAATCCTTCAAACAAACAACTCATCTCGTTCTAACCAACTTCGAAAAAGCTTCAAACGATACTTCTTTTTATGGGGCCCTT
This sequence comes from Sambucus nigra, assembly GCA_949130495.1. NCBI lineage: Eukaryota > Viridiplantae > Streptophyta > Magnoliopsida > Dipsacales > Adoxaceae > Sambucus > Sambucus nigra. The sequence continues at coordinate 5,080,825 of CASBWL010000026.1, forward strand.
TTTTTCAAATGTGCTTTAAAAATGTCACAAAAAAAATTCTTTCAAAAAACTTTTTCCAATTTATACATCTATCGAGTTTGTGAACCAATTTCAGTTAAGCCCAATTTTATCTTGTTTAATCCTAAACATATATCTAGATGATTAAAGTAAGTAAAATAAATAACTTCACAATGATGGATGTATGAGGAAACCACTAAGGGAAAAAACCTCGGACGACCCAAGCCAGACAATCATTATGATACGATTTTATAAAGGAAGACAAACATACTTACACAATGACTCGATCCCCACAAACCTTGACGATCTTCTTCTCTTTAATCGTTCCCCCACAGTGCCCACGCAGAAGTCCTCTAACGATACTCGTCCACAACACACGCATCTAAGAGTGTCTCGATTTCCACCGATGCATCTTAGCAACCATCTACGATTTGGAACATAGAATCCCTTGTTTCTTCACAACAAAACCCAACGAATAATGTTCAAAGTCATGAACAAACCCCATATGGTGCAAAGAAGATCTCTATGGCCATAGTATATGAAAGCTCGGATCTATTAAACTCTAAGGGTGGTTTTAATCTTTGAAAACCTTGGAAAACTTTTGTGCAGAAAAACTAAATAGTCAAACTGTATTTTTGGATCTTCACCCCTAGAAAATTCTAAGAGAAAAATTCTTTAAATTAAAAGTCAGACTTCAAGTCATTCGAACGAGATGCATATGTCGTTATAGACCTTTTTTTTCAAATGTTCTTCAAGGATGTCCTAAACAATTTTTCTTTCAAAAAACTTTTTTCAATTTAAACATGCACCAAGTTTGTGAATAAATTTCAGTTAAGCCCAAATTTATCTTGTTTAATCCTAAACATGCATCTAGATGATTATAGCGAGTAAAATAAACAATTTCACAATGTTGTATGTACGAGGAAACAACTAAGGGAAAAAATCTCAGACTGCCCAAGCCAGACAATCACTATGATACGAGTTTAAAAAGGAAGACAGACAGACTTACACAACGACTCAATCCCCATAAATCTTGCTGATCTTCCTCTCTTTAATCGTTCATCCACAGTGACCACACAGAAGTCCTTCTACGATACTCATCCAAAACACACGTATCAACGAGTGCCTTGGTGTCCACCGAATCATCTTAGCAACCGTCTACGATTCAGAACACAGACTCCTATATTCTTCACTGTAAAACCCAATAAACAATGTTCAAAGTGATAAACAAACCCCATATGGTGCAAAAAAAGATCTCTACAGCAATAGTATATGAAAGCATAGATATTTCAAACTTTAAGGATGGTTTTAATCTTTGAAAAACTTAGAAAACTTGTGCAGACAAACGAAACTTTTAAACTATATTTTTGGTTCTGTACCCCCACTAAATTCTAAGAGAAAAAATCTTTAAATAAAAAATCTAAGTCATCAAGTTGTTCTAATGAGATGCATATGTCGTTCTAATGCAGTGACATGTCGTTCAAACGACTTCACATGCCGTTTGAAGTATCGAAAACCAAAGTGAGAATTCACACAACTCTAAACAGTTGATATCTCAGAATAAACGAAGATAAAACATTTTGAAATCATTTTAAACATATTTAAATAAAATTTTCATCCTTTAAAACTCATTTCGAACTCCATAAACATAATGCGTTCATACCTGAACGATATTCGAAATGCAATCAGAATGAAGATGTGAAACCTACACCAATAAAACTCAACATGATATATCATTGAACCTTGGCCTAAACGTCTTCTAAACAAACACCTCATAGGCTTTATGGGAGTCATGACAATATAAAAATATATATATGACATAAAACAAGATTTGTTCCAAGAATAAGTCAAATACATACAAATGGACTCAGTTGGAAATTTTGTCCTTATAAATCTCCCTCTTTGAATATTTCGATACAAAACCCAAACAATGAAATGCCTAAGCCAGGCCATCAAGCATTATGACACCTAAATCCCATCCCCTAAAACAAAAAAATTAAAATTGTAGGACAAGGACTAGTGTATGAAGGTCCGATAAGAATGAGTTGTCTTAATGTGATGTATTCTTGAAATCTCGAATCTCTTAAGCATACCTACACACATGAAACATAAAAATACCCAGTGAAGTATGGAGGAACAATTGGTATAAAATATACCAATATGTAAACCAAACCATTTGTTAAACATGTGAGAAAATCATGATACCAACTTGCCTACAAATATTTCCAATACAATATGATACAAGCAAGATATGAACATAAAAACATGATACCAATTTGTAAATCCAAAGAATATGTGTTCATCAAAAAATTACCCCCTACATGACATACATCTCTCCCCCGTTTTGTCTCGAATAGACAATAAGTGAAAAAGATTAACAATCAACCCAATATCTAGAATGAGAATAATTAATGAAGCATATTTAGATAAACATGGAATTCCAGCTAATCATAATCAAAAGATACCAACTCGTATCTAGAAAATAATCATCAAAGTAAGGAAAAATATGACTAAATGAATCGATGCGACATAAGAATCACATCATGTAATCAATATCGACTACAAGTAAACTGTCCAAATGAACCCAGAAGTACTAAAATATAATCATATAATCATATATATGAAGCAGGTACTGAAACAGAATAAGGGCTCAAAAATCCAGGCGGATCATTCAAACGTTGAAGCCATGTTGTTTGCATGATAAGCACGTCGTTAGAAGTGTGCATCAACCGACCTAAAAAATTATGTTGTCATGCGATACATCTATCTAACGACCTTTCTAACGACCATATATGACAAAATCGATGTCTTAAAAAAAGTTTTGTTAGAACCAAACTATGAACGACTTGGACATGTCATTCGAATGATGTCGAGAAGTCGTGTGAATGATTTTAGCGAAATTTGTATTCCAGTTCCAAAAAAGTTAAATTTCTTTCCAGTGAAAAAATTTCACGTAAACAAGTTCTAGAGATACGAAATAGAAGGAAAACAAACTCGAAATTGAAAAATAAAACAAAAAAAAATAATGTGAGTTTCAACCTAAAAAAGTATCAATGTGCTCAAACATGGATATGGAGTGAATGGGCATGAACTATAACAAATGAGTCATAACATGAACACATCGAAATGATCAAGAACCTCTAATTGATTGGTAAATTTCATCAAACATAGTTTTAAATATATGTGACAATTAATATATTGAGCTTTACGAACTAAAAAATAAACATGCACACATATCCAGAATTCCGACGATTCAACAAATAATAGAGTCATGATACATTTTTCAACATTAGGATTCGTGGTGCAAACCCGTTTATTTTTCCATCCAAACACCCTCGAATATTTATTTTTACTTTCTTAAGCTCTTATGAGGTTTCAATTTTTCTCAACTTAGAGAAATACTGTTGGCCCTATTTTTGGTATATGATTCTTTTTATTGCCTTATTTTTTTCTTGGGAACATTTAAACGGTGGCGTTCATGATGAGATTATTATTTCTTGCAGTCCTTTTCTGTGAACACGCATCATTTTTTTCAATATAAGCAAGATCAATACTAATGGTAAAACGGTTCTTACATGCACACCTCCTCCAAAGTCTAATTACACATTGATGATAAAATTGAGATAAGAAAGTCTCACCAAGCTCAAATTTGCATGAGATGTCAAACATTCATATAAACTCGTGCATGTGTGCAAAGAAGGCATATTTAAAAACTCGAATCCAAATGCATATTAACTTCAAAACAACCCCATTAAGAACATGGTTAAGATCATTCAATGCATCAACAATTATGACCAAATGTCCTAGCCACGTGTATAATGAAGTGATGGGGGTCCAAGCACACCAATATTCCACATCGAACATGAAAACTCAAGACACAAAAAAACAAAAATCCTTTTTTATTTTTCTAAAAATATTTTTGACCCAAAAATAAAATCTTTTTGTATTTTTCTAAAAATATTTTTGATCCTGAAATAAAATCTTTTTGTATTTTTCCAAAATATATGAGACCAAAAATCTTTTGGTATTTTCAAAAAATTTAGCACAAAAAAATCTTTTTGTATTTTTCAAATAAGACTCAAATAAATGAAAAATATAATACAAAGAGATACACATGTTATAACACTAGCAAGAAATATATCAAGAAGTGAAGACTAGCGTATGACAAACATCCCAACACAATCATCCTTTAGATTTAGCATGGGAATAATCAAGTGCAACCAAAGAAGAATCATGAAGTTTAATTACTAAAGGCTCTAAATATCGATTTCCTAACCCAAGTAGGTGTGTAATGATGCATGGGGGTTTTAGGAATCGAAACGACTTTATTCCTCAACTTCCTAGGAGCATTTTTAATGTCATAACAAAAATACCTAAGGTTACCCTTCCTAACGCAATAGGAACAAGTGTAAACACGGTGAGGAATGTGACCTAAATGTGGACCTCTCCCAATGTTTCTAGTCGGCTCTCTCACACGATTGGTATTGGCTTTGGGAATGGGAACAACATGATCATCGTAGCCTATACCACACCTATCTCCTTTGATTTGGATGGTGCCTAAAATCCTATATAACTTTTCTAAGATTGCCCCCAAATCAAACTTCACCCTACTTGAATCTCTCAATCTCTCCTCAAGCTCATATATCCTAAACTCAATAAAATTCCTAGAATCCTCAAACTCTAGAACCTCTTTCTTCAAATTCTCCATTTAAACCCGAAGACTATCTCTCTCTTTCTCAACGTATTTTAGTTTTGCCCTAAGATTCTTCTCCACTGCCCTAAGATCCTCCATCAAAGCATCATTATTTTCTAGAGTACGCTCATTCAACTTAGCTTTCAATTTCAAGTTTGCATTTTTCACCTTTATCGCTTAATTATATAAATCATTAAAAGCAACTAGAAACTCTCCCACTTCAATCTCCTCTTCCTCAGTCGCTTCACCCTCACTCACTTGGGATTCACACTCAATGGCCTTAGAAGTGTCATTCATATGAGAATCTTCATAAGAATATTTATATTCGTCACTCACATGACATGCCATGAATGTTACAAAGTTATGGTCAATAGGGGAACTCTCTCCCTCTTTCATTTTACTATCACTTAAGGTGGTGTTATATGCTATTGGTTTCTTGCCATCCTTCTTAAGTCTAGTCGTACACTCCACTACCTTGTGACCATAACCCTCATAACTAAAACACCTATCTTATTCATCCCTCTTAACGTTCTCACTCTTATTCTTGGGGGAAAATCGACCTTGTTGTTCTTGGATTTCTTAATTCTTTTGGCATCTTTCGATTGCGTTTGGAACTTAAGAAACTTTTTGAACTTCTTTGGCAAAAGGCTACATCCTCAAAATTGGAATCAGAATCATAATTTAAAATTTTATTCTCCTCCTTCCAGGATTTCAAACCAATGCCCTTTTCTTTCTTTGGCACTTTTTTGGAGGTAAACATGCAAAGCTCGTAAGTTTTTAAGTCGCCTACAAGCTCTTGTAGTTTCGTTGATTCAAGTACACCCAATGAGTTTAAAACGGTCACTTCAGGATCAAATATACTAGGCAACGACCTTAATATGTTCTTTATGACTTGGTTGTTGGGTATTTTCTCTCCTAAATTAAATGATGAGTTTACTATGTTGGACAGTATAGCATAAAACTCATCAAACGACTCACTCTCTAACATCTTAATTGTCTCAAACTGTGTAGTGAGGTTTTAAAATTTAGACGCCCTGACCATGCTAGTGCCCTCATGAGTAAGTGCAATAATATCCCTATCTTCTTTTGAAATTTCACATGTCATGATTCTATTACACTCTTCATGTGTGACATGCGAGGAAGACCTATAGAATTCTAAAGTGCAAGTCTATGTTCGGCTTCGATCCATGACTCAACGAGTTTCAAATTAGTGGCCTCTCCCTCTTGTGTCACTTTTGGAGTCCAACCCTTTTCAACCACTAACCACACACGCTCATTAATTAAATTTAAATCACTTCTCATTTGCATTTTTCAATAAACATGATTTGTGTTATAAAAAATAGGAGCTCTAAAACTTTCTAAATTTTTACAATTCATCCTTAAAAGCACAAGGAATTAACACACACAAAAAATGTTTATAGCTTTGATACCAATTTGCAGGCCCCTTTTTTTCAAATGTTCTTTAAGGATGTCCTAAATAATTTTTCTTTCAAAAAGTTTTTTCAATTTAAACATGCACCAAGTTTGTGAATAAATTTTAGTTAAGCCCAAATTTATCTTTTTTAATCTAAATAATGCATCTAGATGATTATAGCAAGTAAAATAAACAAGTTCACAATGTTGGATGTACAAGGAAACCACTAAGGGAAAAAATCTCAAACGGCCCAAGCCAGACAATCACTATGATACAATTTTATAAAGGAACACAGACAGACTTACACAACGACTCAATCCCCACATACCTTGATGACCTTCCTCTCTTTATCGTTCCTCCATAATGCCCACGCAGAAGTCCTTCTACAATACTCATCCACAACACATGCATCCACGAGTACCTCGGTATCCACCAATGCAGCTTAGCAACCGTCTACGATTCGAAATGTAGACTCATCTATTTCTTCACTACAAAACCCAAAGAACAATGTTCAAAGTGATAGTATATGAAAGATAGAATTTTTTAAACTCTAAGGATGGTTTTGATGTTTGAAAACCATAGACAACTTTTGTGAAGAAACATCAAAATGTTAAACTATATTTTTGGTTCTACACCCCCTCAAAATTCTGAGAGAAAAATTCGTTAAATAAACGTCTAAGTTGTCAAGTCGTTCTAACGAGATGCATGTGTCATTCTAATGACGGTGACACGTCATTCAAATGACATCACAAGTCGTTTGAATTCTCAAAAACTAAAGTGAGAATTCACACGACTCTAAACAGTAGATATCTCAGAATAAATGAAGATTAAACATTTTAAAATCATTTTAAACAATTTTAAATAAATTACCATCGTTTAAAACTCTTTCCAAACTACATAAACATAATGTGTTCATACTTGAGAGATATTCGAAAATGCAATCTGAGTGAAGACGTGAAACATGCAAAAATAAAACTCAACATGATATATCTTTGAAGCTTGCCCGCAACGTCTTCTAAACAAACACGTCATAGACTTTATGGGAATCGTGACAATATAATAATCTATCTATGATACAAAACAAGTTTTGTTCCGACAATAAGTAAAATACATACAAATGGACTCAATTGGAAATTTAATCCTTACGGTTATGTCATTAGAAAAACCTCATTTGATGTTCATTTGAACAAACAAATAATATCGTTTGAATGAATATATAAAGTCGTTCAAACAAATTAAAAACACAAAATATTTTTCTTTAAAAAATATTTTAAAAGACAAACATTTTTATAAAAACTAACACCTGGTATTAAGTTCCAAGGATAAAAATTTTTATGCATTCATACCTGATAGATCCTTGGAACGTGAAGACAAAACTTGGCATGAAACACGACACGTTGAATGCATTCTTTGAAGCTTCCCTGATATGACTTCAATCAAACATGTCATAGGGTTTAAAGGTCGAAAAAATAATGTCCTAACCTATAAATCAAAGGTTTTGTACGAACGTAGAATAAGTCAACGTACATATAAAATGATTCAATCGTAACTTCTCTTTAAAATATTAATTTTAATGTTTAAACAATATGAGTTTAGATTTTATTTTTAAGAATTAAAGATATAACGGGGCACATTATATGTAGATTTTCATTGTTTACCAAGAGAATAGTGGTGGCACTCAATTAAATACCTTTCAACTATAATTGAAGAACATTACAATAGTTACTAAAACTTTGGTGTTCTAGAGAACTTTTTATTTTAAGTTTTGTGACTTGATATAAATGCTTCTCTATGCTATTGAAAAGAATTCCCAAAATACTCGGAGAAGTCATGTCATAAGTGATTGAGTGAATTCCCTGAATTGAACTAGAAATTAGTATACAAATGACTTATCATATAACTTTAAGATAATAAGGTGCATACTCATCCTTTAAAATAATAATAAAACCATTATGATTTATGAATATAAGCATTGTTTTATAACCATGATTTAACGACAGTAAATTAACTTAGTTATACATGATATATGCTAGATTATTCTCATAAAAATAGAGTCACTTCATTTAATTTGATTGCAATTGACATTAAACAAGATGATGAGTTAAAATTAAATCTGTATAATATCTCTTTTCAAACGGTGACCAAGGTAAGGTAACTTACTTGGACCAACTTTAAGTTAGAGAATTTATTAATATGGAAGGCACCAATATATGACATGATATTTTGATAATTTTAAATCATCAAATGAGAATGCATTAAATATAATATAAATTTTGTGTATTATTAAGCATGTTGAAATATGAATGAATTATTAATTATTTATGCAAGCATGATCGGATAATATTTGGTTATGATATTTTGTTGCCAAGAAAAACAAATTTATGCTAAGCTATAGTGTTGGCATAATTAGTTTCGACGAAAGAAAAATATTACTGGTAATATTACAAGGACAAATATGGATCATTAATAGATCGAGTAGCTTAAAAAAATATATATATTTATTATATTTATGCTTATTGTGAACCATTGTGTAGTTCACATGACCCTAGTATCAGAAAACTATATACAACGTTAAGAAAATATGAATATGTGAACATCTTAAATAGTCTCCACTGAGCTACTAAATTCAATTAGCTTGGAATTTTAATTTTGTGGGAGTATTGTGAACATTTATAACTAAAAAGTGCATTTTTATACTATCGAGAAATGTAATGTGTTTTGATGAAAACTATGAACCAAGAATATTATGAGTCAATTAATGGATAGATGTCTAAACATATTATAATGTTTTCTATTGGAACTCCAAGAAATATTAATTAGTAACACAATTAACGATGGAGAGTATGGTGATACCATTATCTAGGGCTAGTGAGGACAGAAAAGGTTGAGAGACCTCTTATAAATTCCTATTTATGGGAGAGACTGATGCTAGTCATTTTATGAACAACAATATAGACATGGCAATTGTAAAATTTTAGAACCCTTATTATAATGGAAATAATGAAAAATATATCTTAAGGCAAACATAGTTTAAGATTTTCAAACTGATGAGTTTGAGTCTGGATTATGTACAGATGCATGAGGACAGAACTTGAACTATCTTTTGATGAGAAGACTAGTGCAAGAGAAGGTGTTTAACATATAAAAAGGGATAAGACTAAAGCCCATTGATAGTTAAATCACTTATAGTGGTAACTTAATGTATAGAGTAGATATCCAAAGAAATAAGTTCAAAGGGAAATAACAAGCGACAAGTGATATGGGTTTAATCATGCTCATTATCGAATATAGCACTACACCAAAAAGGATACATTGTCACCTTTGTATATGTGTGTGTGTAGGACTGTGTGTGTGTGTGTGACTATGTGTAGGTGTGTGTGTGTGTGTAGGTGGGTGCATATGTGTATGTGTGTGTGTAGGTGTCTGCGTGTGTGGAGGGTGTAGATGTGTGCGCGTGGGGGGCAGGGGTAGGGAGAAGTGGGGGGAAGGGGGCAGGGGTGGGGTCCAAAGGGTGGGGCCTAGTAGTGGGGGCATGGGGTAATGGGGGGTAGGGGTGTAGGTGTGTGGGGGGGTCTGTGTGGGTGGGGGGGCAGGGCGGGGCCATGTGTGTAGGTGTGTAAGGGTATGTGTGTGTGTGTGTGTGTGTGTGTGTGTGTGTGTTTGAATTAGTGTGTGTAATATTGAATTTGAATTTAAATTAGATGATTCGATGTGCTCGTCCTTATAACATGAATTGCATTGGTATTGATATTGAATTTTAATTGAATTGAAATTAAATGAAATTGAAATTGAAATTCAATTTTAATTGAATTGAATTGGTATAAATTGAAATTAAAATTGAATTGGTATTGATATTGGTGTAAATTGGTATATATTGAAATTGAATTAGAATTAAATGAAACATACTTTAAATTAAATGAAACACACTTTAAATTACATATTTATATTCATATTCATATTTATATTTATATTTATATTTATATTTATATTTATACACAGCTAACATTTGCTTTCTTTTTGGTTTGTATTTATTTGATAGGAACAATTCGGTCTACCCCCACATGTTTGCGACTCCACATTGGAACTATTGAGGGATCATTATAAGATGTGGAAGAAGAATTTGCGGGCACAGTACTTTGGGCAGACTCGGGAGTCCATTGTGAGTGTACGTGACACTATCCTCCTGAAGGAGACGATCTTATAGGCAGAGTGGCAAAAGTTTGTCACCAATGAGATCGATGAGTAGAAATTTCCATCTCGCCAATCAAGGAGGGAGAACTGGATGAAAAAGTTGGACGTTCACTACTCCAGTCAGACATCTTACGCCGAGGTGGAGCATAGGATGGAAAGTTTTTATTTTTATTTTAGTTTAATGTTATTCTTATTTAGAATTACTTTGCATTACTTACTAATACTGCATTATTTTATTTCAAGAGATGGGAAGTGGCCCTGGGGTTAGGCCAAATATGTTCGATGCCTATGTGGCAATTCGGACGAAGAAGGGCAAGGACAAGGAGGTGGCCTCGAGCATTGCATCCATGATTGTAAGTTATAAGTTTTTATGTTTTTCATTACGTTAAAATGAATTTATTTACTTAATTAACTAGTCATGTACTATTTGTCATTTCAGACAAAACTTCGAAAAGTGAATGAGTCGTAGTCTAATGCCCACAAAGCATCTTTGGCTACGGACACACTAAACTAAGTGCTTCGGATGGATCGCAAGGGGAGGACTAGGGGGTGAGCTCATGGTTGGGGAAGTCGAGGATCATCGTAATGGAGACGAGCAACACCGGGTTGGCACATAAGTTTGACACCCATGACGATAATCTATTAAGGTTGGAAGTAACAATCCTAGATATGTACGCCATTATAAAGCATCAGTTGAGAAAGGGGAAGAATAAGTAGAAAGAGAAGGAGAAGGACAAGTGGAAGGAGAAGGGGGTAGAGGTAGAGTTAGACGAGAACATCACTACTTCATCACCGATATGCACGGACTCGCCGCCATATGATCCATTTCCCATATGGTTTCCCCTCGAGTGGCCTATGTCAACAATCGATTGTTAGAGTGTGTTCCTACTCGACATATATTATGGTGAGAGGATAGATAGGGGGTTAGGGGACACGTCCTCCTCTAAGGTATGCTAGTTTATGGGCGTCCCCTCTAAGAAATGGAGGCAAGGATTCTTATCACGCACATGGTGACCGGAAAGAATAACTCACCTGTGTGGTTGGGCGAACAATGCGACGTTCGACGAATTGATAGGGGTGTTGAGTAGATATATCGTGTGGCCTTACTTCCTCCTCCAACCTACTCAATATCCTGTTCCATGACATTATTTTTATCTTTTTTATTTGGATAATGGATATTTGTAATTCTATTTTATTTTTTGGCTTGGATATGGATATTTGTATTTATTTTTTATTTGGATAAGGATTATATATGCCATGATTTTGTACATTATTTCTATTTTATTTGGATAGGTATAATTTTTCTATAACAAGTATAAATATACTGATGGGCAATGGCAGTGGCCATACTGGCCAGTTGTTTTTTAATTAAATTTTGCCCATAATTATCACGGTTAAAAATCGTGACATGTACGTGACAAAGAAACTTTTCACAGACTTGTCACAGTCACTGACCATGACAATATTTTTCACGGGCTTTTCACCGTCTTTGACTGTGATAAAACTTATCGAGGTCAAAGATTGTGACAAGTCTCATAAACTTGTCATGGTGTTTGACCGTGACAAGTCCATGATAAAGTGAGTTGTCACCCCCAGACTTGTCACGGACAACGACCTTGACAGGTCTAACTTGTCACTATTTTAGACCTTGACAAGTCGACTATTTTCGTGTGGTGTAGTGTTTTACTCTGAGTCCACCAATATTGAGCATGATATCATGAAGTGAGTTAAGGTTAGTTTTAATAATAAACTCATAATTAGGATCTACAGATCTATTTTGAGTGGGGTTCCTAGATATAGGAGTTTCAAAGATAGATTATCCTATGTTAATGTGGAATTTTCGCCGCTTCTTTTGGTAATTTTGGTCAAATTTGATAGAACGTTAACTAAACTGGGATAGAAGAACATGGTCGTAACGTGTTGGCTTAAGGACTACACCCAAGTAAGGTTATGTGTGGGATGTTGTTAGAGATAAAGCTCAAAACTATGGGTACTCTACTATATTATAAATTATATTTACGATATAAAGGTTCAAGTCGAAAGACACCTTCGCTTATGAACAATTCTATGAATTATTTCTCAATAAAACTATTTTTCAAAATTTACATTGTTGAAATCGGATGTCATTAATTATGTGTGTAAAGTTTGAAAATAAGTAAATGACAAATGTTTTGGGTCCCTTTGGCCTTTATGACATACTAAATTTTATAAACAAAGTGGGAGACACATTTTTTGATCTCCCTATTTTCCCCCATCTTTTCCCTTAAGCTATCAGCTATAATTGCTAAGCAACACATTTGGCTTTTGATCAAGAGAGAACACATAGTATACATAAATAACATGATACTTTGATAATTTTAAATCATCAAATGAGAATGCATTAAGAATAATATAATTTTTTTTATCCTTAAGCATGTTGAAACATGAATGCTATTAATTGTTTATGCAAGTATGATTAGCTAATCTGTGGTTATGATATTTTTTTGCCAATAAAATCAAATTTATGCAAAACTATAGTGTTGGCATAATTAGCTTTGACAAAACAAAAATATTACTGTTGATATTACAAGGACAAATATTGATCATTAATAGATCGAGTACCTTAAAAGACAAGAATATCTATTTATTATATATATGCTTACTGTGAACCATCGTGTAGTGCACATGTCCCTAGTATCAAAACTCTATATACAATGTTAAGAAACATGAATATGAGAACATCTTAAGTAGTTTACACTAAGCTACTAAATACAATTATCTTGGAAATTTAATTTTGGGGGAGTGTTATGAAGATTTATAAGGCAAAAACACATTCTTAAGCTATCGAGAAATGTTATGTGTTTTGATTAAAACACTGAACCTAGAATTGATTCTGAATTAATTAATGGATAGATTTCTAAACATATTATGATGTTGTATTTTGTAACTCTAAGAAATATTATAAAATAAATTAATGATGGAGTTTATGGTGAAGCCATTATCTATGGCTAGTGAGGAAAGAAAAGGTTGAGAGACCTATTAGAAATACCCATTTATGGGAGACTGATACCAATAATTTTATTCATAAAAATATAGATATGGCTATTGTAAAAATATAGAACCCTTATTATAATGGAAAGAATGGAAAATATATCTTAATAAAAACATAGTTTAAGAATTTAAAACTAATGAGTGTGAGTGTGAATTATGCCCAAACACCTGAGGATAGAACCTGACTTATCTTTTAATGAAAGGACTAGTGCAAGAGAAGGTGTTTAACACCTACAAAGGATAAGACTAAATCCCATTGATAGTTGAATCATTTATAATGCGAGCTAAAACTATAGATTGGATATCCCAAGAAATAAGTTCAAATGGTAATAATAAGTTACAAGTGATATGGGTTTAATCATGCTAATTATCGAATGTATGATTTTACTCCAAGTCCATCCACATTGAGCATGATATCCTTAAGCGAGTTAAAGTTGTATTTAATTATAAAATCATAATGAGTGGGGTTCCGATATACGGGAGTGTCCTTGAAAGATTCACCTATGTGAATGTAGAAATATGTCCGCTTCTTATGGTAATTTTGGGAAAATTCCCTCGAGAGTTAACTAAACTGGGATAGAAGCACATGGTCGTAACGTCCTAGCTTAAGGACTACATCCGATTGGGGTTGTGTGTGGGATGTTGTTAGAGATAAAGCTAAAAAATATGGGTACTTTAAAACATTCTAAATTATATTTACGACATAAAGATTCAAGTCGAAAGACACCTTCACTTATGAAAAATTCTATGAATTATTTCTTAATAAAAGTATTTTTCAAAATTTATAAGTGGTGGATTGTTAAAACTAGATGCCGTCAATTATGTGGGTAAAGTTTGAAACTAAGGAAGTGACAAATGTTTTGGGTCTCTTTGGCTTTTATGACATACTGAATTTTATGAACAAAGTGGGAGGCACTTTCTTTGGTTCTCCCCATTTTCCTCCAACTTTTACCCTAATCTTTTAGCTATAATTACTAAGCATCACATTTGGCTTTTGATCAAGAGAGAACACATATTATACATAAGTGGCATGATACTTTGATAATTTTAAATCATCAAATGAGAATGGATTAAAAATAATATAAATTTTGTTTATCATTAAGCATGTTGAAATATGAATGCACTATTAATTATTTATGTAAGTACGGTTTGCTAACATTCAATTATGATATTTTGTTTCCAAGAAAATCAAACTTATTCTTAGCCATAGTGTTGACATAATTAGTTTCGAAAAAACAAAAATATTACTGTTAGTACTACAAGGACAAATATGGATCATTAAAAGATCGAGTACCTTGAAATACAAGAATATCAATTAATTATATATATGCTTATTGTGAACCATCGCGTACTGCGCATAACCCTAGTATTATAACACTATATAAAATGTTAAGAAACATGAATATGCGAGCATCTTCAGTAGTCTCTACTAAGATACTAAATACAATTAGCTTGGAATTTTAATTTTGTGGGAGTATTACGATGATTTATAATTAAAAAGTGCATTCTTATGTTACCGAGAAATGTTATGGGTTTTCATGAAAACAATGAACCTAGAATTGAATCTGAATCAATAAATGGATAGATGTATAAACATATTACAAAGTTGTCTTATGTAACTCCAATAAATATTAATTAGTAACACAATTAATGATGGATTTTATAGTGATCACGTTATCTATGGCTAGTTAGGAAAGAAAAGGTTGCGAGACCTATTATAAATACCTATTTATGGGAGACTGATACCAATCATTTTATGCACAACAATATAGACATGGCTATTGTAAAATAATATAACCCTTATTATAATGGAATGAATGGAAAATATATCTTAATAAAAACATAGTTTAAGATTTTAAAACTAATGAGTGTGAGTGTAAATTATGCCCGAACGCATGTGGACAGAACCTAATTTATCTTTTGATGAAAGGACTGGTGCAAGAGAAGGTGTTTAACACCTAGAAACGGATAAGACTAAAGCCCATTGATAGTTGAATCATTGATAATGGTAACTAAACCTATAGACTGGATATCCCAAGATATAAGTTCAAAGGGTAATAACAAGTTACAAGTGATATGGGTTGAATCATGCTAATTATCGAATATAGGGTTTTACTCCGAGTCCATCCATATTGAGCATGATATCCTTAAGCGAGTTAAAGTTATGTTTAATTACAAACTCATAATGAAGATATATAGCTCTATTTTAAGTGTGGTTCCTATCTACGGGAGTATCCTTGATATATTCACCTATGTGAATGTGGAAATGTGGCCCCTTCTTATGGTAATTTTGGGCAAATTCCCTAGAGAGTTAACTAAACTGGGATAGAAGCACATGGTCGTAACGTGATAGCTTAAGGAATAGACCCAATTAGGGTTGTGTGTGGAATGTTTTTAGAGATAAATCTCAAAATTATGGGTACTCTAGTACAATCTGAATTATATTTACGACATAAAGGTTCAAGTCGAAAGACACCTTCGCTTATGAATAATTATATGAATTATTTTCTAAATAAATGTATTTTTAAAAATTTACGAGTGGGGGATTGTTAAAACCAGATGTCGTTATTTGTGTGTGTAATGTTTGAAAATAAGTAAATGAAAATTTTTTTGGGTCCCTTTGGCCTTTATGATATACTGAATTTTATAAACAAAGTGGGAGACACATAATTCGGTTCTCCCTATTTTCCTCCATCTTTTCCCCTAAGATTTCAGCTATAATTTCTAAGCATCACCTTTGTCTCTTGATCAAGACAAAACACATATTATGCATAACTAAAAAATGATTTTTGATTTTTTTTCAAATATGTTTCTGGAAATTTTTTTGTTCACAAAATATTAGTCCCCCAATTACAACACTTTGACTTTGAGCAATAAAATTTGTAATGGTTGTTACTATAACATATATATACCGTTCATAGTTATATGTGACATAGGAAATATTAGGGTTATTTAATCCTGGGGATGATGTGATTGTATACCACCTAAAGGTAGAGCTGTGAAACATCTTAAAGAGATTGAACTAGTTCATAACTCAACCTAAGAATCGTTTACATCTTATTTTGTAAATATTTGAGCTAATATTTTTTATTTTTATGGTGTAGTATATATTTGGATTACAAAGCATGCAGTTCATATTCGTGATAATCATATGTGGTAACAAATTAGTTTTAAGGAATATACTAAAATAAAAACATTTATTTGATTTTTCTATTTCTTAATAAAACTCGCTGGTGTGATTTTTAATCACAATATCTAAATTGTCCCAACACAAGAAATCATAAAAACACTTGATTTATCATATCACATACATATACCACACATCCTACTACTAGGTTTCACAAATCAATCCCCTCCATTTTCAAAATATTTGTTTGCAAGGATAAAGCTTGTATATATCCATGTGTTCTCTAATGTTGCATCATAGATAGGTTCTAGTCAATTTTAACTCTTAGCCCCTAATAAATAATTTCTCAAATTAATTTTTTAACTCATAATATATTTCAAACCCCAAACCTAACATCACAACTACCACACTTTCTTATGCAGTCAAAACACCTCCTGTAACAGCCAATCCCAATATTCAGGCCATAAAAACCATAACCACCACCCTCAAACCCATTATCCAACTCACTAGCACCAAATAACCACTAATTATCTTAACCACCATCTCTCTCTCTATCTCTCTCTCTCTTGGGAGCATGAGAGAGACCAAAATTATAACAATATTTCAGGGATGACTTTTAAAAACGAGTGAAGATCTTAATCCCCATCTAAAGCACTGAGTCATAGTGGACAATAGTAAAAAGATGTCGATGGATTGGAATGTTTACATACGTCGACTAACTATGTTATGGGAAATTAATAAGGTGAAGGAATCATTTTAATAAGCATTCACATATTGTTAAATAACCTATTATGCATACATCCACAGATATGAACATCAATACATACATATGAGTAAACACACTTACCTTGACATACATACTTACATTACCTATTGTGAGGTTATTATGTTCTTTGTGTCATAGTATGGGTTCGTCTTGGAAGTAGTAAAATGACTTAAGGTTCGATTAATCTAGGTTTTGCTTGTAAAACCATATTCAAAAGAAATTTATCATCTCTGGGGGATATTAAGGATATGAAGTGATAAGATCATGAGGTTGGTACTATATGTCTATCATCTTATGAGGCTTTAAATAAAACCATTAACTGCATATTGTTCTAGACCAGTTGGTGTCTCAATTAAATTTCATTTATAAATAATTTTAGTTTTGAATAATATGATATCCTTGTCAATTTATTAATTATGGTTTATCTTAATCAAAACCATTAGTTTATGATTTAATAATGAAATAAGAAAAAAATGGCTACATGCGGTTGTTTATGGCCATTTATGTTACATAAGAGTGATAATTTTGGAATGAAATGACAACACGAAATGAAATTAACACAAAATTGACATGGAATGTCGGGTTCATGTCAGGTTTATTGACCCCTTCGTGTTTTGTGGCATATTTGTGTTAAATTTTTTCCACAAAATGACCCGAATTGAACAACATTACACCAATTAAGAAAACGATATAGATCCTATTTACACCCATTATCAACCCTTTTAAAATCCATTGTCGACTCATTTTAATGTTTAAATCATTAAAGTTCAACCCATTGATTTAGTCAATCACCCATTTGAATTGTTAGAAATTAGAAGTTAACCTTAAAAATGAAATAAAAGTTAACATTTCGTTACCTCCCTCCCCTCCTTACCCTTTACTCATTCATAGCAAATAGCCAGAACCCCCGTCCTTTACCTCTCTTCCCTCTTCATTCTCATAAACTTTGTCTAATGACTCTGCCCCTCCCCTCCTCTCCCTCTCATCACTCCACTACCGGGACGTACCCTTCAGTGTATTCCATTCTGAAGCATACCCCTCAGACTCCATAACTTATGTATCACCTTATCTCCGCCTCCATATCCCACCATGAACTATAGATCAAATTTAATCGACGATAATGAGAAGAAGAGGAAAAATCATTTGAGCCCGCTTGGGAGAAGAATAACGTGAAATTTACAGAACCCGTTGTGAACGAATTAGATGGTGAAAAGGTGATTTCATTTATTTTTGTGTGTTTATCCTAGATTGTGTGTTTAATTTTTGTGTGTTTGTTTCAGATTGTGTGTTAATTTTTTTGTGTTTACATTAGATTCTTGTGACACCCCGACTAATTAAATACCGGGTAGCTACTCCTTTATTAAATTAATTCAAAATGCCAAGTTGGTCCAGTTAATAGCATCACTGTCGAAAACATTTTAAAGATTACTAACCACCTAGTATTTAAAAAGTAAGTGACAAATTTTAATTTAAGTCTGATTAACATGCAACAAGTGTAATAAAGAATAATAACACCATTCACCATAATGAAGTAAATAGAATAACCATCACGCAATGTAAATAAAGTCTGGAGGAAAACTCCTCACTACAATCCCACAACTGAAATAAGTAAACCGAATACTAAAACAATACATGCCAAAGTCTGAAAACTATAATGGAAAGATGTCTCTAATAGAAATGGGCAACATGCCCTACAACTGATAGATAATGAATCTGGAATCCAAGTGATAGAAGCGTCTACAAGCAAATCCCTGTAGCTTCCACAAACAGCTACAGCTCGTCACCTGAATGAGTATCCTATGCATGGTGTCCTTGTGGCTGGGCACCTAAAATGGTTTTACAAAGAAAGTAGATTTGAAAGCAAACGGGTCAGAGCCCGAATGTGGAGTTATATTTTAAAAACCTGCAAGTGCTTTAAAAACATTTAAAACATTAAATGCAAAGTACATGTTAGGACGTGCACTCACATGATATTCTCACCTCTCGTCTAACTGTGCACTCCTAACGTAAGTACCCATCTACAACGACACAGACCACTAGCTAAGTGACATCATATCTAGCTAGACTATCACAGGTCCTACCCATATTACTCGGTTCTATTAACATTATAACGCTCGTAATTAAGTAGGGGTTTAACGTAAACTCAGATGCTCAATATGCAATATTTTTTTCACTATCAGCTAACTCGTTATGTTTCTCGAAACAATACCATAATTATATTCACAACATTAACATGAAGGTTCCCATTAATTAAGTGTATATTATTCACATCATAAATATACAATACAAGCACCCCGAGAACTAAGTTGTGGTGCACACATACTCTGCTATCCATCCCGGTACATCACGTACATAAGAATTACGTATTCCGAATCTCTCAGGAATAGTTCACGAATAACAACATCACAAATAATGGAGGCGAACACAATCACATCACATGGGTCACGCACATACCTACGCTCCCACGATCAGCGGACTTATTAATATCCCAATAAGTCTTTCTATGACCTACGTTCATCAAGGTAACCAGTCTAAATCCGGGCAACACAAGGATTAGAGGGCCCTAAGAGAACGCAAACCTCCCGTGATAGCAAGTATGGTAGGTATGTCATACACACAATTCATATAACAATACTAAGTAAACACACGTCTTAGTAATCCCGTAGTTTAATTGTAGTACTATTATCATTCTAGTACCAATATATAATTTACACACTTTATACGATTCCGATTTATAATCATACGCTCTATAATCTATTCTCACGTCGTAGTAGACACTCACGTCTCAACCCAAACGGTTCATTGGTTTAAATCACTCGTATATAATTTACTCCTCATAATAACCCAAAAGTCCCAAATCTATCCATACATCAACAAAGGAAGGTTATCTATATCCTCGAACAAGTTTACGGTACTCCAAAAATCGAAACACAACAAAAAGGCCTAAACTGTCAACTCGTTAGAAGTCTCGTTCGAACGAGGCTATTCGAACTAGATTCCACTATCAGCTCGTTAGAAGTCTCGTTCGAACGAGGTTGTTCGAACGAGATCCAGTTCGTTCGAACGAACTGTACCTTCTAACGATATCTCGTTCGAACGAGATTATCGAACGAAGTTTCCTTTCGTTAGAAGTGACTGGCCAATTCGTTAGAAGCTCATTCGAACGAGTTCGTTTGAACGACCTGGGCAGGGGCTTCTAACGACCTACCAGTTTCGTCCCAGATTTGTGTAATCTCGTTTTTCAACATTTTTAACACCTCAAGTCTCAACCAAAATTCGTCCAATCAATGTTTTAAGGTCTCCAATCATCCTAAAACGTACTAAGGTCATATACTAACACCCTTTTAAGAAATTAATACATCCTAAACATCATTAGATCACAAGATTCTACACTTTTCTCCAATTCTTTTCAAGAACACGAACCCTAACATTTTAAATCATGAATTAACCCAATATAAATCCGTTTTAATTTCTTCCAATCACAAATATCATGAGAATAATCATCTACCTATCATTCTACATGCAATTCTCCTCAAGATTTTCAAGTTCTAAGTTCCAAACTACATGGGTTTTCATATTTCACCAAGAACAAACATAAAATTGGAATTATCTAACATGGAAAGAACATTCTCTGAAATTAAATGGAATTAAGGCACTTGCCTCGAGTTTATCTCTGATTTAGATGTTGGTTTGATGGAGTTATTCTGCAGAATTTCCTCTCTCTCTCTTTCTCCAAGCTTCTTCTCCAAAGGTGGCTATGGTGGCTAGGGTTTGCTTTTGGGAAGGTATTAGAAAACCTAATTCTAATAACCTACGTAGCTTGTTGGGTTAATATGGGTTGGTTAGTGGCTTAGTGGGTCAATTCCCAATCAGATTAAAACTCCCAATTTTCGTCACTTTTAATTCTCCAAAAATACAAAATTACTAAAATGCCCTTTATGTTGCCGGTATGGCGTAAAAATATCCCGGGACCCAATCTAAACCCCCGACTAATGTTTTCTGACTATCTCGACCCTTCCAGACGTGTTGGCCCACTCGAAACGACTATACGGTTAATAGAATTTAAATTCACTTTTATAATTTCTATAATACACCATGACGCGGCGGTCACACGCGTCTCAACAAAATTCTCAAATTGCCGTATATCAATCTCACGACAAGTTTCATAATTCAATATTCATATAAAACATGTATGCACATAAACAAATACCAAATCGCATCTCGTTAGTATTTTTAACCCGGATTAATTTCCAATTTATACGCATTTAATTAATTAATCCCTAAAATAAATATAACCAAAATTACGGGGTATTACATACTTCCCCCCTAATAACTGAATTTCATCCCGAAATTCGAAACTAGAAAGTACCTGCTAATAATAACTCTGGATAACGTTCACGCATCTCATCCTCGCGCTCCCATGTGGACTCCTCGACATTGTGATGTCTCCACTGAACACGCACTAACGGGACTATCTTTGACCGCAGTTTTCTCTCGCTTCGGTCCAAAATATCGATTGGCCCCTCTTCATAGGAGCTATCCGGCTGGAGATCGATGTCCTCCACAGCAATGTGAGAATGAGACAAATTATCTCTAAGGTATTTCCTCAGCGAGGAAATATGGAACATATCGTGAATCCGATGCAAATGCTCCGGTAACCCAAGTCTATACGCAACCGGTCCGATTCGCTCAATAATAGGAAACGGCCCCACATACCTTGGTGCCAACTTCCCCTTCTTCCCGAAACGCAAAATCCCCTTCATAGGAGACACTCTGAGCAAAACCTGGTTCCCCACTTGGAACTCTCTTAAAAACCTCTTCGCATCAGCGTAACTCTTCTGCCTGTCTTGAGCTACCCAAATGCGTCTCCGAATCAACTCAATCCTTGCCGAAGTATCCTGAATCACTTCCGGCCCAAGCAGTTTGTTGTCCCCCACCTCTAACCAACATGCTGGGGAATGACAAGGACTACCGTACAATGCCTCAAACGGAGCCATGCCAATAGTAAACTGATAGGAGTTGTTGTAAGCAAACTCCACCAGTGGAAGATACTGATCCCATCCACCCCCTAAGTCAATAATGCACATGCGTAGCATGTCCTCCAACATCTGATTTGTGCGCTCGGTCTGCCCATCAGTCTGCGGATGATAAGTCGTACTCAACCGCAATTCCGTGCCCATGACCTCCTGGAAACTCTCCCAAAACCTCGAAATAAATATCTTGTCTCTGTCAGACACGATATTTAGGGGCACACCGTGAAGTCTCACAATCTCTGAAATGAAGAGCTGGGCATAATGTCCCGTAGTGTAGTCAGTCGTTACGGGTAAAAAGTGAGCGACTTTGGACAACCTATCCACAATTACCCAAACGGAGTCGTGACCCCTCTGCGACATAGGCAACCCCGTGATAAAGTCCATGGATATGCTCTCCCACATCCACACCGGGACCTCCAACGGCTGTAGCAATCCTGCCAGTCTCTGATGATCCACTTTTACAAGCTGACAAGTGCCGCATTACGAAACAAACTCAGTGATATCTCTCTTCATACCGCTCCACCAATACTGTCATCTCATGTCTTGGTACATTTTGTCCCCTCTGGGATGTACCGCGAACCGTGAGCCGTGCGACTCTGCCATCACATCGTGTCACAATTCATCCCCTTCCGGAACTACCAATCTCCCATTAAAGCGTAATCCCCCGTTTGAGCTAACGGTATAGGACTCGGCTCCCTCTGCTAGTAATCGAACTATCTTCTCCTGACCGAACGAGTCATTAGCCTGTGCCCGTACTACCTTCGTGACAATCTGCGGTGTAACGGTCATCACAGACATGAAAGATTGGGCCACTGCATCCTGGTGTCCCAACTCCTTCCACTTTGCCTTCCACACCTCTTCCACCTCATCTGCTGGTCTACGGCTCAACGCGTCTGCTACCACGTTAGCCTTGCCTGGGTGATACTGGATATCGAACTGGTAGTCTTTCACAAACTCAAGCCACCTACGCTACCGCATATTCAACTCCTTCTGTGTGAACAGGTACTGTAGGGACTTGTGATCCGTGAACAGTTAGAACTTCTCCCCCAAAAGATAGTGCCTCCAAATCCGTAGGGCAAATACCACTGCCGCCAACTCCAAATCATGCGTGGGGTAATTCTTCTCATGAGGCTTAAGCTTACGGGAAGCATAAGCTATGGCATGTCTCTCCTGCTGCAATACATCTCCAAGCCCTTGCAAAGATGCATTGGTGTAAACCAAATACTCAACTCCCAGTCTCGGCAATGCTAACACAGGTGCTGAGGTCAATTTGTCCTTCAATTCATCAAATGCCAACTGACAGGCATCACTCCAGATATATGGCACACCCTTACGAGTCAGATGTGTCAAAGGACCTGCTATCTCCGAGAAACCCCGAATAAACCTACTGTAGTATCCTTCTAGACCCAAGAAACTACGAATCTCCGTTGGTGTCGTGGGCTGTCCCCACTCCCTCATCGCGGATACTTTCCCCGGATCAACAGATATTCCCCGGTCGGAAATAATGTGTCCCAAAAACTGGACCTCCTTCAGCCAAAAACAGCATTTCTCATATTTTGCATACAACTCGTTCTGACGAAGTGTCTACAAAACCTGCCTCAAATGCTTGGCGTGCTCCTCATCTGTCTGGGTGTAAACCAGTATATCATCAATAAAGACAATGACAAACTGATCTAGGAAATACCTGAACACTCTGTTCATCAAGTCCATAAACACTGCTGGAGCGTTGGTCAAACCGAAAGGCATAACCCGAAATTCGTAAGAACCATATCTCGATAAGAACGCGGTCTTCGAGACATCCTCCTCCCTGATACGCAACTGATGGTATCCCGATCTCAAATCAATCTTTGAGAAGAAAGAAGCTCCTCTCAACTGGTCGAATAAGTCATCGATTCTAGGCAACGGATACTTATTCCGTATCGTGACCTTATTCAACTCTCGGTAGTCCACACACAATCTCAATGAACCGTCCCTCTTCTTCACAAATAAAACTGGAGCGCCCCAAGGTGAGGTACTCCTGCGAATAAAGCCCTGACCTAACAGCTGCTCTATCTAATCTCGTAGCTCTCGCATCTCTGCCGGAGCCATACGGTACGGTGCGCGTGCTATAGGCCTCGTATCTGGCAATAGGTCTATAACAAAATCTATCTCTCGACTGGGGGGTAGGCCTGGTATCTCCTGAAACACATCCGAATACTCCCTGACTACTAGGATAGAATCTAAAGGAATCACTACCTCCATAGAGGTATCCTCCTCAATGTAATACAGATGAGCGGTCGATCCTCCCTCTGGGCGAGGCATCGCCACTACAAACATCTCTTGCCTCGAAATGGCAAAAACAATGCTACCGCTGAAGGAATCAATCATGGCTCTATAAGCTATGAGCCAATCCATACCGATAATCACATCGTGAACATGCATATCTAATACCAACATGTCTGCAGGTAATACCAAACCACCAATCTCTACCCCCACTCCCCGGTATATAAAGAAAATAAGTGACCCACTCCCCAATGGTGAGTTGACATACGTCACTATGCTCTCTGCCGTAGCTAACAATCCTAAAGCTTTTGCGAAGTGTGTAGCTATAAAACAGTGTGTAGCACCCGTATCAAACAATACCCGACCCATAGTGCCATGGATAGGAAACATACCCTCAATCGCGGGCGGTGCCTGTGGAACTGCAGCCTGGTGGACGTTGTAGACACGTCCATACTGTAGCTGCCCCTGCTGAACTGGGACTGCTGGAATCGGTGGCAATGCTGCCATCTATGGTGGTGCGGGAAGAGCGGCGGGAAACATAGGCCTCTGTGGCTCCTGGCGAGCACCCTGCTGCTGCTACTGTGGGGCCCTGCCCCTATCAGGATAATCCTGTCCCTTATGTCCAGTCTTGCCACAAACAAAACACTTCCCTGGGAAGTTCCCTCCTCTCTGCCCCTGCTGTCCCCGGCCCTGGTGGCCGTTACCGTTCCTCCCTTGGCCCTGCTGGCCCTGGTGAAACTGCTGCCCATTCTGCCCCTGTTGGCCCTGATGACCGTTTGGACCCTGATGGCCCTGACGGAAACCTCCCTGTCCCTGCCTGTAGTTCCCTGATCGGAACCTCTTCTGATCCCCCTGCTGGGTACCCTGCTCACCCTGTCTCTGCCCCTGAACAGATTGTGCCCCACCGGCACCATGTCCTCCAGCCCTGCCCTGATGGCTACACTCTCCCGACCTCTTGCTCTCAGCCATATGAAAGCGGTTGTCCTGGCAGTGTAACAAAGCAGCGTTAACCACATCAGAATACGTGGCCAACGAAAGGTTCCCCAACAGATGCTGACGGATCCTCCATGTCAACCCGTCCGTGAACTTCTCAATATTCTTCTTCTCTGTTGGTATCTCATCTGCAACGATATTCAACAGATTCGTGAACTCGGCCTCATACTCGGCCGCAGTCTTACCCTCCTGCTTCAGACTCATCAATTTCCTCCTCATTTCCGTGTGAACAGTCGACGGAAAGTACTTGCGGTCAAACCGCACCCAGAAGTCCTGAATAGTGAGAGTATCCCTCTCCTCCATGGTGGTAATAGACTCCCACCACTGTAGCGCAGATCCAACTATCTTGAAAGTAGCTAGCACCTGCTTCGGGCCGTCCGTGCACTCATACATCCTTAAGTGCCTCTGCATATCCTTCCTCCACCGGCTCGAGACTACCACATCTGAGCTACCTGCAAACTTTGGCGGATGCGCTTTCTGAAAAGCGTCACGTACACGTTCCCAAGAAGACGGGAATGCATTTGCCTGTACTGGCGTGGCAACCGGCGCCTGAGGTGGTGCCTGCTGAACAACGGCAATTGCGGCATTTACCGCTTGGGCTACTATAGCTGCAACCTCAGCGGCGTTCATCATGCCCTGAACTGGAGCGGGCTGGGGTTCGGGCGTTGCATCCCTGGGAACTCGTCGTGCACGTCATGGATGCATCTGAAATAAGAACAAAGTTTATAAGTTCGCTGTTTATAAACTTACGATAGCTGAAGAACGAAGCATACACAAAAAGAGTACAACAGTCCTAAAATATAGGGCTCTATATCAAAGAAACTGAGCGGAAACATAATAAGCCGTCAGATCCTAAAGGACACTAGAACCTGATGCTCTGATACCACCTGTGACACCCCGACTAATTAAATACCGGGTAGCTACTCCTTTATTAAATTAATTCAAAATTCCAAGTTGGTCCAGTTAATAGCATCACTGTCGAAAACATTTTAAAGATTACTAACCACCTAGTATTTAAAAAGTAAGTGCCAAATTTTAATTTAAGTCTGATTAACATGCAACAAGTGTAATAAATAATAATAACACCATTCACCATAATGAAGTAAATAGAATAACCATCACTCAATATAAATAAAGTCTAGAGGAAAACTCCTCACTACAATCCCACAACTGAAATAAGTAAACCGAATACTAAAACAATACATGCCAAAGTCTGAAAACTGTAATGGAAAGATGTCTCTAATAGAAATGGGCAACATGCCCTACAACTGATAGATAATGAATCTGGAATCCAAGTGATAGAAGCGTCTACAAGCAAATCCCTGTAGCTTCCACAAACAGCTACAGCTCGTCACCTGAATGAGTATCCTATGCATGGTGTCCTTGTGGCTGGGCACCTAAAATGGTTTTACAAAGAAAGTAGATTTGAAAGCAAACGGGTCAGAGCCCGAATGTGGAGTTATATTTTAAAAACCTGCAAGTGCTTTAAAAACATTTAAAACATTAAATGCAAAGTACATGTTAGGACGTGCACTCACATGATATTCTCACCTCTCGTCTAACTGTGCACTCCTAACGTAAGTACCCATCTACAACGACACAGACCACTAGCTAAGTGACATCATATCTAGCTAGACTATCACAGGTCCTACCCATATTACTCGGTTCTATTAACATTATAATGCTCGTAATTAAGTAGGGGTTTAACGTAAACTCAGATGCTCAATATGCAATATTTTTTTCACTATCAGCTAACTCGTTATGTTTCTCGAAACAATACCACAATTATATTCACAACATTAACATGAAGGTTCCCATTAATTAAGTGTATATTATTCACATCATAAATATACAATACAAGCACCCCGAGAACTAAGCTGTGGTGCACACATACTCTGCTATCCATCCCGGTACATCACGTACATAAGGATTACGTATTCCGAATCTCTCAGGAATAGTTCACGAATAACAACATCACAAATAATGGAGGCGAACACAGTCACATCACATGGGTCACGGACATACCTACGCTCCCACGATCAGCGGACTTATTAATATCCCAATAAGTCTTTCTATGACCTATGTTCATCAAGGTAACCAGTCTAAATCCGGGCAACACAAGGATTAGAGGGCCCTAAGCGAACGCAAACCTCCCGTGATAGCAAGTATGGTAGGTATGTCATACACACAATTCATATAACAATACTAAGTAAACACACGTCTTAGTAATCCCGTAGTTTAATTGTAGTACTATTCTCATTCTAGTACCAATATATAATTTACACACTTTATACGATTCCGATTTATAATCATACGCGCTATAATCTATTCTCACGTCGTAGTAGAGACTCACGTCTCAACCCAAACGGTTCATTGATTTAAATCACTCGTATATAATTTACTCCTCATAATAACCCAAAAGTCCCAAATCTATCCATACATCAACAAAGGAAGGTTATCTATATCCTCGAACAAGTTTACGGTACTCCAAAAATCGAAACAGGACAAAAAGGCCTAAACTGTCAACTCGTTAGAAGTCTCGTTCGAACGAGGCTATTCGAACGAGATTCCACTGTCAGCTCGTTAGAAGTCTCGTTCGAACGAGATCCTGTTCGTTCGAACGAACTGTACCTTCTAACGATATCTCGTTCGAACGAGATTATCGAATGAAGTTTCCTTTCATTATAAGTGACTGGTCAATTCGTCAGAATCTCGTTCGAACGAGTTCGTTCGAACGACCTGGGCAGGGGCTTCTAACGACCTACCAGTTTCGTCCCAGATTTGTCTAATCTCGTTTTTCAACATTTTTAACACCTCAAGTCTCAACCAAAATTCGTCCAATCAATGTTTTAAGGTCTCCAATCATCCTAAAACATACTAAGGTCATATACTAACACCCTTTTAAGAAATTAATACATCCTAAACATCATTAGATCACAAGATTCTACACTTTTCTCCAATTCTTTTCAAGAACACAAACCCTAACATTTTAAATCATGAATTAACCCAATATAAATCCGTTTTAATTTCTTCCAATCACAAATATCATGAGAATAATCATCTACCTATCATTCTACATGCAATTCTCCTCAAGATTTTCAAGTTCTAAGTTCCAAACTACATGGG
Source organism: Sambucus nigra (assembly GCA_949130495.1). Taxonomy (NCBI): domain Eukaryota; kingdom Viridiplantae; phylum Streptophyta; class Magnoliopsida; order Dipsacales; family Adoxaceae; genus Sambucus; species Sambucus nigra. The sequence continues at coordinate 5,109,457 of CASBWL010000026.1, forward strand.
TTTTCATATTTCACCAAGAACACACATAAAATTGGAATTATCTAACATGGAAAGAACATTCTCTGAAATTAAATGGATTTAAGTCACTTGCCTCGAGTTTATCTCTGATTTAGATGTTGGTTTGATGGAGCTTTTCTGCAGAATTTCCTCTCTCTCTCTTTCTCCAAGCTTCTTCTCCAAAGGTGGCTATGGTGGCTAGGGTTTGCTTTTGGGAAGGTATTAGAAAACCTAATTCTAATAACCTATGTAGCTTGTTGGGTTAATATGGGTTGGTTAGTGGCTTAGTGGGTCAATTCCCAATCAGATTAAACCTCTCAATTTTCGTCATTTTTAATTCTCCAAAAATACAAAATTACTAAAAGGCCCTTTATGTTGCCGGTATGGCCTAAAAATACCCCGGGACCCAAACTAAACCCCCGACTAATGTTTTCTGACTATCTCGACCCTTCCGGACGCGTTGGCGCACTCAAAACGACCATACGGTTAATAGAATTTAAATTCACTTTTATAATTACTATAATACACAATGACGCGGCGGTCACACGCGTCTCAACAAAATTCTCAAATTGTCGTATATCAATCTCACGACAAGTTTCATAATTCAATATTCATATAAAACATGTATGCACATAATCAAATACCAACTCGTATCTCGTTAGTATTTTTAACCCGGATTAATTTCCAATTTATACGCATTTAATTAATTAATCCCAAAAATAAATATAGCCAAAAGTACGGGGTATTACAATTCTGTATTCATTTTTTATATTTTTATTCATAAGGTGTTTGTTTTATGTCTATTTATGATTATGTATTTAATTATTTTTTCTTCAGATTATGTATTTTTTATTTTTATTTCATTATTTTAAATTATTTTTTTCTTTAATCACTTACTCTCCTTACTGTTGTGATATTTTTTAGGTTAACAACATAGACGATAGTTCTTGAAAGAAATAGGATATTTTTGAAGTTAATGTGAAAACCAAATATACAAACTGTAACGACAAATGTTTGATATAGTCAATTTATATGTATTTTGTCTAAGTTTTGTATTTGGAAAAAGCCTTTGAGTTATAGGTAAGTACTTGAGTGTATTTACCTTTCAATCTTATGATGAGTCTATTTGAAGACGTATCGTCCAACATAGAAGCTTTAAATTCATCGTGTCATTTTTAGTGCGACGTTTCATCTTCAACTTTCGTGGATCCCTCAGGTAGTATACTTTTTATCCTTAGATATTTAGTTTTTTTTTAAATCTTGTTTTTAGAAAAAAAAAATTCAATGTCATTCTAACAATGCCAGCTATGGCGTTCATAGGAGAGATTGAACCTCGTTAGAACCAAGGATTAATGAAATTCAAACTAATGGTTTTTAGTCCACATTATTTTTTTCGGTGGATATTTCGTTAGAAGTTTCGTTCCAACCAGATTTGGTACTTCGTTCAAATGATCCTTTTGACTTCGTTCGACCAACTTGGCCTTTTTTTTTAAGTTTATATTTTTATTAAACTTTCTTCATTATCTCATTCGGTGGATTATGCTCCTGGTTTGTTTACATACAGTGGACTTCATAGTGTGTGATGTTTGCTGAACTCGGATCAGTAGATACAGAGGCTCTTGTAGACTCACACATTGTGGTAGTACATAATTGGACTCCTATGTATTGTTATGCAGAAGGTCTAACGAATAAAGATCATCAAGTCTGGCAAGGACATCAAGTCTTTGTGTAATTGTTGTGTCCTATTATAACTCCTTACATAGTTAATTGTGTTGGCTAGGCCAACTGACATTTTTTCCATTTGGGATTTCCTCGTATACATCAAATATTGTGGTTTTTGATTTACTTATTTTTATCCCACCTCACCTAGAATCGTCATTTAGGTTAAGATAAAATTGTTTAATTGTTTCATCACAATAATAGGTTTAATTGGTGCATGTTTAAATTTGGTAATCTGCTTAAGATAAATTTAACTTGAAAAAATTTAAAAATTTCGGGTTATTTGATTTTTCGACCATCCATATTCGATTTAGGCATATAGGACTTTCAAGTAGTATCAGAGCAGGTTTCTCTAATTTATTATGTTGATTCGTATTTGTCATTGTTTTAGGGTGGTCTGTATGTATGTCCCTCTCTTATTTGTTTGATTGTCTCGAATGGTCTTCATAGTGATAAGTTATTCGATGTGTTTAGTGAAGACGATGATTTTGATATTAAATAGGAGTTTAATGAGCTTTATAGTGGTGCTGAAAAATTAACTCGTTTGAATTTGAGGTTTACAAAAAGAGTTATGTTTCTTTAAAAAGAAAATTTATGTTTTAAAGTTGTAATTGAATTTTTGGAAACTATTCAAACTCAAAGAGATATTCTTCATAAAATGATCAAGTACATTAATTATGATTTTCATATTTTAAAGGGATCCAAGAAAGAGAGTGAGGATAGAGTCAAGGTTTTAGAGAATGAACTAAAGGACTCTAAGAAGTTTAAAACTAGGGTGAAAGAACGTGTCATATAGGATAATGATATATTGATAAATGATTTGACACTACGCAAAAATAGGCTGATGGTCATGATTTTGTACTATGAACAAGGCCTATAAGTCATGGTTTCAACCACACATCATAAATTGTATGGTTTATAAACCAACCAAATCATATTTCTTGCTAAATCCCTCTCTTTATCTCGTAACTCTCCTCTTCCCTTATTCTTTCCACTTTCTCTCACTACAATACCCAGTCTCCTATACTTAAACATTACCCTAACTGAATTTCCCCACCTTAAACCCTCCAAATATAATGCCATATAATAGTTTATCCCTTCATTCCCATTAATGTCCATAAAACCTGCATGATAATATTTATCCCACTAACCTGGTTTTCTTTAACCTACCATACCCTTATCTCTTTAATAATTCTCTGTCTTTTCTCCCATTTTCCTACGAAAACATGCTCATCATGTGTACTCTCTCTCTCACATGTTCCCTGCTGACAGTTAGTAGCAAACACTATTCCATTTGTATGAAATTCAAACCAGCTCACCTCAATGTTTCTCTCACTCTTCCTCTAGTCCATTACACCAAGCAATACTCAAACCTACAACCAACAAAACTCACCACTACCTCTCTCATTTTTTTCCCATTTGATTTTAATTTTCCCTCCAAAATAAAACAAACCCTAGCCCACTCTTCAACCATATATGTCAGAAGGTTGAATCAATTTGCAAGATTGGAAGTTCAATGGTAATACAATGAGACTTGGTTTAGTGTTGCTCTATGAATTTTTTATATGCCTCTAATGGTGTTATTATTGCATCTTTAGTGTAATAATACAAAAATGAGAGGTTAAATACCCTATTCAAAGGGAGTGGGGAAGCTTACATAACTCTTTTATGTTTATTTTAGTTTTGTAATTTTTGAAATTTTATTATAATCCTTTGAATCTTAATGTTAGACTTTCACATGTAAAATTCAAACCTTGACAATTGCTAAATTGTTTGAGAAAATAATTTAATTTTTAATACGAGTTTTTCTTGAGAATCAAACTAGGGATGGTCCTTTCTTAAGATGAATATTTTTTCTAAAACTCTCTACTCTAAAATTAAATTATATGACTAAAAATATTTTTAAAGAATGATCCGTGATGGATAATTCATCAAAAATATTTTACTATTATTTCCTAGAATTTGTGAGAGTCTAAAATTCATTTTCTAAAAAAATATATTTAGTTTTTACACCAATTTTGATGGGAGTCATATTGGTGATTTATATAAAACTAAGAGTATCTTGAAATATAAATTACTTAACTAAAATAAATATTTAAGCCCTGGAGGTGGACTCTTAAACCTTTTAATTGTCCCGAAACTTATTTCCCTCACCTAAATCATTTTAGCATTTCACCTTGCATTTTATTTTCATTGCAGTTAATTAACAAAAGTGTCCCTTAAAAATAATTTTCAAAGTGAACATGTTATTTCCACTCATCTTTACTTAGTTCCTCGCCATATATAGAAGTCAGATGTACCTATTTCTTGTTGATATACAACTTGTTACCATCTTGTAAGTATTCAAGGTTTTTTTATTGGAAAGTATATCTTGAAATGACAAAATAAAAACTTTTCATCAATGTACTCAATCACAACTTAGTCCCCATCGCCTGCTAAAACCCCCACTAAGAGTAAGGCAAAAAAGTATGGTCCTTGTCGAAAATAATATCAAGTGGTAGTGATGTATACTCAATATCTATGCTATGAAAATCTTAGCATATTGCTTTAGTGAAAAGCTTATCCCAACTAGAAAAAAATGAGATACATTTGTCAACCTGTCATTTTCCTAATGTAGCGTAGGCAACCCTATAATGAAATCCATTGAGATTATCTTCCACTTACGCACTAGGGTCTTTAGAGGTTGTAGAATGATCGATAGTCTTTGGTAATTAACTTTCACCATGTGGCACGTAACACACTTTTACATGAACAACGTGATGTCCGTCTCCATACCTATCCACCAATATAAGTGCCACATATCCTGATACATCGTTTCCCCACTGGGATGTACTTCAAATTGGGACTTATGCGTCTTTGTCAAAACTGTTCATCGCAACTCCTCTTCTCTTAGAATAACTAACCTTCCATGAAACTACAAACCCTATAAGAACCAATTAAATATGATGATTCCCCCTCGATCAATAACTATTTAACCATGTCCTAACAACAAGGGTCTATGGCATAGGACTTCACAAAACGGAGAATAATCTTATGTGTGATGGTAAGAACTTCCATGAATGCATCCACCACCTCATCTTATGTTTGAAAAGAACCTAGCTATGACTTACAGATCGCAGATAAAGTCACAGTCGGTCTATGACTCAAGGTGTATGTACCACACTCGCCTTTCCTGAATAATACTGGATGTCAAACTAATAATCCGTCACAAACTTCAATAAACATAAATGTCTCATGTTCACCTCCCTCTATGTTAATAAGTACTATAGGCTTTTATGGTCGGTGAATAAATGAAATCTCTCCCCCAACAAGTAATGCATTCACACTCCAAAAGCAAAAATCTCAAGTATATGGCCAAAATTGTCAATAAGAACAAATTTCTCAAACTAGAGACAACGATACAAAAATGTTTTTGATAGTTTTTATATTAAATGAGTCCAATTGACAATTTGAATTAAGAAATAATATAAATTTGGTATTTCTAGCATATTAAATCAATATTTTTGGATGGTAGTTTTGGTATTATGATTTTGGTAAATTTATTTATCAAATATCTAAACCAAAACTAATCAAGATGTTTTTGATAATTTTGATTTCAATAATTTTTGTTCACGGTAATGAAAAGCTGTAACCCAAAACCATATCTTTCAAAATCAAAACGAAGTTATGGTGATATAATGTACCATAACTATTGTATTTATTTATTTATTAATTTGATTTTGAATTTAGGTAACTTTATAGTGACATGTATAATTAAATATTAATGTCCTACTTAATGTGATCCACATAAAAATTCACCTTTAATATACTTTGGATAAGTCATCAAAACTTCAAAGATAATGATGGTGGATTATTTTCTTAATAAAACTATTTGCGATGGATGGTAGAATTCATGTCTAACTAGAAAATTAAGTCATCTCGCTTGATGTATATAATAAATTATATTACATTAATAATCTACACCTAAAGCAACACACTAAAGTTATAGGGCAAGAGGGGAAATCGAAAAATTACAATCTATTACTTTTTTTGTCAAAGAGATGAATGTAATGTTGGAGCAATTATTAAGATATTCAATGGGGACTTATATAAGAAATTAAATAAGAAAATGTGATCAATATTTTCATCTTGTTTAATTAAATTCGGTATAATTTACGAAAATGTTAAAATCAAATATCATTTTATTAAAAATAAATTACATGCTAAAATTTAATCAAATTAATGAATTTATAATCTATTAATGTTATTTTTAAGAATTATTTTACAATTTCCACTATAGTAAGAGTTGTGGACTTAGTTAATGTAACCCTATTTGCTTATATGAGAGAAACTTAGCCAACCAACCATGCAATTTTATGCAAATATTTACTTTTGTTATTTAATGAATGGTTGAAATGACCTGCCGCAATCGGAAGTAAATAGCATTTTTCTCTTTGGGACATGAGATGTTCTTTATTGCAGCCTTAACTAGATATGTAAATTGGTCGGGTCTCAGTGAGGTCTACCTATATCCATACCCGACCCATACATTTTTTAACGGGACGAATCTTACCTATTTACCCATCGAGTCTCAAGAAATATGTCTAGACCTATTAAGTACCCTGGAACCCGATCCCAACCCGACCCAAATATGGAATAGCTAAAACTAAAAAATGGACCAACAAATCATATTTACACAAAAAATTGCTTATGTGTCAAGTTTTGCCCAAAATATGTATATATATTGGTTTATATATACACATGCACATATAAACCAAAATAGATATATAAATACATATAAACCAATATATCCATATAATAAAGTAGCTTGGTTTTTTAAAATAAACACATTTTTAACGGTGTAGATCGATGCCACCTCCTTACATATTTTAATGGTTGAGATCACATCACTTTCTCTTTTACAAATCTACCCCTCAATTCTTTAGTTTTCCCCTCATTTTTACTTATCAAACTTACACTTGAATTCAAATATTTGGGTTTTTTGGTAACATACTCTCACTCTCTCTCCCGGCCTCTTTTCACAAAAACCCGCACACTTTGAATCATCTTTTATTTTTTATTTCCTAAGCTCGGGTTGTTATATCCTCTACGTTTGTCAAGATCTCAGGTACTCTCTCTCAATCATCCTCTAGGTTTAAGAATTTTGGCTCCAACATCATGGTTTTGGGTTCAAATGTATTTCATTTTTATTATATCTCTCATATTAGAGTGTTTTGGGGTTTGAAATTTTGGGTTTCATATTTAATTTGTGCATCTTGCCTCAAAATTTTTGTAATACCCCGAGATTTTTACGACAATAATTTAATTATTTTTGGGAGAAACAAATATTATTTTAATTGGAGATTAATTAAATTGGCATTTGAGGTCAAAATTTGAAGTTGTTAGAAAGTGATTTGGATGACAATTTTGAGGGTGCGGTTGTTTTCGTAAGGGTCGAGATAGTCGAAATGACTGTACTTGGGGCTTAATTGGGTTCCGAAATATTTTAAGTTCGTTTGGTTCGAATTAGAGTTATGGATCCATTTAAAGTGTGTATTATCATTTAAAGTTGTGTATTTTGGAATTGAGGCTTATTATGCCTACGGGAGAAACAATTCTCCTTAGAGAGAAATAGGAAGAAAGAGAGAAAAAGAAAGAGAAGAAGAAAAGAGAAGAGAAAGAAGAGAAAGCTTGGGATTTTTGTCAATCTGTGATTTCGACGACGATTCAACCTCTACAAACTCGAGGCAAGAGGTTAAACGTGGTAAATAATTGTTGTGTATTATTTACTTCATGAATTGTGGATATGAATTGTGATTTTTGGGTTAAAATGATTAAACCTAGATTTTGGATAAAATCTTAGATTTGTTGTGTATATAATGGATTGGAGGTTATAAAATATTTGGGATGAGTTTTATGATGAATTTTGATGTTATATATATGTTTGGATTGACAAGAAATGGTTAGAAGATGATTAAAATGATTTTTGGGGATTTTGGGTTTTTGGAGAAAACAACCCATTCGTAGCTTGCTGACCAAACCGAATCGATTCGCCCCTTCCGAATCGATTCGGCCTGTTGCAGAACCTACAGGTCTTTAGGACCAAATTAATTCAACCCTTGTGAATCGATTCGGTATACAACAGACTTACGGGTCCTTTGGACCGAATCGATTCGCTAGGGCCCAATCGATTCGCTGATTGGGACCGAAATGATTTGAAGGGCCGAATCGATTCGAAAATAAGGCTTCTTTGAGAGGTTTTTCTGTATTTAGTTTCGCCGGGTTTCGTTTGAGTTTATCGACTGGGAGCCTCTATAGGAGTTATAAGAAGTGTGTTTTGTAGACTTTTAGGGAGTTTACCTTATGAGCAATTATTGGAGTCATATTGACTAAATTTAAGAGAATATCGATCGGAGAGTATCGTACCGACTAGTGGGGAAGTTCACTATCTTTGAGATTTCTAATTGGAGATAATTATGGATGGATAAGAAAGAGTGAGGGTGTGCTTTGTGATAATGGATTTTAGAATTAAACCCCAAAATGGACAACTATAGAGGTTCATATGTTTAATTGAACCATATTATGGATTGAGAATAATAGATGCTGATTGATATGCATATGGATATAGAAAATATCCTTAACGTAAATTGAATTGGGAGATGTTTCATATAAAAGATAAATGCCGATTGATGTGCAAAAGAATTGAGAGAATATCTTCAACGTAAATAGAATTGAGAGATGATTCATATAAATAGAAGTGAGTTGTGAATTTCAAGTGAGAAATAGTATAGTTTATACTAAGTGGAGAAGTTATGTGAGTTGTGGACAAATACTATATTGAGAGTAAAATATACTAAATAATGATATTATTTCATTTACGCCTAAGGACCTAATAAGAGTATGTAAATAGTGTGATATATATACCTTGTGTGATGGTATACATTTATATGATGTGATGATGTATGTATATCTTGTGTGAATGATATATATATGTAAGTGAAGCATACCCCCTCTATGCTATCATGGGAAGTTGCGCGATGAGGGTAATCCCCTAGCTTGAGGAGTAGGGTGTGGATATTCCCCAGGTCATAACGTCCATTATTATTGTGTGATTGTTTTTATTAGGGGTGAGACTTGGAGGTTATGTTTCGTCTCATTTCCGGCGAGGAACTATGACCGTTTCCCGTGCGTTGTGATACGGTTTTTACCAATGCAGTGTGAGATTCCGACCGTTGGTACCCAGTATGATATGTGAGTGATTACCTAGTAGATGATAGCATTGAGAACATGCATCCTAGAGTTATAGCTCGCTGGGATGGTTATTATTATACTTGTGTGAATAGTATATTAATTGTATATGATTATGTGATATCATATTTATCTCTAGAGTAAAGAGATATAAAAATATTGATTGAATCTCACTCCGGGAGATTGTAACCGGACATAAAATGTGACGAATATATTAAAGTGAAAATGAAGAGTAGATAATTATATGAGTATATATATTACTTTGGGATCGAGGGCATAATGGACCTCAACGACCAACATTGCCAAGCAGTAGTGTATCAGGGGGGGTTCCTTGTTTGGATTTTTCTTGCGAGACGTCCCACGCACGAAATTTAGTGTAATGTTGGGAGTGAGGAGAAGTTAGTCCTTAGTGCTCATATTATATATTAGTATATATATCTTGGCAATGTCGATCGTCGATCGTGCGTGGGACGTCTCACAAGCGAAATCCAAACAAGGAACCCGCCAGATACACTACTCCTTGGCAATGTTGGTCATTGAGGTCCATTATGCCCTCGATACCCAAAGTAATATATATACTCATATATTTATCTACTCTTCATTTTCACTTTAATATATTCGTCACATTTTAAGTCCGGTTACAATCTCCCGGAATGAGATTCAATTAATATTTTTATATCTCTTTAGTCTAGAGATAAATATGATATTGTAACACCCCGCCTAATTAAATACCGGGTGGCCAGTCCCATACCAAATTAAAACAGAATATACAGTTGGATCATTCTTAGCATCACTATCGAAAACATTTACAACTCACCCAATACTCAATTAAGCTGGTGTTAAAAACTTTTCAAATTTTAATTTAACAAAATCCATTTCCAGTTTAAGAATAACACAACACATTTTATTCTACAACACTGATAACCAATTAGATAACACAAAAGAATTTGAATGCAATTGGAATAAACATTCCCAAATAATATTAATCCATTAAAGTAATCCCAACAATATCAAATGTATTAAAATGACACGAATACCATAGTATTTGACCCCGATAGAAGAAGATAACTGAATCCTTTGGGCGACATGCCCTAACTAAGAATACTGTGAATCAAAAAGATGATAGTTGTCTAAGAAAAACTCCATAGCTCCATAGTTCGTCACAATCAACTAAGGTTGACGTCCCTGTTGCTGGACACCTGATATAGAAGATACAATAGAAAAGAAAATATACAAGAAAACGGGTCAGAGCCCGATTGTGAAAATGATTTTTAAAACAACAAGTATTTAACAAGTTCAATAAATCTTTTATTATGTACATGTTAGACCCAACTCTCACTTACCATTCTCACCTCTCAACTAGAGTTCACACTTAACGTTTCCTATTAACCTCCTAGTTAATGGTTCCTCTTTTCTAGTCTCCATATTATAATTCCATCCCAATATCATAATCCCCATATGTCCCATACCATACGTCACATTATTATTCATTTACATTTCTCATCGTTTCTCATTAACGTGAATCATTTCTCATTAATATGAATTAAGTTTTTCAATAAACATTCATTAACATAATTCAATTATCTTTCTCTATTCACCGTTATCTACAATTAGCACCGTAGATAGATTTAACCATAATAAATATCCGTTCATTCATTTAATCCATTATATATATATTCATATATAATATGGCACCCCGAGTCACAGCTGCGGTGCAATGCATTACTCTTCTATCATGTCCCAATATCGCTGGTCACCGAATAGGGGACTAAAGGTTCGGTAAGGATTCCTCGAACCACAAACAACAACAAACAAATTGGAGGCGAACATAGTTCCCGTATCCATGGGTCACGCACATACCTACATACCCACATTCAGCGGACTTATCAACTCCCCGATAAGTCTTTCATAGACCTATGTTCTCGAGCGACAAATCAAAGATCCCATGGATTCATCAGGATGTGACTGCCCTCACGCGCAAACCTCCCACCGACAGCAAGTAAGCTAGGTATGTCATACACATAAATCATCAATCAATCAAATAGGTATTATCATACCTATAATATAATATCAATAAGGTAATATCACTACCCTAAGATAATTCCCATACGTAGAATTATATCTCTTTTAAATTCCACGTATTAAAATATCATATCTTTACTTCATAATTTAATTATCCTCGCATCCTATAACATCTCTCCACTCCCGACGTCGTTAAGGTTCATGCGCGGAGCGTCTCGCAAAGCGAAATCCAAACAAGGAACCCCTCCAATACACTACTACTTAACTTTGTCGAACGAGGAGGTCCAGAAACTTCAACTATGCGATCGGGATAACCTCATACCTTCTTTCAACCAAATGTTTTTTAAACTCCCATCTCTATCCAGGAGACATACCACTACGCTCTTGTATTACACTCCGTCCTTGAGAAATCAATAATGAGCTTAAACTCAGTCCTTGATGTTCAAATTGTATCCCTAAGGCTACCCTTACTCAATACACAAGATTCAAATAGGTTTTTCCTCAACATATATTCAGTAAGAAGTCACTAATATCCTACTGGTCCATAACATCATTTCTCCCGAATTACTACGAGTTTAAATTCTCCATTTAATTAAGGTTTAAACCGATAGTTTCAAATCTCTTATAAACACATCTTCTTTCACTTAGGATTAAATCCTCTTCTAAACATAAGGATACCCAGGTGTTATATTAAATAACCCCTACTAGTCCTATCTTTAATCCTAATACATCCCCATTTGGAATTTAACAAATGAATCTAGCAATCGAAATTCCATTCAATATAATTTTCATCATTTTAATCACTTGAATCCAAATCAATTTAATTCAAATCTTATTAAGGGGTTTACTGTATTTTCTATGTCCCATAATATTCAAATAATAATCACCAAAGATCCACAAAAGTTTTGGGATAAGAACAAACATTAAAAAGAAACAACATCATGAATTCTCATATTTTAAATACTCAGAAAAATCAGATCCAAAAATTATTCAAATCATCAATCCGACTTCAGATTTGGATTCTACACGAAAAATTGAGTCAGGTATGTGTTTTGAGTTTTTCTTAAATCTCATCCAAATGCACTCAAAAAGAATATCTAAACATTCCAAATTGGCTCTTCTCATTCCACTCGTTTTTGCCTCTTTTTCCAGAAAATTATCAACATATTATCTTCAAGAACACTAAATTATTTTCAGAATTTCTTCCACAGATTGATGAATATTTATTGGATTACTAACTACCTACAACATGAGTTTAATTCCTATATATTTTTAGATTCCAAAAATCCATTAACAACTTTATCCTTTCATCTTCCAAGCATGAAAATCATCTCTTTTTATAACTATCCTAACATGGACAATATACGAACTTAAATTGCAAATATCAAACACTTGCCTCTAATGAAGATCTGACCCCTTGGAGTTGAATAACACAGGTGGTGATGGTGGTGGTGACCTTTGACCTTTGGTTCTCCTCCTTCCCAAGCAAACTTCTTTTTCTTTCTAAGCAACCTTCCACTCTCTCTAAGAAGATGAATTTTCAATTTTGTGTAGAAGAGGCGAAATGAACCTACATACACTAATCTCCAAATACTAATAATAAGACAAAACCCGAAATCACTATTGATCCCCCTTGTAAAAATAACCAAAATGCCCTTTTGGGTTGTCTTTTCATTTCCAAATGACCCGAGACTCAAAATTAACATCCAAATAGACTTTTCTGACTATTTCGAACCTTACGGACTCAACGACGTAGTCGAAATGACTATAAGGTCGATAGAAAATTAATTTCCTTTTTAATTTAATAAATTAGTCCCGACACGTCCCATACCGCGTCTGACTAAAAATTCAAATTACCAAATTTATATCATACCGTCATATCAATGACATCACATATATATATTACCTAAATATCTTTAATTAATATTCAGAATCATCCATTTTAATATCCACAATTCGGATAAAACCCAAATGAATTAATTTATAATAAGATCCAATTAATCCATTAATTTAAAATATAACCCATTTTAAAAGTCATTAAAATTACGGGGTGTTACATACTTCCCCCCTTATAACAGAATTTCGTCCCGAAATTCAAAAAAATAAACCATACTGATAAGGTCAACTCCGAGTATAAATCTCACATCGCAAGAAATCTAAGTAGTACCGCCCATACAGTACATTAACGAAAATCCCCATCGATGTTACACTAAGTCTCACCATATAGTTCCAACTGAATCAAATTTAAACTTTACCCAACCTTCCCTATACCGTCCTCGTGACTAATTTTGGAGAAAATGAGCCTCACATATTGAACAAATATATTCTGAAGTTCCAACTACTTACTGTTTTTTCCCAATTATGAAAACTACTACAATCCAATCATCCAGGGAGCCCATACACCCTATCGTACAACTTTCATTATAATAGCAAAGGTTATAAACTCATATCCTAAAGACCTATCTTATTTCAACTCCCAACGGTTATTAGTTTCATGCGTGGGGTGTCTCACAAGCGAAATCCAAACAAGGAACCCCCCCGTTACACTACTACCTAAAGTAGTCGGTCATCGAAACTCCTCAGGTCTTTAGTCAATAGTTTATAACCTCTCTACAAGTTTTATTAATTCGAATAAAGTCTACTCATCTACTCTCTTATAAAAGACGAGATGCTAGCTATAATATTAGTACATACGCTCTCCTATACCACAAGTCAATGCATATCGATAGTCATATCATGCTCGGACATGCCCAAAGTAAGTAATTCTGTGATAAAAATCAAACCCACGTGATGACATGAAAATATAGGTATCCTACACCCGTCGGTGAGTCTATGTAAATAACAGTGCTATTGTCAAAGTTTAGCAACCCATTTTCCCATATAATATTAATCGCTACAAAAATCAATATACGCTTTATAATTCCTTAGATAGAGAACATACCCCCATTCGTGGGTGGTGGTTGTTGAATCCCACTATTATAACTTTTCTCCGATAAGTCAAGAAAAATTTTACACCAAATTTTCAGTTCTAGTTAACCGCACTCCACTATATGCCCAAGCCTTTGAATATATTGCCTTCGCTAGGTAACACACACAATTCCCGTATTTCAAGAACTTCTACTGATGTCTCTCCTTAATTTTCCATAATAGGGGTGACCTCGATTATGATCATCATACTCGAACATACTTCATAACCTCCTAAGTACGATCTTCGCTATCCATGCAATGGCCCTCATCTGCCATAATTCTTGTACGAAGAAGTCCGAACGCAGATAAGATTCACTAATATATATGGAATCTTACCAAAGAAACCAACAATCCTAAACATAGGTCTCTACATCAAAGAACGCTAAGCTGAAAACAGAGTAAGCCGTACAGATCCTAAAGGACACTAGAACCTGAAGCTCTGATACCACCTGTAACACCCCGCCTAATTAAATACCGGGTGGCCAGTCCCATACCAAATTAAAACAGAATATACAGTTGTCTCATTCTTAGCATCACTGTCGAAAACATTTACAACTCACCCAATACTCAATTAAGCTGGTGTTAAAAACTTTTCAAATTTTAATTTAAAAAAATCCATTTCCAGTTTAAGAATAACACAACACATTTTATTCTACAACACTGATAACCAATTAGATAACACAAAATAATTTGAATGCAATTGGAATAAACATTCCCAAATAATATTAATCCATTACAGTAATCCCAACAATATCAAATGTATTAAAATGACACGAATACCATAGTATTTGACCCCGATAGAAGAAGATAACTGAATCCTTTGGGCGACATGCCCTAACTAAGAATACTGTGAATCAAAAAGATGATAGTTGTCTAAGAAAAACTCCATAGCTCCATAGTTCGTCACAATCAACTAAGGTTGACGTCCCTGTTGCTGGACACCTGATATAGAAGATACAATAGAAAAGAAAATATACAAGAAAACGGGTCAGAGCCCGATTGTGAAAATGATTTTTAAAACAACAAGTATTTAACAAGTTCAATAAATCTTTTATTATGTACATGTTAGACCCAACTCTCACTTACCATTCTCACCTCTCAACTAGAGTTCACACTTAACGTTTCCTATTAACCTCCTAGTTAATGGTTCCTCTTTTCTAGTCTCCATATTATAATTCCATCCCAATATCATAATCCCCATATGTCCCATACCATACATCACATTATTATTCATTTACATTTCTCATCGTTTCTCATTAACGTGAATCATTTCTCATTAATATGAATTAAGTTTTTCAATAAACATTCATTAACATAATTCAATTATCTTTCTCTATTCACCGTTATCTACAATTAGCACCGTAGATAGATTTAACCATAATAAATATCCATTCATTCATTTAATCCATTATATATATATATTCATATATAATATGGCACCCTGAGTCACAGCTGCGGTGCAATGCATTACTCTTCTATCATGTCCCAATATCGCTGGTCACCGAATAGGGGACTAAAGGTTCGGTAAGGATTACTCGAACCACAAACAACAACAAACAAATTGGAGGCGAACATAGTTCCCGTATCCATGGGTCACGCACATACCTACATACCCACAGTCAGCGGACTTATCAACTCCCCGATAAGTCTTTCATAGACCTATGTTCTCGAGCGACAAATAAAAGATTCCATGGGTTCATCAGGATATGACTATCCTCATGCGCAAACCTCCCACCGATAGCAAGTAAGCTAGGTATGTCATACACATAAATCATCAATCAATCAAATAGGTATTATCATACCTATAATATAATATCAATAAGGTAATATCACTACCCTAAGATAATTCCCATACGTAGCATTATATCTCTTTTAAATTCCACGTATTAAAATATCATATCTTTACTTCATAATTTAATTATCCTCGCATCCTATAACATCTCTCCACTCCCGACATCGTTAAGGTTCATGCGCGGAGCATCTCGCAAAGCGAAATCCAAACAAGGAACCCCTCCAATACACTACTACTTAACTTTGTCGATCGAGGAGGTCCGGCAACTTCAACTATGCGATCGGGATAACCACATACCTTATTTCAACCAAATGTGTTCTAAACTCCCATCTCTATCCAGGAGACATACCACTACGCTGTTGTATTACACTCCGTCCTTGCGAAATCAATAATGAGCTTAAACTCAGTCCTTGATGTTCAAATTGTATCCCTAAGGCTACCCTCACTCAATACACAAGATTCAAATAGGTTTTTCCTCAACATATTTTCAGTAAGAAGTCACTAATATCCTACTGGTCCATAACATCATTTCTCCCGAATTACTACGAGTTTAAATTCTCCATTTAATTAAGGTTTAAACCGATAGTTTCAAATCTCTTATAAACACATCTTCTTTCACTTAGGATTAAATCCTCGTCTAAACATAAGGATACCCAGGTGTTATATTAAATCACACCTACTGGTCCTATCTTTAATCCTCATACATCCCCATTTGGAATTTAACAAATGAATCTAGCAACCGAAATTCCATTCAATATAATTTTCATCATTTTAATCACTTGAATCCAAATCAATTTACTTCAAATCTTATCAAGGGTTTACTGATATTTTCTAAGTCCCATAATATTCAAATAATAATCACCAAAGATCCACAAAAGTTTTGGGATAAGAACAAACATTAAAAAGAAACAACATCATGAATTCTCATATTTTAAATACTCACAAAAATCAGATCCAAAAATTATTCAAATCATCAATCCGACTTCAGATTTGGATTCTACAAGAAAAATTGAGTCAGGTATGTGTTTTGAGTTTTTTTTAAATCTCATCCAAATGCACTCAAAAAGAAGATCTAAACATTCCAAATTGGCTCTTCTCATTCCACTCGTTTTTTGCCTCTTTTTCCAGAAAGTTATCAACATATTATCTTCAAGAACACTAAATTATTTTCAGAATTTCTTCCACAGATTGATGAATATTTATTGGATTACTAACTACCTACAACATGAGTTTAATTCCTATATATTTTTAGATTCCAAAAATCCATTAACAACTATATCCTTTCATCTTCCAAGGATGAAAATCATCTCTTTTTATAACTATCCTAACATGCACAATATACGAACTTAAATTGCAAATATCAAACACTTGCCTCTAATGAAGATCTGACCCTTTGGAGTTGAATAACACAGGTGGTGATGGTGGTGGTGACCTTTGACCTTTGGTTCTCCTCCTTCCCAAGAAAACTTCTTTTTCTTTCCAAGCAACCTTCCACTCTCTCTAAGAAGATGACTTTTCAATTTTGTGTAGAAGAGATGAAATGAACCTACATACACTAATCTCCAAATACTTATAATAAGACAAAACCCGAAATCACTATTCATCCCCCTTGTAAAAATAACCAAAATGCCCTTTTGAGTTGTCTTTTCATTTTCAAATGACCCGAGACTCAAAATTAACATCCAAATAGACTTTTCTGACTATTTCGAACCTTCCGGACGCAACAACGCAGTCGAAATGACTATAAGGTCGATAGAAAATAAATTTCCTTTTTAATTTAATAAATTAGTCCCGACACGTCCCATACCGCGTCTGACTAAAAATTCAAATTACCGAATTTATATCATACCGTCATATCAATGACATCACATTCATATATTACCTAAATATCTTTAAGTAATATTCAGAATCATCCATTTTAATATCCACAATTCGGATAAAACCCAAATGAATTAATTTTTAATAAGATCCAATTATTCCATTATTTTAAAATATAACCCATTTTAAAAGTCATTAAAATTACGGGGTATTACAGATATCACATAATCATATACAATTAATATACTATTCACACAAGTATAATAATAACCATCCCAACGAGATATAACTCGAGGATGCAGGTTCTCAATGCTACCATCTACCAGGGAATTACTCACATATCACCCTGGGTACCAACGGTCGGAATCTCACACTGCCTTGGTAAAAACAATATCACAACGCACGGGAAACGATCATAGTTACTCGCCAAAAATGAGACGAAACATACCCACCATGTCTCACCCCTAATAAAAACAATCACACAATAATAATGGACGTTATGACCTGGGGAATATCCACACCCTGCTCCTCAAGATAGGGGATTACCCTCATCACGCAACTTCCCATGATAGCATAGAGGGGGTATGCTTCAGTTACATATATATATCATTCACACAAGATATACATACATCATCACATCATATAAATGTATACCATCACACAAGGTATATATATCACACTATTTACATACTCTTATTATGCCCTTAGGCGTAAATGAAATAATATCATTATTTAGTATATTTTACTCTCGATATACTATTTGTCAACAACTCACATAACTTCCCCACTTAGGATAAACTATACTATTTCTCACCTGAAATTCACACCTCACTTCTATTTGTATGAATCATCTCTCAATTCTATTTACGTTGAAGATATTCTCTCAATTCTTTTGCACATCAATCGGCATTTATCTTTTATATGAAACATCTCCCAATTCAATTTACGTTAAGGATATTTTCTATATCCATATGCATATCAATCAGCATCTATTATTCTCAATCCATAATATGGTTCAATTAATCATATGAACCTCTAAAGTTATCCAATTTGGGTTTTAATTCTAAAATCCATTATCACAAAGCGCATCCTTACTCTTTCTTATCCATCCATAATTATCTCCATTTCGAAATCTCAAAGATAGTGGGCTTCCCCAGTAGTCGGTATGATACTCTCCAATTCGTATTCTCTCGAATTTAGTCAATATGACTCCAATAATTGCTCATAAGGGGAACTCCCTAAAACTCTCGAAAACACACTTCTTATAACTCCTATAGAGGCTCCCAGTTGACAAACTCAAACGAAACCGGACGAACCTCACTCCAGAAAAACCTCTCAAAGAAGCCTCATTTTCGAATTGATTCGGCCCCTCCGAATCATTTCGGTCCCAATCAGCGAATCGATTCGGTGCAAAGGACCCGTAAGTCTGCTGTATACCGAATCAATTCACAAAGGTTGAATTGATTTGGTCCTAAAGACCTGTAGGTTCTGCAACAGGACAAATCGATTAGGAAGGGGGGGGGGGGGGGGGAATCGATTCGGTTAGGTCAGCAAGCTACGAATGGGTTGTTTTCTCCAAAAACCCAAAATCTGCAAAACTCATTTTAATCATCTTCTAACCATTTCTCGTCAATCCAAACATATATATATAACATCAAAATTCATCATAGAACTCATCCTAAATATTTTATAACCTCCAATCCATTATATACACAACAAATCTAAGATTTTACCCAAAATCTAGGTTTTATCATTTTAACCCAAAATTCACAATTTATATCCACAATTCATGAAATAAATAATACACAACAATTATTTAGCAAGTTTAACCACTTGCCTCGAGTTTGTAGAGGTTGAATCGTCCTCGAAATCACGGATTGCCGAAAATGCCGAGCTTTCTCCTCTTTCTCTTCTCTTTTCTTCTTTTCTTTCTTTTTCTCTCTTTCTTCCTATTTCTCTCTAAGGAGAATTGTTTCTCCCGTAGGCATAATAAGCCTCAATTCCATAATACACAACTTTAAATGATAATACACATTTTAAATGACTCAATAACTCTAATTCGAGCCAAACGAACTTAAAATATTTCGGAACCCAATTAAGCCCCAACTACAGTCAATTCAACTATCTCGACCCTTACGAAAACAACCGCACCCTCATAATTGTCATTCGAATCACTTTCTAACAACTTCAAATTTTAACCTCAAATGCCAATTTAATTAATCTCCAATTAAAATAATATTTATTTCTCCCAAAAATAATTAAATTATTTTCTCAAACAATTTAGCAATTCTCAAGGTTTGAATTTTACCTCTGAAAGTCTAACATTAAGATTCAAAGGAGTATAATAAAATTTCAAAAATTACCAAACTAAAATAAACATAAAAGAGTTATGTAAGCTTCGCCACTCCCCTCGAATAGGGTATTTAACCTCTCATTTTTGTATTATAACACTAAAGATGCAATAATATCACCATTAGAGGTATATAAAAAATACATAGAGCAACACTAAACCATGTCTCATTGTATTACCATTGAACTCCCAATCTTGCAAATTGTTTCAACCTTCTTACATATATGGTTGAAGAGTGGGATAGGGTTTATTTTATTTTGGAGGGAAAATTAAAATCAAATGGGAAAAAAATGAGAGAGGTAGTGGTAAGTTTTGTTGGTTGTGGGTTTGAGTATTGCTCGGTGGCATGGACTAGAGAAAGAGTGAGAGAAACATTGAGGTGAGCTGGTTTGAATTTCATACAAAGAGAATAGTGTTTGCTACTAACTATCAGCAGGTAACATGTGAGAGAGAGTACACATGATGAGCATGTTTTCGTAGGAAAATGGGAGAAAAGACAGAGAATTATTAAAGAGATAAGGGTATGATAGGTTAAAGAAAACCAGGTCAGTGGGATAAATATTATCCATGCAGGTTTTATGTTCATTAATGGGAATGAAGGGATAAACCATTATATGGCATTCTATTTGGAGGGTTTAAGGTGGGGAAATTCAGTTAGGGTAATGTTTAAGTATAGGAGACTGGGTATTGTTGTGAGAGAAAGTGAGGAGAAGAAGGGAAGATGAGAGTTACAAGATAAAGAGAGGGATTTAGCAGGAAATATGATTTTGGTGGTTTATAAACCATACAATTTGTGATGTGTGGTTGAAACCATGACTTATAGGCCTTGGTCATAGTACAAAACCATGACCATCAGCCTATTTTTGTGTAGTGTCAAATCATTTATCAATATATCATTATCCTATATGACACATTCTTTCACCCTAGTTTTAAACTTCTTAAAGTCCTTTAGTTCATTCTCTAAAACCTTGACTCTATCCTCACTCTCTTTCTTGGATCCCTTTAAAATATGAAAATCACAATTATGTACTTGATCATTTTATGAAGAATATCTCTTTGAGTTTGAATAGTTTGCAAAAATTCAATTACAACTTTAAAAAATAAATTTTCTTTTTAAAGAAACGTAACTCTTTTTTTAAACCTCAAATTCAAACGAGTTAATTTTTCAGCACCACTATGAAGCTCATTAAACTCCTATTTAATATCAAAATCATCGTCTTTACTAAACACATCGAATAACTCATCACTATGAAGACCATTCGAGACAATCAAACAACCAAGAGAGGGACACACATACAGACCACCCTAAAACAATAACAAATATGAATCAACATAATAAATTAGAGAAACATGCTCTGATACTACTTGAAAGTCCTATATGCCTAAATCGAATATGGATGGTCGAAAAATCAAATAACCCAGAATTTTTAAATTTTTTCAAGTTAAATTTATCTTAAGCAGATTACCAAATTTAAACATGCACCAATTAAACCCATTATTGTGATGAAACAATTAAATAATTTTATCTTAACCTAAAAGATGATTCTAGGTGAGGCGGGATAAAAATAAGTAAATCAAAAACCACAATATTTGATGTCTACGAGGAAATCTTAAATGGAAAAAATGTCAGTTGGCCTAGACAACACAATTAACTATGTAAGGAGTTATAATAGGACACAACAGTTACACAAAGACTTGATGTCCTTGCCAGACATGATGATCTTTATTCGTTAGACCTTCTGCATAACAATACATAGGAGTCCAATTATGTACTACCACAATGTGTGAGTCTACAAGAGCCTCTGTATCTAGTGATCTGACTTCAGCAAACATCACACACTATGAAGTCCACTGTATGTAAACAAACCAGGAGCATAATCCACCGAATGAGATAATGAAGAAAGTTTAATGAAAATATAAACTTAAAAAAAGGCCACGTTGGTCGAACGAAGTCAACAGGATCATTTGAACGAAGTACCAAATCGTGTTGGAACGAAACTTCTAACGAAATATCCACCGAAAAAAATAATCTGGACTAAAAACCATTCGTTTGAATTTCATTAATCCTTGGTTCTAACGAGGTTCAATCTCTCCTATGAACGACATAGCTGGTATTGTTAGAATGACTTTGAATTTTTTTTCTTTCTAAAAACTAGATTTAAAAAAAAAAAACTAAATATCCAAGGATCAAAAGTATACTACCTGAGGGATCCACGGAAGTTGAAGATGAAACGTCGCACTAAAAATGACACGATGAATTTAAAGATTCTATGTCGGATGATACGTCTTCAAATAGACTCACCATAAGATTGAAAGGTAAATACACTCAAGTACTTAACTATATTTCAAAGGCTTTTTCCAAATCCAAAAATTAGACAAAATACATATAAATTGACTATATCGAACATTTGTCCTTACAGTTTCTATCTCTGGTTTCACATTAACTTCAAAAATATCCTTATTCTTTCACGAACTATCGTCTCTGTTGTTAACCTAAAAAAATCACAACAATATAGAGAGTAAGTGATCAAAGAAACAAATAATTTGAAATAATGAAACAAAAACAAAAAATACATAATCTGAAGAAAAAATAAATAAATACATAATCTTAAATAGACATAAAACAAACACCTTATGAATAAAAATATAAAAAATGAATATAGAATCTAATGTAAACACAAAATAATTAACACACAATCTGAAACAAACACACAAAAATTAAACACACAATCTAGGATAAACACACAAAAATAAATGAAATCACCTTTTCTCCATCTAATTCGTTCACAACGGGTTCTGTAAATTTCACCTTATTCTTCTCCCAAGCGGGCTCAAATGATTTTTCCTCTTCTTATCATTATCGTCGATTAAATTTGATTTATAGTTCATGGTGGGATATGGCGGCGGAGATAAGGTGATACATAAGTTATGGATTTTGAGGGGTATGCATCAGAAGGGAATGCACTGAAGGGTACGTCCCGGTAGTGGAGTGATGAGGGTGAGAGGAGGGGAGGGGAAGAGTCATTAGACAAAGTTTATAAGAATGATGAGGGAAGAGAGCTAAAAGGACGGGGATTCTGACTATTTTCTGCGAATGAGTAAGTGGTAAGGAGGGGAGGGAGGTAACGAAATGTTAACTTTTCTTTCATTTTTAAGGTTAACTTCTAATTTCTAACAATTCAAATAAGTGATTGACTAAATCAATGGGTTGAACTTTAATGATTTAAACTTTAAAATGGGTCGACAATTGATTTAAAAGGGGTTGATAATGGGTGTAAATAGGATCAATATCGTTTCCTTAATTGGTGTAATGTTGTTCAATTCGGGTTATTTTTGTGGCAAAAAGTTAACACAAGTATGCCACAAAACACGAAGGGTTCAATGAACCTGACATGAACCCGACATTCCATGTCAATTTTTTGTTAATTTCATTTCGTGTTGTCATTTCATTCCAAAATTTTCAGTCCTATGTAACACAAATGGCCATAAACAACCTCATTTATCCATTTCTTTCTTATTTCATTATTAAATCATAAATGGTTGAATTAAGATAAACCATAATTAATAAATTGCCAAGGATATCATGTTATTCAAAACTAAAATTATTTATAAATGAAATTTAATTGAGACACCAACTGGTCTAGAACAATATGCAGTTAATGGTTTTTATTTAAATCCTCATAAGATGATGATAGACATATAGTACCAACCTCATGATCCGATCACTTCATATCCTTAATGTCCCCCAAAGATGATAAAATTATTTTGAATATGGTTTTACAAGCAAAACCTAGATTAATCGAACCTTAAGTCATTTTACTACTTCCAAGACAAACCTATACTATGACACAAAGAACATAATTACCTCACAAGAGGTAATGTAAGTATGTATGTCAAGGTATGTGTGTTTACGTATATGTATGTATTTATGTGCATATGTGTGGATGTATGCATAATAGGTTATTTAACAATATGTGAATACTTATTAAAATGATTCCTTCACCTTATTAATTTCCCATAACATAGTCAGTCGACGTATGTAAACATTCCAATCCATCTACATCTTTTTACTATTGTCCACTATGACTAAGTGCTCTAGATGGGGACTAAGATCTTCACTCGTTCTTAAAAGTCATCCCTGAAATATTGTTATAATTTTGGGGCTCTCCCATGCTCACAAGAGAGAGAGAGAGAGAGAGAGAGAGAGATAGGTGGTGGTTAAGATGATTCGTGGTTATTTGGTGCTAGTGAGGTGGATATTGGGTTTGAGGGTGTTGGTTATGGTTTTTATGGCCTGAATAGTGGGATTGGAGGTTACGTGAGGTGTTTTGACTGCATGAGAAAATGTGGCAGTTGTGATGTTAGGTTTGGGGTTTGAAATATATTATGAGTTAAAAAATTAATTTGAGAAATTATTTATTAGGGGCTAAGAGTTAAAATTGACTAGAACCTACCTATGATGCAACATTAGAGAACACATGGATATATACAAGCTTCATCCTTACAGACAAAGATTTTGAAAATGGAGGGGATTGATATGTGAAACCTACTAGTAGGATGTGTGGTATATATATGTGATAAGAGAAATCAAGTGTTTTTGTGATTTCAAGTGTTGGGTCAATTTAGATATTGTGATTAAAAATCACACCAGAGAGTTTTATTAAGAAATAGAAAAAACAAATAAATGTTTTTATTTTAGTATATTCCTTAAAACTAAATTGTTACCTCATATGATTATCACGAATATGAACTGCATGCTTTGTAATCCAAATATATACTACACCATAAAAATAAAAAAATATTAGTTCAATTATTTACAAAATCTATAGTAAACGATTCTTAGGTTGAGTTATGAACTAGTTCAATCTCTTTAAGATGTTTCACGGCTCTACCTTTAGGTAGTATACAATCACATCATCCCCAGGATTAAATAACCCTAATATTTCCTATGTCACATATAACTATGAACGGTAGATATATGGTATAGTAACAACCATTACAAATTTTATTGCTCAAAGTCGAAGTGTTGTAATTGGGGGACTAATATTTTGTGCACAAAAAATTTCCAGAAACATATTTGAAAAAAAACCAAAAATCATTTTTTAGTTATGTATAATATGTGTTTTGTCTTGATCAAGAGCCAAAGGTGATGCTTAGAAATTATAGCTAAAATCTTAGGGGAAAAGATAGAGGACAATAGGGTGAACCGAATAAAGTGTCTCCCACTTTGTTTATAAAATTCAGTATATCATAAAGGCCAAAGGGACCCAAAACATTTGTCATTTACTTATTTTCAAACATTACACACACAAATAATGACATCTAGTTTTAACAACTTCCCACTCGTAAATTTTAAAAAATACATTTATTTAGAAAATAATTCATAGAATTGTTCATAAGCGAAGGTGTCTTTCAACTTGAACCTTTACGTCGTAAATATAATTCAGAATGTACTAGAGTACCCATAATTTTGAGATTTATCTCTAATTACATCCCACACATAACCCTAATTGGGTCTATTCCTTAAGCTATCACATTATGACCATGTGCTTCTATCCCAGTTTAGTTAACTCTCTAGGGAATTTGCCCAAAATTACCATAAGAAGGGGCCACATTTCCACATTCACATAGGTGAATATATCAAGGATACTCCCGTAGATAGGAACCACACTTAAAATAGAGCTATATATCTTCATTATGAGTTTGTAATTAAACATAACTTTAACTCGCTTAAGGATATCATGCTCAATATGGATGGACTCGGAGTAAAACCCTATATTCGATAATTAGCATGATTCAACCCATATCACTTGTAACTTGTTATTACCCTTTGAACTTATATCTTGGGATATCCAGTCTATAGGTTTAGTTACCATTATCAATGATTCAACTATCAATGGGCTTTAGTCTTATCCGTGTCTAGGTGTTAAACACCTTCTCTTGCACCAGTCCTTTCATCAAAAGATAAATCAGGTTCTATCCACATGCGTTCGGGCATAATTTACACTCACACTCATTAGTTTTAAAATCTTAAACTATGTTTTTCTTAATATATATTTTCCATTCGTTCCATTATAATAAGGGTTATATCATTTTACAATAGCCATGTCTATATTGTTGTGCATAAAATGATTGGTATCAGTCTCCCATAAATAGGTATTTATAATAGGTCTCTCAACCTTTTCTTTCCTCACTAGCCATAGATAATGTGATCACCATAAACTCCATCATTAATTGTGTTACTAATTAATATTTATTGGAGTTGAAAAAGACAACATTGTAATATGTTTAGACATCTATCCATTTATTGCAATTCTAGGTTCATTGTTTTCATGAAAACACATAACATTTCTCGGTAACATAAGAATGCACTTTTCAGTTATAAATCTTCATAATACTCCCACGAAATTAAAATTCCAAGCTAATTGTATTTAGTATCTTAGTAGAGACTACTGAAGATGCTCGCATATTCATGTTTCTTAACATTGTATATAGTGTTCTAATACTAGGGTTATGCGCAGTACGCGATGGTTCACAATAATCATATATATAATAAATTGATATTCTTATATTTCAAGGTACTCGATCTATTAATGATCCATATTTGTCCTTGTAGTACTAACAGTAATATTTATGTTTTTTCGAAACTAATTATGCCAACACTATGGCTAAGCATAAGTTTGATTTTCTTGGAAACAAAATATCATAATTGAATGTTAGCAAACCGTACTTACATAAACAATTAATAGTGCATTCATATTTCAACATGCTTAACGATAAACAAAATTTATGTTATTTTTAATGCATTCTCATTTGATGATTTAAAATTATCAAAGTATCATGTCATTTATGTATACTATGTGTTCTCTCTTGAACAAAAGCCAAATGTGATGCTTAGTAATTATAGCTAAAAGATTAGGGGAAAAGCTGGAGGAAAATGGGGAGAACCAAAGAAAGTGTCTCCCACTTTGTTCATAAAATTCAGTATGTCATAAAGGCCAAAGGGACCCAAAACATTTGTCACTTCCTTAGTTTCAAACTTTACCCGCACAATTAACAGCATCTAGTTTTAACAATCCACCACTTGTAAATTTTGAAAAATACTTTTATTAAGAAATAATTCATAGAATTGTTCATAAGTGAAGGTGTCTTTCGACTTGAATCTTTATGTCATAAATATAATTCAGAATGTTCTAGAGTACCCATATTTTTTAGCTTTATCTCTAACAACATCCCACACAGAACCCCAATCGGGTGTAGTCCTTAAGCTAGGATGTTACAACCATGTGCTTATATCCCAGTTTAGTTAACTCTCGAGGGAATTTTCCCAAAATTAACATAAGAAGAGGCCATATTTCCACATTCACATAGGTGAATCTTTCAAGGATACTCCCGTATATCGGAACCCCACTCATTATGAGTTTATAATTAAATGCAACTTTAACTCTCTTAAGGATCATGCTCAATGTGGATGTACTCGGAGTAAAATCATACATTCGATAATTAGCATGATTAAACCCATATCACCTGTAACTTATTATTACCCTTTGAACTTATTTCTTGGGATATCCAATCTATAGGTTTAGCTCGCATTATAAATGATTCAACTATCAATGGGATTTAGTCTTATCCGTTTCTAGGTGTTAAACACCTTCTCTTGCACTAGTCCTTTCATTAAAAGATAAGTCAGGTTCTGTCCTCAGGTGTTCGGGCATAATTCACACTCACACTCATTAGTTTTAAAATCTTAAACTATGTTTTTCTTAAGATATATTTTCCATTCTTTCCATTATAATAAGGGTTCTATCATTTTACAATAGCCATGTCTATATTGTTATGAATAAAATGATTGGTATCAGTCTCCCATAAATAGGTATTTATAATAGGCCTCTCAACCTTTTCTTTCCTCACTAGCCATAGATAATGGCATCACCATAAACTCCAATATTAATTTACTTTATAATATTTCTTAGAGTTACAAAAGACAACATCATAATATGTTTAGAAATCTAGCCATTAATTTATTCATAATCAATTCTAGGTTCATTCTTTTAATCAAAACACATAACATTTCTCAATAGCTTAAGAATGCGTTTTTGCCTTATAAATCTTCATAACAATCCCACAAAATTAAATTTCCAAGATAATTGTATTACTAGCTTAGTGTAGACTACTTAAGATGTTCGGATATTCATGTTTCTTAACATTGTATATAGAGTTTTGATACTAGGGACATGTGCGCTACATGATGGTTCACCGTAAGCATATATATAATAAATAGATATTCTTGTCTTTTAAGGTAATCGATCTATTAATGATCAATATTTTTCCTTGTAATATCAACAGTATTATTTTTTTTCGTCAAAGCTAATTATGCCAACACTATAGTTTTGCATAAATTTGATTTTATTGGCAAAAAAATATCATAACCACAGATTATCTAATCATACTTGCATAAACAATTAATAGTGCATTCATATTTCAACATGCTTAAGGATAAAAAAAATATATTATTCTTAATGCATTCTCATTTCATGATTTAAAATTATCAAAATATCATGTCATTTTTGTATACTATGTGTTCTCTCTTGATCAAAAGCCAAAGGTGTTGCTCAGCAATTATAGCTGGTAGCTTAAGGGAAAAGATGGGGGAAAATAGAGAGATCGAAAAAAGTGTCTCCCACTTTGTTTATAAAATTTAGTATGTCATAAGGGCCAAAGGGACCCAAAACATTTGTCATTTCCTAATTTTCAAACTTTACACACATAATTAATGACATCCGATTTTAACAATGTAAATTTTGAAAAATAGTTTTATTGAGAAATAATTCATAGAATTGTTCATAAGCGAAGGTGTCTTTCGACTTGAACCTTTATATCATAAATATAATTTATAATACAGTAGAGTAACCATAGTTTTGATCTTTTTCTCTAACAACATCCCACACACAACCTTACTTGGGTGTAGTCCCTAAGCCAACCCGTTACGACCATGTGCTTCTATCCCAGTTTAGTTAACGTTCTATCAAATTTTCCCAAAATTACCAAAAGAAGCGGCGAAAATTCCACATTAACATAGGAGAATCTATCTTTGAAACTCCTATATCTAGGAACCCCACTCAAAATAGATCTGTATATCCTAATTATGAGTTTATTATTAAAACTTACCTTAACTCACTTCATGATAGCATGCTCAATATGGGTGGACTCAGAGTAAAACACTACACCACACGAAAATAGTCGAATTGTCAAGGTCTAAAATAGTGACAAGTTAGACCTGTCAAGGTCATTGACCGTGACAAGTCTGGGGGTGACAACTCACTTTATCATGGACTTGTCACGGTCACACACCATGAAAAGTTTATGAGACTTGTCACAGTCTTTGAGCTCGATACATTTTGTCACAGTCAAAGACTTTGACAAGCCCGTGAAAAGTATTGTCATGGTGAGTGACTGTGACAAGTCTGTGAAAAGTTTCTTTGTCACGTACATGTCACGATTTTTAACTATGACAATTCTGGGCAAAATTTAATAAAAAAACAACTGGCCAGTAGGGCCGCTGCCACTGCCCATCAGTATATTTATACTTGTTATAGAAAAATTATACCTATCCAAATAAAATAGAAATAATGTACCAAATCATGCCATATATAATCATTATCCAAATAAAAAAGAAATACAAATATCCATATCCAAGCCAAAAAATAAAAGAGAAATACAAATATCCACTATCCAAATAAAAAAGATAAAAATAATGTCATGGAATAGGATCTTGAGCAGGGTGGAGGAGGAAGTAAGGCCACACGGTATATCTATTCAGCACCCCTATCAATTCGCCGAACGTAGCATTGTTCGCGCAACCACACAGGTGAGTCATCCTTTCCGATCACCATGTGCGTGACGAGCACCCTTGCCTCCATTTCTTAGAGGGGACTTCGATAAACTAGCATACCTTGGAGGAGGACGTGTCCCCCAACCCCCTCTCTATCTGCTCACCATAATTTATGTCGAGTAGGAACACACTCTAACAATCTATTGTTGACATAGGCCACTCGAGGGGAAACCAGATGGGAAATGGATCATATGGCGGTGAGTCTGTGCGTATCGGTGATGAAGTAGTGGTGTTTTCGTCTACCTCTACCTCTACCTCCTTCTCCTTCCACTTTCCCTTCTCTTTCTCTTTCTACTTATTCTTCCCCTTTCTCAACTGATGCTTTATGAAGGTGTACATATCTAGGATCCTTGCTTTCAACCTTAATAGATTATCGTCATGGGTTATGTGCCAACCCATTGTTGCTCGTCTCCATTCCGATGATCCTCGACTTCCCTAACCACGAGCTAACCCCCTAGTCCTCCCCTTTCGATCCATCCCAAGCACTTAGTTGAGTGTGTACATGTGACAACCTGCCTACTAATATAATAGGTGGCCAACCCAATACTCTAATAATCACACGAATCATAGATGGTCCACTCTCAGCATCACTGTCGATTAAAATAATAGTACAAGATAACCACCAATCATTTTAGAAAATGGACTGCCAATTTAAAAATTTAATGAGTAAAAGAAAAACAGTTAGACAATCCCATTTGTAAAAAAAACGGTGGATATAAAAAACCGAAGAATAAAGAATGACAATATAATAAATAATCACCGAATAAGCTGTCGGTGAACAAACCAATACAATTAGTTACACCGAGGATTACATTTCAATATTTACAATATAATAAGTGAGTGCAACACTGGGGCAACACGCCTGAATAAATAAACTGAACATAACTAGAGCACAATGGAAATAAGCGTCTAATACAAATAACCTACAACATCCGAAATATGTCATAGCTCCATGACAATCGGAATGGAAATGTAAATACGGGTGTCGATGCGGTAGAGCACCTGCACGGCAAGGAGTATATGCAAAAACATAGAAATATGGACGGGTCAGGGCCCGATTTGATATGATTCCCATGTGACTAAAATACATGACAGTTAAGTGCGTAGTTCTCTCGCAATTAACAATACATTTCTCACCCCTCAATCAAAAAGAAACCTAGCGCAATATCAATTGTGATGCTCAAGTTAATACAAAGAACACAAGGCTAACTTCTCTCCAGTCTCAACACTATGCCCTTATTCATGCGTGGGGTGTCTCTCAAAGCGAAATCCAAACAAGGAACCCCCCCGATACACTACTACTAAGCAAGGTCGATCATCGAGATACATTAGACCCTGTCCTAACTAATCCAAGTACTAAAGGTTAACTTTTCCCATGTCACAACACTATGCCCTTATTCGTGCGTGGGGTGTCTCGCAAAGCGAAATCCAAACAAGGAACCCCCCCCCCCCCCGATACACTACTACTAGGCAAGGTTCATCGTCGAGATACATTAAACCCTCAGCACATAATTAATATATATATATATATATATATATATATATATATATATATATATATATATATGTATAGCTCTAGCTACCAAGTACTAAGAGCTAACTTCTCCCTAGTCACAACACTATGCCCTTATTCGTGCGTGGGGTGTCTCGCAAAGCGAAATCCAAATAAGGAACCCCCCCGATACAGTACTACTAGGCAAGGTTGATCGTTGGGATACATTAGACTCTAAGTACAATATCCCTTTTTCCATCTAAAACATAATTCCCATTTCTTTCTTTAGGAATATATAAATGGTACAACATTTTATCAAATGTTTACCAAGTCAATTTCATCATATACACTAATTCATTTCATGGTTTCATTTCTTATTAGGAAAATAATATCATTGTTAGTATGCTCTTTGTGGCGTTTCATTGTGCTCTTTGTGGCACTTTTAAAAATACCTTCCTTATCAGGAATATAATCATCATCAAATGCTCTTTATGGCACTTCATCATGCTCTTTATGGCATATCATACATCAAGTCCCACTTGATTTAGAATAGTTATAACTATATGTATATAACGATTTTAAGACCGCCCCTCCGGGTTTCCCCACTGGACGCGCCCCTAAATGGCTATCAACTTCCAGGGCCTATCAAACAAGACAACCTGGGAACCTACCAACGTCGGGAAGCAGCCATATGTCTACAGGAAAGTCAAGACCACACCCAGAATCTCCTAACCAGTGCAGTATAATAAATAAAATGCCCATATGGCCTAGGGACTATATCTACCCTGCATTCATTAGCCAGGGGCTTCACCACACGCGCACAACTTCCCTTATGATAGCGATTTAGGGAGGTGTGTAATCCATAAATTATCATTTATGAAAAAAAAATTCTTTTTCCTTTTTGAAAACATCCAATTTTACATTCTCAAAATCATTAGTACTTATTAATTCGTACCATATTTCCATTATATACGTTTCTTATTCTTTGTGTCATATTTTATTAATGACTTAAGACCCAAAGTGCCATAAACCCTAAACTATTCTCCAAGAGTTCATACATATCATAAACCCTCAAAGTAAGCCTCCCTCAAGGAGTATCTCCCAAAAGCCTTAACATTTTCATTTTATCTCCAAATTTTATCTTTCAATTATTCTCCTATTTTATACGGACATTAACCTAAACAACTAGCCCTCGGGGTAAACCCAATCATCCCATTTAATCCTAGGACATTAGTCTACCCAAAGAAACCCTATAGGACTCTTAATTACTTCCCAAAGGAAGGTTCCTAAACCTCGAACCTAAAAGAAAAGGGATAAAACCACCTAGGAAAAATCTCACATTTTCATAAGGGCTCGATCGATCGATCCTGGCGGACAGCTTCTTCCCTGGGAAGCTGTTTCGGCCATTAACGAAACCTCCAAGCTTTTATCCGGTATTTTACCCAACAACAACAACAATAAATGATACCAAATTATCATTACACCATTTATAATCAATAGTATCTCCTCAAATCAAATTAAAACTAAGATTAAAGGATTAAACACCAAAATAGCCAAAACCAATAAATGGTTTATATCTCCCAAAAACTAACTATACATGCAATTTATCACATTAAATCCATATCTAGCAAGTAAGAAACTTGCCTCAAGTTCATAGTCTCAGATCCTCCTCCGGTAGCGACGGATTTCAACCCAAATCTCCATTTTCTCGCTCTTTCTCCATTTCTCCCAACTCTCTCATCTCTCTCTCTCTCCTTTGGCTTTTCTCACAAATGAAGAAAGAAAAAGGGGTGGGGGAACTTAAACGTGTCATAAAACATAATTCCCCTCTTTTAATTGCTAATACACCATTAAAATGACTCGTAACCACATAATAGAGCGATAACGCGTAAAAAGTGCTCGAAACCCAAAAATACATCGTGGCCCTTATTTCGACTATCTAGACTATTTTAAAAACAACCACATCCCCTATTTTGGCATTCGAGATAACGTGAATGAATTTTATGATCTATATTCATTTTATTTCATTAATTATACTCTAATTTATTTATGAGTCAGGACCGTCGTTTTACATATAACGACGCAGTTTATCACAACATAATGTTATTTACCTTCTCATATGGTAAATAGACAAAACATAGTAAATATTATCCCTTAATATCACGGGAAACAATATTTACTCCAACATCCCCTATTTTATACAATTAGCCCATCGGGCAAAATAATATAAAATAGCCGCTCAAAAACCTGGGTTGTTACATACCCCCCCCCCCCCCCCCCTTAGAAGGGAATTTTGTCTTCAAAATTTAGGTATATAGTATAACCATATAAAGGTATACTATACTAAACTATCATTCTGTCATTCTTAGAAAACCCCTCGGTAGCGCGGCGTCCCCATTTGGACTCAGACTAAGGACATCACTATTCGATGTCCGTCTACATTCTCTGTGCTCTAGTATAGCACCAAACCGTTCCTCGTGAACTATCGATCCTACACCCTTTCTACTTCAGAAGGAGATACCTACACACCTCGGCAAAAATTTCCTTTCTTCTCGAATTATGCCACACCCTTACTAGGGAATAACTACACTAGGCCACACGTATGGCACCACCTTGATAACAAACGATCCGAACTATTGTACGAAAATTTGATTCCGAAAAGCTACTACTTAACTCCTTCCTCATCCCACCACTAGTCTCTTCACACTAGTAGGTGGTTTGGTCAATCCCGAACATTAACGCTCTTACTATAGCGTCCCCTCGGTGAAACTCGTTCTATTTGGCATTCCATGCCTCACTAATCTTTTCGAAGGATTTTCTACTCGACGCATCAACTACCCCATCCGCGTTTCTTTAGCAAAAAGGGAATATCCAATTGATATTCCCTTACGAACTCCAACTTGTAGCTCATGAAAAGACTAGTTTCCTGCCCAGGAAGTAGTGCCTCTTTAGGTAAATACTACCGTTACGAAATCTAAATCAAGCGGGAATAATACTTCTCAAGGAGTTTAAGTTTGTGAGACGCATAAATAAAGGGGTTCATGCTCCGGTATTAATACTTCCCGTTCCTGGCAAAGAATCGTTCGTTACATCCACTTTCAATCATAACAACAGGAGTGCAGGAGTAAAAGTCAGCTCATACTTCAACTCCTCGAAAGATAGGTAACGCTCTATCCAAAAAAGGCCCCACCATTTATGGCCTATCATTCTGAATCACTCAATATCCTATACTTCTTCGTTCTTCTAGGGACCTAGTCCCACTTAGAGTTAACCCACAAGTTATTGTGGTCAACTCCCTACCACCTTCGTAAAATAATGCTACATGCCTTAAGGTCCCCACGTCCTAATAATCCTAAATTCAATTTATCTATCCTAATCTAGTCATATAAGTATTATCGTAATTATATCCCTAGTGTCCAAGACCTTTCCCAACTCTCGACATTCAGTCGGTTTCGTGCGTGGGACGTCTTGCCGAGGCGAAATCCAAAAAAGGAACCCTCCCATTACACTACTACCTCGCATCGTCGGTCGTCGATAAGTAACGGTCGAAGACACATGATCGGGATTGCTAAAATCCTAACTCGTAATTATACTAATAAACTTCTACTCCTAAGTCCTACCATATCAATCAACTTAAAAATTTGCTAACCTGGCATTTACTTTCTGTAAAATGCGACTAAGACTTTATCCCAATATACATACATACATCTTTTTTAGATGGCCTTCTCATTAAGGCATAACCATAAGTCTCAATTCGACTTTCATATCTTAGTCTTCCCTATATTGATCAGAGGAAAACTATCACAGTGCTCATATCACGCACTATAACTTAGCCTTCTAATCACTCATTTACGTGATTTTCGTCTACACTTTCCAATCCAACACTTAACCAACAGAAAAAGAAGGGAAAGAAAAGAAAGAAAATGCACATATCTCCACTTCCAACGTCATTAAGGTTCATATGCGGAGTGTCTCGCAAAGCGAAATCCAAACAAGGAACCCCTCCAACACAATCCCCTTAACTTGTTGGTCACGGAGATAAGGCAATAGCATACACAAGCAAGCAAGAAAATAATATAAAAAATAAACAAAACAAAACAAAATAAAAAATGAAAACTATCTACATACCGTAAACCATCTCTATAAAGTCTCAACCTGTATTTAGGAGAGATATTATAGATCAACTAGTCCTTCTCTAGAACTAGAAATAGGATAGCCTTGCGATTTATTCGCTTTCTATCGCACCAACCAATCCAAGAATATCTCTACTTGTATAATACATATAATACAAGTATCACATACCACACATATCATCACTCTCCCCATAATGAGTGAAAGAAAAATATAGAACTTCCCTATCATCTAATCCATATAGATATACTACCACAAGTTTAAAATACACACCCGGATCTAGGGTAAATACAATACTATTCCATCTTATCATAAGGCACACCCCACCCTCAACTACGGTGGAAATTTCCGCCAACATTCTTTCCAATCCGTTGGCCACTACCAATGGTTCCTAGACACATATTCTAGTCTCACCCTAACCAACTACGTCCATATCTAGCTACCCTCGCGATTACTAGCGTAGTTCCCTTAACTCCTTTAAAAAAGAGAACCTACTACCAGCCTCCCCGGCCTTAGTTGAATTGGTCTTCCCCGGGTGGAGGTCCACCGATGGGGTCTCACGAACACCACACTACAAGAAAACTAATTTTTTCCGGCACTTTTTTCTTAGTATTATTTAAAAATGCCGAGAATTTTCTTTTTACCAGCATTTATTTATAAGTATTGAAAATTCACAACATTTATATTGACGTGCCACATAAATATAACATTTTTTAATTAATACTGAAATAAATGTTGTATTTTTTTCTTATTTTATAACTAATGCCACTAAATTAGAAAAAAAAAAGCTCCTTCCACGTAAAATAAATATGGGGGGTCTTTTTTTCATTAAAAAAAACACTTACTTTTGTCCCAATTTTTGGCGGGCAAAGTCATATATGCTCCAATCTTTCTCCCATTGAGAATCTATCTCCCATCACGTTCTCCTCTATCCCGTTTCTACCTCAATCTCACAAACCTAATCATCAACAAATATCTGCCTCAATCTCACCCATCACTTTCTTGGAACGATTTTTTCTGTTTCCCTGTTATAAAAGGAAGAGGGTGCTCTCATCCATCATCGTTCAATTTTTGGTGACGTTGGAAATCCAGACCGACTTAGAGTTTTGATCTTTGAAGCTTTAAGGTAAGTTACGCTTTTCTTTTATTTCGGTGTATTTTTTTATGTTTTGCAGAAATTGGGTTTTGATTGGCTTATATCGGTTATACAGGAACGAGTTTTCAAAACCAGAGCTCCGAGTTTTGATCTTTGAAGTTTTAAGGTAAGTTACGTTTTTTTTTGTTTTATTTCGGTGTATTTTTTTATGTTGCATATATTGGGTTTTGATTGGCTTTTCTCTGTTATACAGGCAATAGAGGCAACGAGTTTCCAAATAACCCTTGATTACCAAAATATTTTCTAATACGTGCAACTATATATACCTGTAAGTTTTTAAACCCATACTAGTCTCATTACTCTTTCTCTCTTTTTTCTCTCATTATTTTGGTTCTGAATTGTCATGAATCAATAATATTTTGACATCTATAGTACTTAACTCTTTGTTATTTTTTCAGATTTGACATTATATAATCATGTATATGAAATAGTGTAATCATTATTTTTTCATAACATTTGTGTTATACAAAATTTATGCATATAGATAATGGTTACGATATACACTTTAAATAAGGAAAAACTAGATATTTTTTGTGGTTGTAAGAAGATAAAAAGGAAAAAAATAGTACAAAATTGATAGGGGGTGTTATTAGGGTAATTATTGTTATGTAATCTTTGTTTTGTTATAATTTGTTTTTTTGTGAGAGAAAAAAGTACTAAATTTTTTTTATTGTAATTGATGTGCGGGAGAAAAAATTGGTAGATATTTTTAATTTCTTAGTTGTTGCTGTTTTTTGGTTCTATTTATATAATTAGATGAAGTATAGACAAAATGAGATTTATCCACGACCTAACGTATTTAGTTGGATTTTCTAATCTATTTTTGGTAACTACCAAATTTTTTTCACTCTTTCATTTGTTTCAATTGATTAAAAAAGTCCAGTTCAACGTAAATTTAAATCACTCCCTATGATATCATCTTTGTGTAACTCTTACACCATTGTTCTAATTGATTAGTATTATTTTAATCATCTAAATCGATGCGTTCTTTTACAATAGGGGGTTATATACATATTTTCCCATATTTATGTATGTGTGCATTCATGTGCGGATATGTATGTGTCACATCAACCTTTTAGCTTGATATGTACATAATAGTGATTACATCTACTTCTATAATAGTGATTAACGAAGAAACTTCATCATTGTTATTCTGAATGAGATTACTTCATTTGTTATTTTACTTATTTAGGCCAATTAAGAACTGTTAATTTCCATCAAGGAATTTTTAAGTGGATAAATTTAGTTGAAGAACCATTTGTTTCTTAGGATTTGCAGTGTTAGTTTATCTTCCTCCTTCTCCCATTTTTCATTAGCCTTCTACCTCAAGAAATATTAATCCACCTTGAGATGCTTTGCCAGAAAAGATATAGCAAGACTCATATTCTGCCTATTTTAATTGTTAGGAAAATATTTCATGGTGCATGAGATTAGGCATATACCAACTCTGTTTAGTGATCCTGGGAAGCTTAATAGCATGGTTTTCTCTTTGTGAAAGAACTTGCATCAGGGTTTTCCAATGAATCCCGCTCCGTATATTGAGATTAATCAGATGGATGTTGGTTGTTGTTGCAACATTATCGATTATCAC
Source organism: Sambucus nigra (assembly GCA_949130495.1). Lineage (NCBI taxonomy): Eukaryota > Viridiplantae > Streptophyta > Magnoliopsida > Dipsacales > Adoxaceae > Sambucus > Sambucus nigra. Next base: position 5,147,611 of record CASBWL010000026.1, read on the forward strand.
TTGCATTCCTGCGAATTGCATCACTTGAGTGAACGAGTGTACTTAGTGGCATGCCAAAAATGCAAGATTAGTACACGAAGAGAGACAATTCGTGTATCTTATTTGCTCATCTTCCCTTGTAATTTTGATCATTCCTAATTCTCTCCCAATTTTGAAGTGTAGAGCTTCAATAAAATAGAAAATAGTCCGCTTGACTGGATTACCCTTATCAAAAGTGTCTCTCCACAACAAGCGATCCTTCTGCTTGCCAAATCGAATTGCTTATAGCCTAACTTTTCGGCTGCTTCTAAAGAAGATGAGCATGTTCAACGTCTCTCGTTTCTTCTATCAACAGACCAGGGAGAGAAGAACCGGTAAGGATGGATAATCAAAAAATAAGCCATTAACCATTCGGGTGGATAACTCGATATATCTCTCTCCTGCCACCCTCATGATTTCATCAGTCGATAGTTTTTGGTGTCCACGTTAGTGTAGTTTCCTAGATCACTTACATTTTCATCTCTAGACTTTTCTACTCTTTCGTATTTGTTCAGGAGCTTCATAGACGGTGTGGAAATGGCGTATGAATTTTTAGTAATTATGTCACTAAGTTCAGAAATTGGTGTTTGATATTTCCCCTTCTTTGTAGCTTCATAATTTTGGTTCAAATTGTTTTGCACCCAATAATTTGAACTGCTTTTGTGTCCATATTTAGCTCTTTAAAGACAAAGGATCTATCCCTCAATAACATTCTATTTCAAATGTTGGTACTTGATTGCTTTTAGCGATTAGTTCCTCGTTTTCATACCCTTTAAGAAGATTATACCCTCTTTGAATTTCATTGAAATTGAAGGAAGGGAACAGGGGATACTCCATATCAATGAAGAAATCGATCAGCAGGCTGTTCTATCTTTAAGTCAAATGATTATGAGAACTCAGTTCATGTCACTTTTGTGTGCTTATAATTATACAATTAAACTAATTAAAAATGTTACAGACAAAAAGGTAATGAAAAACTGTGATGGTGAGGTTTTTTCATTGATCAGAGCCAAAGGAAAATGACTCTAAGGGAATGACAAGTTGACGTACCCTTATAGTGTGTCATGAGACACTGAGATCTATACATTGCTCAAAGTCGCGGTATTGGTCTATGAATCGGACACTCAATTTTTGACTCGGTATCGATATCGGTATCAGGCGATACGCAACTATACACTATTTAGAGAACTCAACAAAATTGGAAAAAAATACATAAAGGTTTTAAAAAATAAGAATAATAATATGGCTCAATTAGACAAGTACAAAATTATCATTTAGTATGCATAACATTATCTAATTGTTTATACTGAATCATCATTTAGTATGCATACCATTGTTTAAATAAATATATATTTAGTAATATATTCTTTGTGAATGTTATTATAGTACCTATTAATAAGGATATATATATAATGTAAATAATCACACAATTTAAGGATAGAGGAATAATGATACGTTTTAATACAAATTAAGTAAATACAAAAAGAAGGTTAAATGAGAGATAACCCCTTTAGTAACACTATAAGAAAAGAAATGAGAGATTCAATCAAAAAATCCGATTTGGGGATCACAAAACATCATATACCTTGTATCGAAATGAAAAAGATTGTTTCGATCGTGATATGGATGCAAAATTGAGGAACAATTGAGTGAGTTAGAAGTTGAGATAGAGAGATCGGTGCTTTGTAATTTATATCATCTCGATCGATATATCACCAATATGGGTCTATACTATCATGATATCGCCGATATGGGCTGATTCTACCGTGATATCACTGATATGACTCGATACTACCGAGAAATTACTGATATGGGGTCGATTCACACCAATAATCAAAAACTCAACTCGTAATTCGGAATCAGATTGGTGGGTAACGATACTTAGTCAACTCGGTCGTATCGTCGCGGTATCGGCCTTGACTTTGAACCATGGATCCATATGGTGATAATTTCATTACTGAGATAAGGACAATTGACCATTTGTGCAATGATGCTTGTTAGCTTTTATGCAAAATATGTCGTAAACATAATCTAGGCTTCAATAGAAATGCAACCATGTAAGGTTTGACAATGACTAAGATACAAATAAACTTATCTATTTTTGTTGTTGTTGTTGTCTTTGATTGAAATTGAAATCAGATAATATTAAATGGTCAGTTTTAGTTTGTACGGTTAAAAAAATCAAATATTTCCACATTTCGTGTAGTGTTCATAGCCTTGCTGGTGGCTTCATCGGCTTTAGCCTAACTTGAATTTTATCTCCTGTAAGGAGTCAACTACCTTGGTAGCAGCTTTGATGTTCCAAAAATCATGTATGTTGACATAAATACAATTGAACAAAATTTATTTATCTAATAATTACATGACAACCATGTTAATTGAACCTCCAAGATGAAAGAGAATGGATGGGGTTACTTTCCAATTAACAATCAGAGACTTCCCATTGTTACCAAGAGTACAAGAATTCCCACAACAAAACAGCTTAAGTAACAAATTAGCTTGATACAAAGATGACTCACTGAATTCAATTTCCACTATTCTAAACCTAGAAAAAAATGTTAGGTTTAGAATGCAGTGCCACAAACTCTGCACAAATTCTCAAAAGTGATGACAAATTGTATCTATCCCCTATGCTGGTATTGAGTGACTGACTTGATGCATTTATTATACAATAGACTCACTTTAATATTAGTATACACTAGACTCACTTTAATATTAGTATACACTAGTATACACTAGAGAGAAGCTTTAATATTAGATTAGAGGGACTTACCTGATGTTTTACACTTATAGTTATACATTGGTCCATTTGAGATAAGACTTCAAATTCAGTTCCATGAGAGAATAAAAACCAAATTGTGTTAGCAGAGTTAACCTCAACTTTATCATTCCCGAGCTTCCTATTGCAGCCCAAATTATTTATTAAACATCTAATAGGAATGTATTATTTTTATTTGTGGATAACTGTTTAGTAAGTGATTAAATTTGAAATTTTTAGAATAGATATTCGTAGTTATATTAGTAATTATCCTTTAGAATTTTTGTACGAGTAGAATTAGGACTAGTTAGAATATAACTAAATGTAACAACTTATTATTGATGATTGAATGTTAAACATTTATTTCAGATTCAATAAATTACATAGTTTTAGTTTATTTTCCTTTATGTTCTTTGTGCTACATCATTTTGGTATCAGAACACAAACTTCAATCCCAGTGTGATCTCAATGCATCGTCATTCATCACATTTTTCTACCGCCATTCCCAACAATCAGCCACCGCTGCATCCTAACCCTACAACTGGGCAGAGTGGCTCTATTATAAAAAATGGCGTCCGACAGTTATGAAGAAACCTCTCCTACACTAAATTGATTAAAATAAAAAAAAATCTCTGAAGAAGAGAGCACAGATTACTAAAGTAAAGAAGGAATTACATTTAATCTATAAACGAAAAAACTATAATTAAAGTGGGGTGTGATTAATATTAGTATATATGATTGGATTGTATACCTAGTATACTATTTCTTTACAATTTACTTGGTGTTCTAGTTATGCTCTATCTCTGTGCGCGCATTATGTAATTCTAATGCAGAGTGTGAAATCCTTGTCTTTTTAGAGAAGTCCCATATGTAGTAGTTAAGTATAATTTGGTGAATACTCCCCCCGTCCCAAATTCCCTCCGTTTATCTAAAGGTTATCAGAATGATACTACATACGAACAATCATGATAATATATGATTCTCGATGCGAATTTCTTGAGAATGAAGTACTTGAAGCGCTGAAACCACAAACAAGCTTGAACAATCTCAAAATTGAATTCTATGGAGGCCTAGAGTTTCCTAGTTGGGTCGGGGATCCTTCATTCTTTAATATAACACACTTAAAACTTGGTCACTGTGAATAATGTATGTATTAATGCCAGTCACACAGCTACCCTCACTTAGGGAGTTGTGTATTAAAAATATGTTCGGGGTAAAAAACATTAGTTTGGAGTTGTATGGAGCTCATCCTGTTCAGGTTCTTTATTTTTCGTCACTTAAGATTGTCAGGTTTGAGAACATGAAGTGCTGGGAGGAATGGCTTACTTCTTGTATAACAGATGCTGATGGAAGTTGGAGGATTGTATCCTCGCCTTCGCGAGATTACTCTACATAATTGCCCGAAATTGTCCAAGGTTATACTTCCAAGGATTCGATCTCTATATAAAGTCAATTTTCATTTTGAGTTGCTTGAATCTGGAGCCAGATTTGGAGAACTTTTGGCTACACAGTAGAACTATATCATCACTTGAATCTATTGATATCAACAGTTGGATGAATCTGAAATTCTTACCTGAGTTTTTGTTTCGTTTCAATCGTCTCACCACATTGATCATACACACCTGTTCTAGGATGGAATCCTTTCCAGAAATAGGTTTGCCCCCGAGCCTGAGAGAACTTGAAATCAGTAATTGTGAGAAGCTGAAGTCACTGCCTGATGTTCAGATGAAAAGCCTCACATCATTGGAAGTACTGAGAATAAGAGATCGTCCAAGTCTCTATTCCTTTCCTCGAGGGGTCTGGACTCCAAACCTAAGAGAACTTAGAATTGGGGAAGTCAAGCAGCCCATCTTAGAGTGGGGGATACAAAGGCTTCCAACCTCTCTTGTTTCATTCTCCATTAATGCTTTTTTTTTTTACTTTTTTACAACTGAGAGTTATGAAGCATGATTATACAGAATTGTAACTGAAACTTTTGAAATATTTCAAGTGCTGGGAAAGATTATTATAGCATTGAGGTATGCAAGGCATTCTGTAGGTAGACTTAGAAAGGAATCCATAAGGAAATCATTAATGGGCTCGACGGTTGCCACCCCAACCGGTCTGCACCTCCCTCCTTGATCTACCCTCTACCCTTTTCCACTTCTCACTATTCCCTTTGATTCCTCCGATGTCAACAGTGTCTCCACCAGTAGTGGTGGAGCTTTATATATACCCCCAATCGAAAACCAAGACTTAACCCTAAACTCCAGATCAACCTTTCCAAATTATTGGTTGATTTTTCCCCAAAACATCTCTGGAATAATATCAATTTTTAGAAAAGGTGGCAATGGTAATCCCAAGAATTTAGTTGTTGCAGTTGTCAATGGTGTAATGTATATCGTTTTCACATCAAAATCAACAAAAATTTCATCATCAGAGTCATTATTAGCAATGTTTGTACCAGTCCCAGTACCTTTACCCCCTTCAGCATTGTATTAAAATCAGGATATTTAGAAATACCAAGACCACAAGCTCCCAGGGTCCTGAATTTAACACTGTACACATAAGCTTCTAGCGTGGTGGTGGAAATGGGATGTTGTTGATTTTCTTTGTTATAAGAGGAAGACAAGGCTATTGTTTTTATTTTAACTTCTGGTTCAACTGAAGAAAATGAACATGAATGTTTTGGTTTTCTTTTAGGAATTCTGCGTCGAATGTGACGGTCTGAGGAGTGAATTTGAGACCCCGTTTAATGGGAAACTTACGATGAGTTTTCCATTTGACACCCCATTTGCACCCCCATTCTTGGTTGACAACTTTTGGTTTTATTCTCCATGAATGACTATTTTTCGGAACTGGTATGTTTTCTAGACACAAGGAGTCTGTTTTTTGCATCTCTAACAAGACTTGAAATCATTTGCCTAATGAGTCTTATCAATGAAACAATAACAATAAACCAGGTTTACCTATATATATTATTAGTTTATTACTATAAAGATCCCCCCAGATTAAAACTTACTCTATTAAAAAAATTTGGTCATCTTATATTTCCACATAATTATGATTCTTTACCTAAAAAATATGTGGATTACCCTACCCTGTAAATTTATTTTCTTCTATGTGTTTATTGTTCTCTAGGTTTGTGATTTATTTATATGGTTAATGAACTCCTATGGAGCCATGGCTAACTCACAATCCGTACTTATATGATAATCAATATTTTCTCTCAGTGATAGTTTCATTTAAAAAGAAAAGTACACTGTCATTTTATTGTTAATGAAAGTTGTTTTTTTCCATTCTCTGCAGCGTTTGCATGGGTCGTCAAACAAACTGGAATTCTTTGTAAGACGTGAACATTTGAATGAGAATCATATTATATCTTGAACGGGTCCATTAGGTATATGATTTGTGTATTAATCTAAAATGAGAAGCAGTATAGCTACTTGAATTCATTAAACAACGAATCAAGTAACATATTGGAAAGTAGTAGATAAGAAGTGGGTCAATAATATTTCCTTCAGTCGATCACTTGAGTATATTGGATTTTGATTATCAATTAACGATTAAAGTAAGTCAATTAGTCTAATAATAGTACATGCTAAAGTGTAGCTAGGCTTGACATCTTTGATTAATTTTCCTAAGAAAATTATTGACTTAACCACCTATAAATTATTGACTTAACATTTTCGAAAGCAATGATTGGAGAAAATAATCGAGAACAGCCAGGTTGGTTTTATAAACAAATCATGAACAAATCAATTACTAGAAAATTGGGAAATCACAACTCGTTTGCGTTGTTTGCACCATTGCTAGAAATAGTGATGAGAAAGAAATGTTACTTGATTTGGTGGGAAATCAATTACTCCTGTTATAAATAAATTCATGTACAAATGTTGCCCTCTGGTTAAAAAAATGCCCTGGGGAGTTTCTATTTGAAATTATCACATGATTCAACAACAATACAATGATGAGAAAGAAAGAGTGACACCACTGGGTAATAGATTCCACAAACAAACATCAAATATTAATTTTCAATCAAACATTTAAAAACTCATTTATCGAAAAAACTTAGACTCGTAACAAGTCGATAACATTGTAAAGTTATTTTTTTACATTTGAATGCCTCATCCTTAACTACATTCATTATGAAATTATCCCGTCTCTCAACATCTCCACATACATTTGAAGAAGGTTGGAAAGATATGGAATAATTGGAAAGCAGAGGTGACGAAACATTACCGTGCCTTTGATACCGATGAAGAGAGATTGAAATATTGCCCACCTAGAGTAAAACTAGAGCAGTGGTCGCAACTTGTTATGTATTGGGGAACTCGTGAGGCAAGGGTATGGATGTATTACTACCACCGAAGTTTTATAATTCAAGTTAAACATATATTTTAAATATATTTTTGCAATAGAAAACGAGTCAAAGAAATTGTCGAACTTAAAGTTGGTCCAAGTAAGTTACCTTACCTTGGTCACCGTTTGAAAATAGGTATTATACAGATTTAAGTTTAACTCGTCATCTTGTTTAATGCCAGTTGCAATCAAATTAAATGAAGTGACTCTATTTTTATGAGAATAATCTAGCATATATCATGTATAACTAAGTTATTTTACTGTCGATAAATCATGGTTATACAACAATGCTTATATTCATAAATCAAAATGGTTTTATTATTCTTTTAAAGGATGAGTATACACCTTATTATCTTAAAGTTGTATGATATGTCATTTATATACTAATTTCTAGTTCAATTCAGGGAATTCACTCAATCATTTATGACATGACTTCTCCAACTATTTTGGGAATTCTTTTCAATAGGATAGAGAAGCATTTATATCAAGTCACAATTCTTAAAATAAAAAGTTCTCTAGAACACCAAAGTTTTAGTAACTATTGTAATGTTCTTCAATTATAGTTGAAAGGTATTCAACTGAGTGCCCCCACTATTCTCTTGGTATAACATTGAGAATCTGCATATAATGTGCCCCGTTATATCTTTAATTCTTAAAAATAAAATCTAAACTCATAGTGCTTAAACATTAAAATTAATATTTTAAAGAGAAGTTACGATAGAATCATTTTATACGTATGTTGACTTATTCTACGTTCATACAAAACCTTTGATTTATAGGTTAGGACATTATTTCGTCGACCTTTAAACCCTATGACATGTTTGATTGAAGGCATAGCAGGGAAGCTTCAAAGAATGCATTCAACGTGTCGTGTTTCATGCCATGTTTTATCTTTATGTTCCAAGGATCTATCAGGTATGAATGCATAAAAATTTTGATCCTTGGAACTTAATACCAGGTGTTAGTTTTTATAAAAATGTTTGTTTTTTAAAATATTTTTTAAGGAAAAATATTTTTTGTTTTTAAATTGTTTGAACTAATTTATATATTCATTCAAACGATATTATTTGTTTGTTCAAATGAACATCAAATGAGATTTTTTCTAATGACATAACTGTAAGGACAAAATTTCCAATTGAGTCCATTTGTATGTATTGGACTTATTCTCGGAACAGAACTTGTTTTGTATCATAGATAGATTTTTATATTGTCACGATTCCCATAAAGTATATGACGTGCTTGTTTAGAAGATGTTGCAGGCCAGCTTCAAAGATATATCATACTGAGTTTTATTTTTGCATGTTTCACGTCTTCACTCAGATTGCATTTTCGAATATCTCTCAAGTATGAACACATTATGTTTATGGAGTTTCGAAAGAGTTTTAAATGATGGAAACTTTATTTAAAATTATTTAAAATGATTTTAAAATGTTTAATCTTCGTTTATTCTGAGATATCTACTGTTTAGAGTCGTGTGAATTCTCACTTTAGTTTTTGAGACTTCAAACGATATGTGATGTCGTTTGAACGACATGTCACCATTGTTAGAATGACACATGCATCTCGTTAGAACGACTTGCCAACTTAGAAGTTTATTTAACAATTTTTTCTCTCGGAATTTCGTGGAGGTGTAGAACCAAAAATATAGTTTAACATTTTGATTTTTCTTCACAAAAGTTTTCTATGGTTTTCAAAGATCAAAACCATCCTTAGAGTTTAAAAAATTCGATCTTTCATATACTATTACTATTGAGATCTTATTTGCAGCATCTAGGGGTTGTTCATCACTTTGAACATTATTCATTGGTTTTGTAGTGAAGAAATAGATGAGTCTACATTTCGAATCGTAAACGGTTGCTAAGCTGCATTGGTGGACACCGAGGTACTCGTGGATGCATGTGATGTGGATGAGTATTGTAGAAGGACTTATGCGTGGGCACTATGGAGGAACGATAAAGAGAAGAAGGTCATCAAGGTATGTGGGGATTGAGTCATTGTGTAAGTCTGTCTGTCTTCCTTTGTAAAATTGTATCATAGTGATTGTCTGGCTTGGGCCGTTTGAGATTTTTTCCCTTAGTGGTTTCCTCGTACATCCAACATTGTGAACTTGTTTATTTTACTTGCTATAATCATCTAGATGCATTATTTAGATTAAACAAGATAAATTTGGGCTTAACTGAAATTTATTCACAAACTTGGTGCATGTTTAAATTGAAAAAACTTTTTGAAAGAAAAATTATTTAGGACATCCTTAAAGAACATTTGAAAAAAAGGGGACTGCAAATTGGTATCAAAGCTATAAACATTTTTTGTGTGTGTTAATTCCTTGTGCTTTTAAGGATGAATTGTAAAAATTTAGAAAGTTTTAGAGTTCCTATTTTTTATAACACAAATCATGTTTATTGAAAAATGAAAATGAGAAGTGATTGAAATTTAATTAATGAGCGTGTGTGGTTAGTGGTTGAAAAGGGTTGGACTCCAAAAGTGACACAAGAGGGAGAGGCCACTAATTTGAAACTCGTTGAGTCATGGATCGAAGCCGAACATAGACTTGCACTTTACAATTCTATAGGTCTTCCTCGCATGTCACACATGAAGAGTGTAATAGAATCATGACATGTGAAATTTCAAAAGAAAATAGGTATATTATTGCACTTACTCATGAGGGCACTAGCATGGTCAGGGCGTCTAAATTTTAAAACCTCACTACACAGTTTGAGATAATTAAGATGTTAGAGAGTGAGTCGTTTGATGAGTTTTATGCTATACTGTCCAACATAGTCAACTCATCATTTAATTTGGGAGAGAAAACACCCAACAACCAAGTCATAAAGAAAATATTAAGGTCGTTGCCTAGTATATTTGATCCCGAAGTGACCGTTTTAAACTCATTGGGTGTACTTGAATCAACGAAACTACAAGAGCTTTTAGGCGACTTAAAAACTTATGAGCTTTACATGTTTACCTCCAAAAAAGTGCCAAAGAAAGAAAAGGGCATTTATTTGAAAAACTGGAAGGAGGAGACTAAAATTTTAAATGATGATTCTGATTCCAATTTTGATGATGTAGCCTTTTGCCAAAGAAGTTCAAAAAGTTTCTTAAGTTCCAAATGCAATCGAAAGATGCCAAAAGAATTGAGAAATCCAAGAACAACAAGGTCTATTTTTACACTAAGAATAAGAGTGAGAACGTTAAGAGGTATGAATAAGATAGGTGTTTTGGTTATCAGGGTTATGGTCACAAGGTAGTGGAGTGTACCACTAGACTTAAGAAGGATGGCAAGAAACCAATAGCATATAACACCACCTTAAGTGATAGTAAAATGAAAGAGGGAGAGAGTTCCCCGATTGACCATACCTTTGTAATATTCATGGCATGTCATGTGAGTGATGAATATAAATATTCTTATGAAGATTCTCATATGAATGACACTTCTAAGTCCGTTGACTGTGAATCTTAAGTGAGTGAGGGTGAAGCGAGTGAGGAAGAGGAGATTGAAGTGGGAGAGTTGCTAGTCGCCTTTAATGATTTGTATAACGAAGCGATAAAGGTGAAAAATGCAAAATTTAAATTGCAAGCTAAGTTGAATGAGCGTGTTGTAGAAAATAATGATGCTTTGATGGAGGATCTTAGGTCAGTGGAGAAGAATCTTAGGGAGAAACTAGAATACATTGAGAAAGAGAGAGATAGTCTTCGGGTTTAAATCGAGGCGTTAGATAAAGAGGTTCTAGAGTTTGAGGATTCTAGGAATTTTCTTGAGTCTATGATTTATGAGCTTGGGGAGACATTAAGAGATTCAAGTAGGGTGGAGTTTGATTTGGGGGCAATCTTAGAAAAGTTGCATAGGATTTTAGGCACCATCCAAATCAAAGGAGATAGGTGTGGTATAGGCTATGATGATCATGTTGTTACCATTCCAAAAGCCACTACCAATCGTGTGAGAGAGCCGACTCGGAACATTGGGAGAGGTCCACATTTAGGTCACATTCCTCACCGTGTTTACACTTGTTCCTATTTCGGTACGAAGGGTAACGTTAGGTATTTTTGGTATGACCTTAAAAATGCTCATAGGAAGTTGAGGAATAAAGTCGTTTCGGTTCCTAAAACCCCCATGCATCATTACACACCTACTTGGGTTAGGAAATCGATCTTTAGAGGCTTTAGTAATTAAACTTCATGATTCTTGTTTGGTTGCACTTGATTATTCCCATGCTAAATCTGAAGGATGACTGTGTTGCGATGTTTGTCATACGCTAGTCTTCGCTTCTTGATATATTTCTTCGTAGTGTTATAACACGTGTATCTCTCTGTATTATATTTTTCATTTATTTGAGTGTTATTTGAAAAATACAAAAAGATTTTTTTGTGCTAAATTTTTTGAAAATACAAAAAGATTTTTGGTTTCATATATTTTTGAAAAATACAAAAAGATTTTATTTCTGGATCAAAAATATTTTTAGAAAAATACAAAAAGATTTTATTTTTGGGTCAAAAATATTTTTAGAAAAATAAAAAGGATTTTTGTTTTTTTGTGTCTTGAGTTTTCATGTTTGATGTGGCATATTGGTGTGCTTGGACCCCCATCACTTCATTATACACGTGGCTAGGACATTTGGTCATAATTGTTGATGCATTGAATGATCTTAACCATTGTCTTAATGGAGTTGTTTCGATGTTAATATGCATTTGGATTAGACTTTTTATATATGCCGTCTTTGCACACATGCACGAGTTTATATGAATGTTTGACATCTCATGCAAATTTGAGTTTGGTGAGACGTTCTTATCTCAATTTTATCATCTATGTGTAATTAGACTTTGGAGGAGGTGTGCATGTAAGAACCGTTTTACCATTGTATTGATATTGCTTATATTGAAAAAAATGATGCGTGTTCACGGAAAAGGGCTGCGAGAAATAATAATCTCATCTTGAATGCCACCGTTTAAAAGTGCCCGAGAAAAAAATAAGGCAATAAAAAGAATCATACCAAAAATAGGGCCAACAGTATTTCTCTAAGTTGAGAAAAATAGAAACCACATAAGATCTTAAGAAAGTAAAAATAAATATTTGAGGGTGTTTGGATGGAAAAATAAACGGGTTTGCACCACGAATCCTAATGTTGAAAAACTTATCATGACTCTATTGTTTGTTAAATCGTCAGAATTCCGGATATGTGTGCATGTTGATTTTTTAGCTCGTTAAGCTCAATATATTAATTGTCACATATGGCTAAAACTATGTTTGATGACATTTAGCTATCAATTAGAGCTTCTTGACCGTTTCGATGTGTTCATGTTGTGACTCATTTGTTATTGTTCATGCCCATTCACTCCATATCCATGTTTGAGCACATTGATACTTTGTTACCTTGAAACTAACATTATTTTTTTGTTTTATTTTTCAGTTTCGAGTCTATTTTGCTATTGTTTCGTATCTCTAGTACTTGTTTAGGTGAAATTTTTTCACTGGAAAGAACTTTAACTTTTTTGGAATTGGAATACAAAATTTGCTAAAGTCATTCACATGACTTCTGGACATCATTTGAATGACATGTCCAAGTCGTTCATTGTTTGGTTCTAACAAAACTTTTTTTAATGCATCGATTTTGTCATATATGGTCGTTAGAAGGGTCTTTAGATTGATTTATCGAATGACAACACAATTTTTTAGGTCGGTTGATGCTCACTTAAAATAGCGTGCTTGTCATGCAAACGACATGTCTTCATCGTTTGAATGATCCGCCTGGATTTTTGAGCCCTTATTCTGTTTCAGTACCTCCTTCGTATATATGATTATATCATTATATTTTAGTTCTTCTGGGTTCATTTGGACAGTTTACATGAAGTCGATATTGGTTACATGATTTGATTCTTATGTCGCATCGATTCGTTTAGTCATATATTTCCTTACTTTGACGATTATTTGCTAGATACGAGTTGGTATCATTTGATTATGATTAGCTGGAATTCCATTTTTATATAAATATGCTTCATTAATTATTCTCATTCTAGATATTTGGTTGATTGTTAGCCTTTTTCACTTATTATCTATTTAAGACAAAAAGGCGGAAAGATGTATGTCATGTAGGGGGAAATTTTTTTATGAACACATATTCTTTGGATTTACAAATTGGTATCATGTTCTTATGTTCATATTTTGCTTCTATTATATTGTATTGGGCATATTTGTAGACAAGTTGGTATCATGATTTTCTCACATGTTTAACAAATGGTTTGGTTTACATATTGGTATATTTTATACCAATTTTTCCTCCATACTTCACTGGGTATTTTTATGTTTCATGTGTATAGGTATTCTTAAGAGATTCGAGATTTCAAAAATACATCACATTAAGACAACTCATTCTTGTCGAACCTGCATATACTAGTCCTTGTCCTATAATTTTTATTTTTTGGTTTTAGGGGATGGGATTTAGGTGTCATACTACTTGATGGCCTAGATTAGGCATTTCATTGTTTGGGTTTTGTATCGAAATAGTCAAAGAGGGAGATTTATAAGGATAAAATTTTCAATTGAGTCCGTTTGTATGTATTTGACTTATTCTTGGAACAAATCTTGTTTTGTGTCATATATATATTTTTATATTGTCACGATTCCTATAAAGTCTATGACGTGTTTATTTACAAGACGTTTAGGCCAAGGTTCAATGATATATCAGGTTGAGTTTTATTTGTGCACGCTTCACGTCTTCATTCTGATTGTATTTCGAATATCGCTCAGGTATGAACGCATTATGTTTATGGAGTTCGAAACGAGTTTTAAAGGATGAAAATTTTATTTAAAGATGATTAAAATGATTTCAAAATGTTTTATCTTCATTTATTCTAAGATATCAACTGTTTAGAGTTGTGTGAATTCTCACTTTGGTTTTCGATACTTCAAACGGCATGTGAAGTTGTTTGAACGACATGTCACTGCATTAGAACGACATATGCATCTCATTAGAACAACTTGATAACTTAGAATTTTTATTTAAAGATTTTTTTCTCTCAGAATTTAGTGGGGGTGCAGAACCAAAAATATAGTTTAATAGTTACGTTTGTCTGCACAAGTTTTCTAAGGTTTTCAAAGATTAAAACCATCCTTAAAGTTTAAAAGATCTATGCTTTCATATACTATTTCTATAGAGATCTTTTTTTGCACCATATCGGGTTTGTTCATCACTTTGAACATTGTTCATTGGGTTTTGCATTGAAGAAACATAGGAGTCTGTGTTCCGAATCGTAGACGGTTGCTAAGCTTCATCGGTGGACACCAAGGGACTCGTGGATTCATGTGTTGTGGACGAGTATCGTAGAAGGACTTCTGTGTGGGAACTGTGGATGAACGATTAAAGAGGGGGAGATCAACAAGATTTATGGGGATTGAGTCGTTGTGTAAGTCTGTCTGTCTTCCTTTTAAAAATCGTATCATAGTGATTGTCTGGCTTGGGCCGTCTAAGATTTTTTCCCTTAGTGGTTTCGTCGTACATACAACATTGTGAACTTGTTTATTTTACTCGCTATAATCATCTAGATGCATGTTTAGGATCAAACAAGATAAATTTGGGCTTAACTGAAATTTATTCACAAACTTGGTGCATGTTTAAATTGGAAAACGTTTTTTGAAAGAAAAATTGTTTAGGACAGCCTTAAAGAACATTTGAAAAAAAAGGACTATAACGACATATGCATCTCGTTAGAATGACTTAAAGACTGACTTTTTATTTAAAGAATTTTTCTCTCAGAATTTTGTGGGGTTGAAGAACCAAAAATACATTTTGACTATTTAGTTTTTCTACACAAAAGTTTTCCAAGGTTTTCAATGAGTAAAACCACCCTTAGAGTTTAATAGATCCTTGCTTTCATATACTATGTCCATAGATATCTTATTTGCACCATATGGGGTTTGTTCATGACTTTGAACATTATTCGTTGGGTTTTGTGGTGAAGAAACAAGGGATTCTATGTTTCGAATCATAGACGGTTTCTAAGATGCATCGGTGGACACCAAGACACTCTTAGATGCGTGTGTTGTGGACGAGTATCGTTGGAGGACTTCTGCGTGGGTATTGTGGAGGAGCGATTAAAGAGAAGAAGATCGTCAAGGTTTGTGTGGATCGAGTCATTGTGTAAGTGTGTATGTCTTCCTTTATAAAATTGTATCATAGTGATCGTCTGGCTTGGGCCGTCCGAGGTTTTTTCCCTTAGTGGTTTCCTCATACATCCATCATTGTGAAGTTATTTATTTTACTTACTTTAATCATCTAGATATATGTTTAGGATTAAACAAGATAAAATTTGGCTTAACTGAAATTGGTTCACAAACTCGATGCATGTTTAAATTGGGAAATGTTTTTTGAAAGAATTTTTTTGTGACATTTTTAAAGCACATTTGAAAAAAAGGGCCCTATAAAAACAAGTATCGTTTGAAGCTTGTTCGGAGTTGGTTAGAACGAGATGAGTTTTTAGTTCGAAGGATTTTTCTTTTGGTTTGAAAGAGATATACAGTTTCGTTGAAATGAACTCCTATTTTCATTCGAACGAGTCCTAAAAAACATACCACATCGAAAAACATGTTTTTAATAAATTGGAGTACTGTCATTAGTTTTCAGAGATACTTTTAGCGAAAAACACTTTCCCATACGTATCCAAAAAATCCTAAACCCTAGTTTCACCTAAAATATTTGAGATCCAAATTTAAATCTTTATTTGTTTTGATATCTCATTTAGCACAAAGGTTTTACTCATTATCATCTTTATTGAGTATGTTTCATATGGTACATTATATAGCTGTTGTTTACACACAGTGGACTCCATGGTGTGGTGTTGTGGTGAAAACGTGGTGTGTCCATGTTCTAGATCACTTGATGGTAGATGAGACTTCTCGATGAACACCGAGTAGTGTGTGGACTCACATATCATTGCAGTTACACAGGCGGACTCTGCATGTCACTATGGAGGAATGATTGAAGATCGAAGATGCTTCAAGGCTTGCGAGGGCATCAAGTCATTGTGTAAGTCATCTGTCCACTTTTGTAAGTAATAATCATAAATAATTTTTTTGGCGGGGTCATCCGAGGCTTTTCCCATTATGGGTTCTCCTCATACATCAATCATTGCATGATTGTTTACTTTAGTTTATCCTGCTATCAACTAAACTTGTTTACACAATTGTCATTTAAATTTTATGGATATGATTAATTCCTTTTATGTTAAATATTTAATTTGAAAAATTAAAAATTGCCTTTTGGTTAGACCATTTCATACACCCTTGAACTTGAAATTGGTATCAGAGCGAGAACACTAAGTTTTTGTGTTAGTTCCATGTTTAGGCATGAATTCTAGTGGTTTTTATATGGAGGGCCAATTGTTTTCTAAACCATCTATATTTTGTGGGTCTAATTATGCATAATTAAAGATGCATATGAAATTAACATTTAGGGCGATTAATTAGGGGGTATGGAAAGAGATGTTTAGAGGGTGTTCCCCACCCATAACTTTAGTAGGTGAAGTTCGTGTACCTAAACTTGTGGAAACATGGTGTGAGGATGGGCATAAGTTATGTAATTTTAATTCACTTTGTTTGAATGTGTTGTTTTTTGTCGTCACCATAGAGGAGTTTTTCCATATTATGAAACGTGATAAGTCTAAAGAGGCTTAGGACATACTGCAACTCAGCCATTAAGGTACTTGTGCTGTTAAGGCTTCTAAACTCCAAAACCACCCCACTCATTACGAAACTATTAACATGGAGGAGTGAAAAAAATTTGATGATAGTTATGTTAAATTGTTTGATAGTTTGAACTCCTCATTTAACTTGGGAGAGAGAATACCTAAAACTCAAGTTGTCAAGAAAATCTTAAGGTCCTTACCTGAAAGATTCAATTCAAAAGTTATTGTTTTGAATTACTTGGGTACTTTAGACTCTAAGCGATTCAAAGAGCTTGTGGGTGATCTTCAAACCTGTGAGCTCGACTTGTTTTTGTGACACCCCGCCTGATCAGTCCCAAATTAAATTAGAACAGGTTTCTCAGTTGGTTCATTCTTAGCATCACTATCGAAACTTTTTAATTACTAACCACCTAAGTGAAATTAGACTGGTGCCAAGTTTTATCTTTCATTAATTCAAAGAAATACCCATGAAGAAATAAATCATTAACAATCACAAGCTAACTGAAACCGACCACCGCATATAAATAAGAAACTGGCCGAATAAACTATCTATTAAAATCCAACACAAATGTAAATACAGATAATAAGGGATCTCAAGTATCTGAAATAAATACTAAATAAAAACATGAGCAACATGATCGGATATCTGATAGATAATCCCTAGACTAGGAATAAAAGGAATAGAGGCACCTATCCAAATCCTACAACATCCACATATGCTGCAGCAGCGAATCCCTGGAATGAATCAATCCTGGTATCCCTGATGCTGGACACCTAAAAGGTTTTGAAAATATTTTATAGCAAGGGTTAGAACCCAAAATATTTTGAACACATTTAGCAAATGATTAACTGGCAGAAATAAAATATGCATGAATGCACTTCATATTTTAGTTAGTGTTTCACTCCATTGAGGACAGACTCACCCCTCAACTAATGTGCACACCTAACGTCTTCCTTATACCCCACCTAGTCCTCTACCCCGAAACTAGATACTTGATATAACTCTTGTCAACCTCCCTACTCAATCCCGAGTATTTTAATGTATGACTTATAAGTTACTTATCGCCTTAACTTAGTTAATTGTCTTTCCTTGAAAGCCATATAACATTTACTAGTTATATAATTAATACACTTTTCTCCATGTACTTAAACTTCTCATATATTATTATTCACCCATTATGTACGCACAGTTATCTTATAACAATCACACATATTGAATGTGAATATAACCCATATATAATTAATACAATTCACTACATGTATTTAATGACCCGTATATAATTATTTATCCCATTATATACGTATAACCATATTACAGCATTCACACATATCTTGAATATAAATATAACCCATCCTCTCTAATAATAACTCACTGGATGTATTCCATAAAGTGCTATCACACTAGGTGTACTCGCATAACCTAGTTACCCCCAAGCCTGAATCGCTCACTAACTTGGCCAAAAACATAAACATAATGGAGGCGGTCATATTCCTTCCCTGAAAGTGAGATAAGCCCCTCACCCATATAACGGATGCTATGACCTGGGGATATACTCACCCTACTCCTCAAGCTAGGGTATTCACCCACATCGTGCAACCTCCTCCGATAGCACTAGAGTGTATATATTAATAATATCTAATCACTGATAGTAATATGCACACACCATATATATACTATCGCACCCCATATATATATATAAATATAAAATATCCCAGCTTTGCCGTGTACTGAGTCCGTAACACTATCCTATATTTAGCATCTCGAGTTTATGGTCCAACTCGGATTATTAATTAATTTGCACATTAATTAATTAAATTATTATTGGTGTCACCCAACCAATATATTCAGACTCGCTTTCATGGCCCGAGAATGAAATAATACCCGAGTCTAAATTCCCGACTCCGAATTAATTAGTTTTCAATTTTAATTAATTTAATACTTTGGCATCGCTCAACAAATATACCCGGACTCGCCCACTCGATCTGTATTTAATTATTTTGGAATATTCCCCCCCCCCCCCCAAAATGAACCAAAGTGTGTCACACATAAATCCCTCCCAATCCCAATTACTTTCGCTTATAATTATTAGGAAATTATATTCCATATTTATTTCTCACGAAATAATGTATGGGAATCAAATTTTAAATAAATTTCTCTTATATAACAAAACTTGCCGACCTGTCAAAAATCTTGGGCCATCGATCGATCCATCCCAGCCATCGATCGATCGATCGAACATGTCTTTGTCTTCTCCAACGTTGTTTCATCCATTAACGAATTTCTCCCAACTCCAACCTCTTCTATGGTTCAACCCAAACGTAGACATTAGTTTTAACACATGGGAACATGATTAGGACCTCCCCTAAAACCTCAAACATGACTTAATTCCCACAAATCTGTACTTATTAAAAAATTGGGAAATTTTCGGGCTTTCTTTGTTCAATCCCGATTTCATCCATTTATCCTAATTTCTGTCATCAATCAAAGTTAACTATCTACTCAAAATTATGTAACATGATAAATTCCTACACCAATTCTCCTTTTGGTTTTCCAATTACAAAAACCACATTTTTGTACCCGTTTGTACCCAAAACGAATTTTTGATTTCCACATCACATAAATATGAATTGAAAACATAAATAAATGCTACAAAAATTTAACCACTTACCTTATGTGTTCGTAGGGTCTGATCCAAGTGTGAGATTCTCAAGGTTGATGATGAAACACCCAAATTCGTCCCTAGTCTTGTCTCCAAAAGGGTCCCCAATGCACTCTAACTGCTCCATGTAGCTTTCTCTCAAATCTTAGGATTTAGATTTGTGTTTTCTGTCATTTCCCTTTTCTCATAATTAGGTATTAAAGCTAAATCCCGTTTTTAGCCTAATGGGCCAAGCCCAAGTGACCCAAAAAGCCTCGTGTGGGCCCAGTTATGCCTAAAAATGCCCCGTAACCCGTTTACTACCCCGGGTACACTTTTTCAACTATCTCGGCCCATCCGGACTCAATCGTGCACTCAAAATTGACATCCGAATTAATTTATAAAAATTCCTTATCTCACACCCAAATTAGTCTATACCGACTCCCGACTGAGATAAACAAATGCCGCATCACTAATACACGTTATGACGTAAATAATTTATTATTATTCACTTAGTAATTAAATTTCCCTAAATATTAACCATTCACTCTTCGATTAATATTTAAATAAATATTACCATAATTAATTCAATTAAAATACGAGACACAAGTAATTTAAAATTCTCGAATTAATTAAATATTACATGCACAGAAACACGGGGCGTAATAGTTTTCCTCCAAAAAGAAGAAGAAGGATAAGGGCATTTCACTGGAACTTGAAAGAAAGAAATACGTGTTTCCCATGACGAGTCTGACATCGATTTGGATGATATGGCCGCCATGTTTATGAAAAAGTTTAAAAATTTTCTCAAATTTGGAAAAACATGAAAGATGTAAAAAAGTTTTAGAAAAATAAGTATAAAAATGTTGATCAATTCCCTAAAAATCATAATGATAATTTTAAGAGGGATGAGTCAGATAAATGCTTTGGTTGTAAGGGTTATGGGCATAGGGATGCTAAATGTCTCACTAAACTAAGGAAGGAAGGAAGTAAGGAAAATAAAGTTGTACAATGATACCCCTAGTGATAGTTACCCAAAAGAGGGATATGCTTCCCGCATTGAGCGCAACTACACAGTGTTCATGGCTAGTCACATGAAAAATCTTTTGATAAGGATAATTATGTACATGACAATTTTGTGGCAATTATTTATGATTACCAAGTGAGTGATGGTGGAGAGAGTGGAGAAGAAGAAGATGAAAAAGAGGAGGAGGAGGAGGAGGAAAGTGAACTCCAAGTTTCCATCCATGAGTTGCATAATAAAAAAATCAAATTAAAAAAGACTAACTTGAAATTGAAAGATACATTGAAAGAACATGACATAAGGAATGATGAGAGTACATTTATTGATGATCTTAGAGCACATGATAAGACCCTTCAAGAGATGTTGATGTGTGTTGAGGTGGATAGAGATCACCTTCCTGGGTTGATGGAGATTTTAAAGAAGGACTGCTTTGAGTTTGATGAGGATTCATTTTCTTAGTCTAGGATTGTGGAGTTATAAGACAGATTGATAGACTCGAGTAATGAAAATTTTGATTTGGAATATAGGTAGAAAAATTTGGATAAGAAGTTAGGCATCGTTCGAATCAAAGATGACACGTGTGGGATTGTCTTTGATATTCCAAATGCTTCTCCTAATAAAGCCAAGACCATGATTTAAAAGATTCAACCGTTGCTAGGAATGCTAGAAAAGATCAACCTAAGGGTAACATTCCCCGTGTCTAGATGTACACACATTGTGGTAGGAAAGGTCACTTTGGGCATTTTTGCTTTGATCTTAATGGTCCTAGGAAGTCTAAATCTGGAGTCACTGAAATTCCCAAAACCCGAGAGCATCATGTTTCATCTATGTGGGTTAGAAAATCATATTTAGAGGCTTTGCATGATAGAATTCTTGATTCGCAAATGCTTTCACATTAGGCTTCTCATGATAAATCAAATGGTTTATTGTGTTCACATGTTTATATACACTAGCTTTTGTAATTCATGTTATACGTGTTTGCTATTTGTATGTGGTTTGAGTCATTTTTATTTTTTATTTTTATTCATTGGGTCTTATTGAAAAATAAAAAAATATTTTGTTTTTCTTTCGAGTTTTTTTTTAAAGTTGGTATCATTTTCAAAAATGTTTAAAAACTCAACAAGATTTTTGTTTTATGTGTAGTTTAGTTTTAGACAATTTGTATGAAATATTAGTGTGTTTGAATCCACTTCATTTTATGTTTACATGTGTCTAGTACATTTGATTATGATTTTTAATTCTGAGATTGTTCTTATTCATGCTTGCATGGAGTTATTTGACTTTGATTTGCTAAATGATTCAGTTTGTATATGCCTTTACACACATATGCATGACCACATCTGGATCTTAACTTCAGAGAATAAATTTTGAGCTAAGTCATATTTTCTCCCCCCAATCTTGTCATCTACATATCTTTTGACTATGGGGGATTTATGCATGTAAGAACCATTGCTCGTGAGTTTGATTTTTATTGAAAAATATGAGCGTGAATTTGAAAGGTCTACGAAGGGAGAAATCATCCTTGTGTGAAAGGCCACCTTTAGAAATAGCCTAAAAATTATGAGGCCAAAGAAAATAATAAATTTCCACAGTCATGTTTTTAATATTGATCATAAAAATTGGTATCCTTAAAATATTTGAGTTGAAAATGATAAATGTTTAGATTTTAAGGGTAGTAAGGTTGAAGATCAATGGGATTGCACAATGAATCCTAGTTATGATTAAAATTTCATGATGCTATTGATTTGTAGAATCATCAAAATTATAGGCTTCTGTGTATTGTGCTTGTTTGTTCTTTGATTTCACTTTATCTATCACTTAATGCTAAATCTTTGTTTGATAAAGTTTTATAGTAAAATATAACTCTTTGGATATTTTAGAGGGATTGGGTCATAATTATTTTGTTTCTAGTTCTAACAACCCGCCCTTTTGGAGACAATTAAATTCCATAATTAAGTATAAATTAGAATTTGGAGAATTTCTCGAAATAGTAATTTTTGAGATTTTCGAGGAATGAATGATTTTTGATGGATGTTGAGATTATTCTTGGGACTAAATAGGTCTAAATATTTTAATTACATGTCACCGTGGAGTATAACGACAAAAGAGGTAAGATGTTGAGTAGAAAACTCGCATTTACTTTTATGGGTTAGAATAGTGATTTGTGGTCAAGTACCTCGGATGGAAATTTCGACTACACCATGAGTCTCGGAATGTCCGAGATAGTCGGAAAAGAGTGTCTGATTGTCGAAATTGAGTTCTGGGTAATTTTGGAGTTTAACGGGCTCGTAATTGAGTAAACGAGTCGTTTTTGGGTTTTAAGGGGTTAAACCCTTTTCTCTATATATAAAGAGGGAGAGAGGGAGAAAAAGAGAAAGAGAGAATAGAAAAGAAGGAAGAAAGAGAGAGAGAGGAGGAGAAAAAAGAGGAGAAGTGGGGGAAACTCGGGCGAAACTCCGCGGGATTCAGCTCCAGGTTGTCGGATTTCATCCTCCATGCAAGTGTTTACTTGCTTTATTTCATTTTGTGCATTCCTCTCATATCCCAATTGGTATAAACATGATTTTAGGGTTAGAACCCTTAAAATAAATTTGGTAAAATTTGGATATGAGTACAAATGGATGTAATGTAAACTCTTAATGATTTCTAGTATTAAAACCATGTTAATGGAGTATAAAATGAAATTAAAATGGGAGAAATGCCCAAACCTAGGTTTTATGGATTTTAGGGTTCAAATCCAAGAGATATGGGTTAATACCCAAAAATAATTGATGTGTTAGTTGTAAAACATGGATTAGATGTTTATTGAGTTGTTGGATGAGCTTAGAAACAACAAAAATGGAGAATAATGTAGGTTTAGAAATTTTTTGAAGATAATGAATAGTGACCCGCGTGTTAACCGAATCGATTCATCCAGGGAGGATCAATTCGGCTCTTGGTCAAAAAATGAAATTTGTAGATCTCTTCGACGCGGTCGCGTGGGTGCTGATCGCGTATTTTTCTAATTTTTTTTTTTTATTTATAGTGATTTTTCAACGGAAAGCTGTCCGAGATCAAAATAGTTAGTCAGAAATTAAGACTATAATTATTTACAGATAAATATTAGGGGTTCTCAAATAGAGTGTTAGGACCTCTAAAGGACTTGATGAGAAAGGAAAACTTTTGGTTTGTAGGAATAAATCCGACTTAAAGTTTAAATGGTGAGTGGATTAAATTTTGCATTTTGGGTTATATATAAAACCCTAAGCAAATTTGGGATTTTCGAACAAGCTGAATTGATTCGGACAGGCCGAATCGATTCGGTAAGAGACAGTTTGAAAGTAGAACCATTTCGAATCGATTCGGACAGGGCGAATCGATTCGGTGGCCAGGGAATCGATTCGTGCAGGCCGAATCGATTCGGTCCTGGCAAAATTTTAAGGTTTTCTCCTTTTAAAGTTTATGGAGATTTAAACTATGGTTTTGGAGATTATTATCGAGGATTCTAGATATCAAATTAGGACTCCTAGATAATGGTATTGAGGGTGAATAAACCTCGGGATCAAATATGGAACCTCGGATTAATTTAGTGTACGATCTGGGGTATGGATTTAATGAATGCTTGGGAATACTTTAGGTTTAGTATCATGCTAATATGAAAGCATGATTATGATTCCTCGAGAGAATCTTTGGGATTATTTGTCATCAATAGATGGTTTGGCAAATATGGCCATTTTTATATATTGAGTGAGGAATATATGGTATATATATATACTATGTGATTGGGTATATATGATATGATATAAATGATTTTGAAAATATATAGATGGATATTTTCAACATGGTAAAAAGGTAAATGATTTTCATAATTAATAAATTATGGTTACACACCTCCCTAAATCGCTATCATAAGGGAAGTTGCGTGCGTTATGGTTATGCCCCCTGGCTAATGAATGCAGGGTGGCTATAGTCCTATCGGCCATATGGGCGATTATTGTTTACTGCGTTGGTTAGAGGATTCTGGGTGTGGTCTTGACTTTCTCGCAGGCATATGGCCGCTTCCCGACGTTGGTATGTTCCCAGGTTCTCTTGTTTGATAGGTCCTGGAAGATGATAGCCACTTAGGGGTGCGTCCAGTGGGGAAACCCGGAGGGGCGGTCTTAGTTTTATTAAAGCAATTTATGATAATAAATTGGCTTTAATTTACATTTCCTGAGTATAAAAAGGGAAATGGGATAAAGGTTTTGGCTTCGATAACACTTTCGGATGGAAGAAGGGACGTGGAAGCATATGGCATGATCAAAGCATTTTTAAGATAATGAAAATGGCTTTGAATACATTTCCTGAGTGTAAAAAGGGAAATGGGATGATATAAAACGGAAAATCATTTTTATGATAATAAAACTGGCTTTTAAAAAGTATATGATTTGTTAAAGCAATTCATGATAATGAATTGGCTTTTATATTTACATTTCTTGAGTATAAAAAGGAAAATGGGAAGTTTGAGAAAATGAAAGTATTGATAAATACTTGATATATGTACCCTCATTCCGGGAGATAGATCCAGATGTTTATGGTAAAATGTATATATATATGGATGAATCGAGTACCGAGGGTCTAATCGATCCCGACGATCGACCTTGCCGCATAGTAGTGTATCGGGGGGGGGGGTTTCCTTGTTTGGATTTCGCTTTGCGAGACACCCCACGCACGAATATGACAATGTGTTGAGACTAGGGAGAAGTTTAATCCTTAGTGCTCTAATATTATAAATGCTTATGGTATATATATATATATTTATCTATATCTTTCTGTGCTGAGGGAATGGAGGATCTCGACGATCGATTGTGCTGCGTAGTAGTGTATCGCGGAGGTTCCTTGTTTGGATTTCGCTTTGCGAGACACCCCACGCATGAACATGGAATAGCATTGAGACTGGGGTGAAGTTTAGCCCTTAGTACTTGGACTATCTGGGGTAGATAGTGGTTGGGTGATAGACTAGTTTAGCATGGTAGCTTGACTTGAAGGTTTTAGATAGTTGCGCTAGATGTGCACTTTTAGAAGAGAGGTGAGGGGTATCTCATGGGAGTGCGATACCAATCTAAATATGAGAAAACCTTTTTCTAAACAAATAAAGCATTTATGCACTTGCAAAATATTTTCAAACTCGGGATCTGACCCGTTTATCTACTTTTCCCTCTCTTGTTATAAATTGTATATATATATATATAGGTTTCCAGATATAGGGACGCATGGATGACACTTCGTTCGAGTCAGACGTCTGCTGCAGCAGCTGTGGATGCATGCGGGTTCTTGATAGGCGCTTCTTTCATTGTACTCTAGATAGGAGGTACTGTATAAGCATTCGGGCAAATGGCCCAACTGTATTTATTTATTCTTTTGCACAACATTCGATATGGTTGTATATTTGAACCGATTATTCGGTTATTTATTTCATTTCATTTTTCCTTTCATTTTCATTTACGCATAAACTGTGTGGATGTTTTTATTATAATTGTTAAAAAGAGTAGTAAAGTTAAAATTTTGACACTGGCCTAATAGGTTATTAGTAATTAAATGGATTTTCGACAGTGATGCTAAGAATGATCCATATGAGACTCCTGTTATAATTTGATATAGGAGTGATCGCCCGGTATTTTATTAGGCGGGGTGTTACAGATGGTATCAGAGCATCAGGTTCTAGTGTCCTTAGGAATCTGTGCGGACGTACTACGCTTTCAGCGTTGCTTTCGATTTGTTATAGAGCCTCACGATTACGATTGTTGATTTCTCTTGTGAGATTTCGTTCTCCTGCCATATTATAAGGTTATAGAAATATTTTGCGCACTCGTTTGAGAATCGTGTGCGGAGGTTAGATGGCGGAAGGAGGTGGGGCTTAGTTGGAGCTTTAAGGTTGAAGCTCGTAGTGGAGTTTCCTTTTAACGAAGAAGTTAATAGGACTAGTAAGATGATAGTAAGGAGTATGGTAAAGTGGTTAGTATGAGTTTTACCTCAAGGAAGAGGTATAAGTGGCATGGGTAGATAAAGTCACGGTGTTCGTTAGCCCTAGACTCGTGTGTGTAATTTGAGCTTTGTGGCGGTATCAATAACATTATATCATATATGCCTATGCGTTGTCTTCAATAGCGGAGTTTTATTTTCTTTCATTCGCCATAAAGGCGGGTGTTGATATATTGAATGTATATATATAAATATATATATGGGTTGTAATACTCATTTTATATGCTTATACGAGTATGATAAATATTATGGTGTATTTTTTTAGCGTTAGCAGGCTAAGAATGGCAAGTCTATCTTGTCCATGGTTCCAGGGTGGAACGGGTTGTTGCTGCGGTGTCTCACCTAAATATAGGTTGAGTTCAACTTATTTATTATGGGTATACAAAACTTCGATGAGCAGAGGTTTCATTATCATGATTTTGAGTATATGGCGACCTTATATATATGATTTAAGGCCGCAGGATTATTGTTGAGCTGAACATAAAGCTCATTATTATTCGCGCAAGGACTTAGAATTAGTGCGAGCGCTGGGTGGTGTGACTCTTAGTTAAAGATAAGAGTTCAAACCACCTTTCGTTGTGAAGGGATATAATTATCCCGGTTGCATGTTTGAAATAACGGGACTCCGTGACCGACGAAGTCAAGTGTCAATGTGTGGAGGGGTTCCTTGTTTGGATTTTGCTTTGCAACATGCTCCACACATGACTCTTAACGACACCGGGCATGGAGAGATGTTATGGGATGCAAGGATGTTGGGTTGGTGAATAGTCTTATAGTGTATATGAACCACTATAGACTATGAGACATATGATGATGGTATGCTTATGGAAATATTATGCTATGGAAAAGAACTAAAGTGGTCCTCTCACCACAAGTAGTTGGGTAGAGTAGGACTTAGAGAAATTAATTTGAGGATAACAGTTAGGCCTTAATGAAAGGCAAAATTTGATGAATTATGACTTGGGTGTGATGTTCGTAATGCTTTATAGAAAGTTGTCACTTCGGTTAGTTAGGTTTACCTTAGTATGGGCGGAAGGATAGAATAATTGAAATGCATTCGTAGGTTAGCGTAAGTAGGATTTAGGACGTCCCGCTGGTGTACCTTAGGTCGCTATATCTCGATGACCAACAACACGAGGGAGTAGTGTAATGGGAGGGTTCCTTATTTGGATTTTGCCTTGGCGAGACGTCCCACGCACGAAACTAAGCAAATGTCGGGAGTTGAGAGAGGCCTTGGGCACTAGGGATATATTTATAATACTTGTTTCGCTTATTTAGGGTAACACATAGATCATAGCAATTATACGAATGTAGGTTCGATAGAGTTAGTGGCGTCGAGGTTAGGAGGATTGAAAATTTCGCGGGTCGGGAGGACCCATAGATGAGTATTACACCGAGGAAAGGAGATCCTTATTGGGAGAGAGTGTTACGTGTCAGACGTTCACAATAGATGTGCAGATATGCAGAGGTTAAAGAGGTGTATGGACACCTTGGTGAGATAGTATTATATACCGCCCGAAATAGGATGGGCGTAGTATATAAGGTTGGAATTCATGCCATAGGCATTACAGATGATGGGTATTATGTGACGTATTAGAGTCACTCTACGATCGTGGTAGTCGTGTAGCATATGGTTAGGAACCATTGGGTTAGTATCTTTCCCTTGAGGTTTTAGGATTTGTAGTGATCCTAGTTAGATGGTGTAGGTTATATCCGAATTTCGAGGTTGAAATTTTGTTGTAAGGGCGGGAGTATGTAACAACCCGCCTTTTTGGAGACAATTAAATTCCATAATTAAGTATAAATTGGAATTTGGAGAATTTCTCGAAATAGTAATTTTTGAGATTTTCTAGGAATGAATGATTTTTTATGGATGTTGAGATTATTATTGGGACTATATATGTCAAAATATTTTAATTACATGTTGTCGTGGAGTATAGCGACAAAAGAGGTAAGATGTTGAGTAGAAAACCCGCATTTACTTTTATGGGTTAGAATAGTGATTTGCGGTCAAGTACCTCGGATGGAAATTTCGACTGCACCATGAGTCTCGGAATGTCCGAGATAGTCAAACAAGAGTGTACGATTGTTGAAATTGAGTTTCGGGTAATTTTGGAGTTAAACGGGCTCGTAATTGAGTAAACGAGTCGTTTTTGGGTTTTAAGGGGTTAAACCCGTTTCTCTATATATAAAGAGGGAGAGAGGGAGAAAAAGAGAAAGAGAAAAGTGAAAATAAGGAAGAAAGAGAGAGAGGAGGAGAGAAAAGAGGAGAAGTGGGAGAAACTCCGGCCAAACTCTGCGGGATTCAGCTCGAGGTCGTCAGATTTCATCCTCCAGGCAAGTGTCTACTTGCTTTATTTCATTTTGTGCATTCCTCTCATATCACAATTGTTATAAACATGATTTTAGGGTTAGAACCCTTAAAATAAATTTGTTAAAATTTGGATATGAGTTTACAAATTGATGTAATGTAAACTCTTAATGATTTCTAGTATTAAAACCATGTTAATGGAGTATAAATTGAAATTGAAATGGGAGAAATGCCCAAACCTAGGTTTTATGGATTTTAGGGTTCAAATCCAAGAGATATGGGTTAATACCCAAAAATAATTGATGTTCTAGTTGTAAAACATGGATTAGATGTTTATTGAGTTGTTGGATGAGCTTAGAAACAACAAAAATGGAGAATAATGTAGGTTTGGAAATTTTTTGAGGATAATGAATAGTGACCTGCGTGTTAACCAAATCGATTCGGCCAAGGAGGATTGATTCGAATCTTGGTCAGAAAATGAAATTTGTAGCTCTCTTCGACACGGTCGCGTGGGTGCCGATCGCGTATTTTCTGATTTTTTTGGATTTATAGTGATTTTTCTACGGAAAGCTGTCCAAGATCAAAATAGTTAGTCAGAAATTAAGACTATAATTATTTAGAGATAAATATTAGGGGTTCTCAAATAGAGTGTTAGGACCTCTAAAGGACTTGATGAGAGAGGAAAACTTTGGGTTTATACGAATAAATCCGACTTAAAGTTTAAATCATGAGTGGATTAAATTTTGGGTTTTGGGTTATATATAAAATCCTAAGCAGATTTGGGATTTTCGGACAATCCGAATCGATTCGGACAGGTCGAATCGATTCGGTAAGAGACAGTTTGAAAGTAGAACCATTTCGAATCGATTCGGACAGGGAGAATCGATTCGGTGGCCAGCGAATCGATTCGGGCAGGCCGAATCGATTCAGTCCTGGCAAAATTTTAAGGTTTTCTCCTTTTAAAGTTTATGGAGATTTAAACTATGGTTTTGGATATTATTATCGAGGATTATAGATATCAAATTAGGACTCCTAGATAATGGTATTGAGGGTGAATAAACCCCGGGATGAAATAAGGAACCTCAGATTAATTTAGTGTACGATCTGGGGTATGGATTTAATGAATGCTTGGGAATACTTTGGGTTTAGTATCATGCCAATATGAAAGAATGATTATGATTCCTCGAGAGAATATTTGGGATTATTTGTCATCAATAGATGGTTTGGCAAATATGGCCATTTTTATATATCGAGTGAGGAATATATGGTATATATATATACTATGTGATTAAGTATATGTGATATGATATAAATGATTTTGAAAATATATAGATGAATATTTTCAAAATGGGAAAAAGGTAAATGATTTTCATAATTAATAAATTATGGTTACACACCTCCCTAAATCACTATCATAAGGGAAGTTGCGTGGGTTATGGTGATGCCCCCTGGCTAATGAGTGGAGGGTGGCTATAGTCCTATAAGCCATATGGGCGATTATTGTTTGCTGCGCTGGTTAGGGGATTCCGGGTGTGGTTTTGACTTTCCCATAGGCATATGGCCGCTTCCCGACGTTGTCATTTTTAATAGGCCCTGGAAGATGATTGCCATTTAGGGGCGCGTCCAGTGGGGAAACCCGGAGGGGCGGTCTTAGTTTTATTAAAGAAATTTATGATAATAAATTGGCTTTAATTTAAATTTCCTGAGTATAAAAAGGAAAATGGGATAAAGGTTTTGGCTTCGGTAACACTCCCGGATGGAAGAAGGGACGTGGAAGCATATGGTATGATCAAAGCATTTTTATGATAATGAAAATGGATTTGAATACATTTCCTGAGTGTAAAAAGGGAAATGGGATGATATAAAACTAAAAAGCATTTTTATGATAATAAAACTAGCATTTAAAAATTATATGATTTGTTAAAGCAATTCATGATAATGAATTGACTTTTATATTTACATTTCCTGAGTATAAAAAGGGAAATGGGAAGTTTTGAGAAAATGAAAGTATTGATAAATACTTGATATATGAAACCTTATTCCGGGAGATAGATCCGGATGTTTGTGGTTAAATGTATATATACATATCGATGATTCGAGTACCAAGGGTCTAATGGATCCCGACGATCGACCTTGCCGCATAGTAGTGTATCGGGGGGGTTCCTTGTTTGGATTTCGCTTTGCGAGACACCCCACGCACGAATATGGCAATGTGTTGAGACTGGGGAGAAGTTAAATACTTAGTGCTCTAATATTATAAATGCTTATGGTATATATATATCTTTTCTGTACTAAGGGACTAGCGGATCTCGACGATCGACCGTGCCGCTTAGTAGTGTATCGGGGGGGGTTCCTTGTTTGGATTTCGCTTTGCGAGACACCCCACGCACGAACATGGCATAGCGTTGAGACTGGGGTGCAGTTTAGCCCTTAGTACTTGGACTATCTAGGGTAGATAGTGGTTGGGTGATAGACTAGTTTATCAGGGTATCTTGACTTGAAGGTTTTAGATAGTTGCGCTAGATGTGCACTTTTAGAAGAGAGGTGAGGGGTATCTCATGGGAGTGCGATATCAATCTAAATATGAGAAAACCTTTTTCTAAAAAAATAAAGCATTTATGCACTTGTAAAATATTTTCAAACTCGGGCTCTGACCCATTTTTCTACTTTTCCCTCTCTTGTTATATATTATATATATATAGGTGTCTAGACACAGGGACGCCTGGATGACACTTCCTTCGAGTCAGACGTCTGCTGCAGCATCTGTGGATGCATGCGGGTTCTTGATAGACACTTCTTTCATTGTACTCTAGATAGGAGGTACTGTATAAGCATTCGGGTGAATGGATCAACTGTATTTATTTATTATTTTGCACAACATTCGATATGGTTGTATATTTGAACCGAGTATTCGGTTATTTATTTCATTTTATCTTTCCTTTCAGTTTCATTTATGCATAAACTGTGTGGATGTTTTTATTGTAATTGTTAAAAAGAGTAGTAAAGTTAAAATTTTGACACCGGCCTAATAGGTTATTAGTAATTAAATGGATTTTCGACAGTGATGCTAAGAATGATCCATATGAGACTCCTATTATAATTTGATATAGGAGTGATCGCCCGGTGTTTTATTAGGCGGGGAGTTACACTAGTTCACATCCCTTCACTCCATCCCACACATTTAGACACATCAATATATGCAATTGTGTAACGCTTATAAGTTTTGTGTAATTTACTGGTCGTTTATACATATATATATATATATATATATATATATATATATATATATATATATATATATATATATATATATATATGTGTGTGTGTGTGTGTGTGTGTGCATGTACATGTGTTCCATTAGTATGTTGTGCAAATTTATAAATATAGTAGCATTTGTTTTGAGTCTTTGCATGTGAGTGTAATCCATGTTGCGTTATGTGTTATCGTTGATTCATATTTACATGCTATATGATGATGTTGGTATATCTTATTGATTGTTTACATTGGTATCTCATCATTCACTGTGTATTCAAGTTGGTATCATTTATTGCATCAATATTGGTATTGTGTGGATTATTTGTGCTTGTGTTGCCATGTTGTTTTTCTTGCACTTTACACCAATGCATGATATTATTCGTTCCTTTGTATTTCCAATGATATTACACGTTCTCACATTTTGGCGGAGATATCGTTCATGGAGGATAAATGGTTTATTATGCACTATTCTCTTTTATCTATGAGTGAACAAAAAGGGGAAGGAGTGGTATCTTTCACTTTAGTGTTAGTAGATCTTTATCTTGGGGGGTGATTTCTTACCAATGTGGGGATGTTAGACATAAGGGAAGTTTTATCCATATGAAAATTTATATTGTTATATTCTCTTTGCATTTGAAGGTGTGTTTAAGTGTGCATGTTTGCAACATGAGACAAAGTTTGCAAGCGAGAAAAGATACTCAGAGTATGTGTTTGTCAAGTGTCTATACTTCTCCTTTTGGGGTTGGGATTGCATCTTTTAGATTATATTGATGGCCCACATATTTTTATTTTGTGTTTTTTTCCCATAAAAGCTAAAGAAGAATATTTGAAAGGAAATTTTTTCGATAGAGTCAATTTGTATGTATTTTGTGTTGTCCTGTGATTGGACAAAACCTTTGAATCATAGGTCATTACTTGATTTGTTGACTTTTTAAGACAATGAAATGTTTTATTGAAGTCGTTTCATAGATTGCATTCATCTTGCCATATTTCATTCCATGGTTTGTCTTCATGTTCTGAGGATGTCTATATTTTGATCCTTGGAACTTAATACTAGGTGTTAGTTTTTATAAAAATCTTTGAGGGTTTCCTTTAATATATTTTCAATGAAATATATTTTTTATTTTAAAGTCATTAGAATGACTTTATAGTATTAGTTCGAAAAATATTTCTTATTCGTTCAAATGAAGAATGAACGAGATTATTTTGTTGGAAGGAAAAATGTCATTTGAACCGCATTCGAAGTTCGTTTGAATGAAATGAGTTATTCAATTAAATAAGTTTGGTTTTGGTTTGAGTGCGATGTAAAGTTTTGTTCGAACAAAATCCTATTTTTATTTGATCTGGTCTAAAACTTAGAGTCCATTTAAAAGTATGCATTGGGTATCTACCAACAAACCATTGATTCTTAATCCAAAGTCTAATTAAATCTTCTTCGCAATATACTTTGATCAAGATGTATTTATGATCAATAAGACCAATATGAAAAGAAAATGTTAAACCAAAGGAATCAAAGTTTTTATGTATGAAATCCATAGTTTGTTTGCCATGTGAAAACTTGCCAATAATGGAGTGTTTATAAGGTTGAGTAGAATTATTCCATTCGATCTTTATCAAAAGTATAGTTTCTTCACCTCTAAACTTTGAAACAACCTTGATTTTGAGAGCACCGGATTCATTGTTATCCTTTAACAGACTTGCAAATGATTTCTTCCAAGGGTTATGGGGATCAGGAGGTTTGGGATTAAGATTGGTGAAGGCTGAAGGGTTTAAGGTTGCCATTCAACCCTAGGATAAAGAGGGAGAGGAGTTGGTCCTCCCCTAATTAAGTTATTTAAATCAAAATTTAATTCAATTCCTGTTGTGTCAAAAAAATCACCCTTAGGCCCATTCACCACGATTCATGTATGATAATAAATAAAAGTGAGATGAAGATTTACGTGGTTCGACCATCAATGACTTACGTCTATGAGGCTGCTCCTATGTTCCATTAGAATGATGAGAGAGTTTACATGAATGTTTATCTCTAGCCTCTCAGTCCCCATTCACAATTGGGGGTGTCCCCTTTATATAGAGTTAGGGGTTACATTAGGGTTACAAAAATGGATGAGTCCTATCTTCATGGAGTTTGATTTGAATCAGGTACTTCTCCTCGGTCTTCTAGTTTATTAAGTACTCTAGTCATCCTTATCTTGTTGGAGTGTCTGTTGCTCTCCATCTTGATCGGGGTGCTAGCCACGTGTCATTCTATTATATAGGCATATTTCCCCCCCATAAGAGCCCCACAGGTCGCAGTTCAGCTGAGTTGATTCCGAGATGAGCTGGGGGATGGTCCATAATCTCTTTAAACATCCGTAGTTACTGATGTGAATCGGACTGACGTTCTTTGAGCTATCATTCAACTTTTACCCTTCTTTGGTTATTCTTATTTCCTTTATAAGTTTTTTATATGAATGCTTGGCTTGAGTTGAGAGACGTTCAATTGATATGGGAACCGGACTCAAGAGTGTCGAGCTTCCTACTTACCCTCATGGGATCAGGTCGAACATAGTTCATTTTTCTGTTTTATTGCATGGACCAATTCTTGAGGCTGACCACAGGCCTGTTCAGAATTCATTTGCTGAGGCTTTCTCGAGCGTGCATCAAGTTTAGGCCATCTCCCTGTATTTTGATCTTTTATGGTCCATTTGGTGAGGCTGACCACAAGCCTATGTGTCAAACCTTGCTCAAGCATGTACCTAGTCGGGGTAAAAAGCTGCATTAGGTTTTTCATATGGCCCAATTGGGGAGGCTGACCAGAGGCCCATGTACCAAGGCTTGCTTTGGCATATACCTAGTCGGGGTAAGACCCTGCATTAGGTTTCTCATATGGTCCAATTGGAGAGGCCGACCACATGCCTATGTTCCGAGCCTTGCTCGTACCTATACCTAGAAGGGGTAAGACCCTGCATTAGGTTTTTAATGTTTGATATGCAATCAATACACTTCTTGAACTTCGGCTTTTCCCGTAAGTCAATGTAATACCAATTTTGTTTGTATTTTTCCATTTTGTAATGCCTTGCATGTAAATATCTGTCTATTTTACCTTTAAGGTTGTGTCGTCACACTTTCTTAGGCCTAAAAGATGATGGAAAAAATCCACATGGTTTAAGGGCCATCCACACATTCAAGATTTTAATTGAGAAACATAGTTGGCGACTAACCTGAGTTGGCTTTTTGCCTAGGTATCCTCCGTAGGGCTTTTATTGTTGTCGGGGGCAACTCGTGAGGCCATTTGTGTTTGGTGATGATAAAGACCTGAGGAATTTCTTAATTTATTTGAAACAAGCAAGATAGTTATTGTAATTAAATCAAGCTTAATCCGTATCGGCATTTGAAAGACTAATGCCAAGGTTAACTATGTTGCTGACCACCCTAAGCTGGCCTTTTTTATTTTCCTTTAAATGTTGCGGTGAATCTGCTCACGTGTCATCATTTCCCTGGAGCCCCCAATCCGGTTGTGAAGATAAGACTGACTACAGATAATGCCCGGCCACCCATCGGGTCTTTCATTTGGTTTAATGCGGATCCTTTGAATAACCGAGATGATAAGTGTTCCCGACTGTTCCTCGAGGCTTTTTTATGTTGAAGAACATCGCGTTGATCGTTCGTCGAGCTAGATATAATTAAGGATTATCTTACCCATATAGATCCATGTAATGTATCGTTAATTGTTCGCCGATCATGCATGGTGGTTCCTGGATGCTGTGGGAAAATATATATAACTCGTGCATCTGAAGAAATTAATATGAGTTCAAAGTATCTTCGTGCAGAAATGCGTTAATTTGATATGGTGTTCAAAAAATGATGTTCCTCTAGAGTGGATATCTTAGTTCTAATGAAACCCTTTCGATGTCGATAAGAGAAATTTCATTGCCCAGCGATCACCGATCACCATGGGTTGTCCGACGATGTTGCTGATACATTTAGGGTAGTCTAGTGTTGCTGCCAACACATTCTGTTTGTCGTATGTGAAAGAACGTCGGCCAATGGGTGTAAACCCGGACGTAGGTGGATGTTGATTGGACATAAGATTAGAAAGAATTTTTGGGCGCCTAGTTATGATAACCCCAGTTCGCAGGTCGGTGGGATAAAAATTCTTAAGTCAGTAGAACACGAAGCGGTTTGGTGGAGACGAGACGTGGGTCATCTATAAACCATGAGATCACTGGTTGGAGTGGACAAAGAGTAGTCTGATGATGCTCGACTTCAATCCTTAGGAACCAGGATTGATTGTGACCTTACTAGATATGTGACTTCCTACATGCTGGAATCATTCTGGTTAATAAATATAATTGATCGTTGCACCCCATACTACTTTATGTGTTATTCCACCTTTGTTATACATGTTGCCCAGCTTCCCATTTGCCAAGGTTGAACTGAATAAGAATTTCATTGCCCAACTGTCCATTGGATCTTGAGACATGATCACATAATGTCGACTATCCATCGAAGCTGAGGGTCCGTTGAGGAAAAATTACAAAATATCTAGTAAATGTTGAAAATGATCCATGCTCGAGCATCTGTCGGAGGATTGATAAGATAAATGATGCCTGAGCAGCTGTCGAGGCAAGATTATCAAGGGTCGAGCAGATAATACTAACGATCCTGCAATGTTAGTGAAAAGTAGAGGATCTGGTAGATATTACGAGTGATCCATCATCGAGAATCCTTCGAGGAAAAAAGGAACGAACAAATATTATGAATGATCATGCAGTGTTAGTGAAAACTAAATTTCCAAACCATTTATTAGGGTTGAATATCAATAATAAATGTAATGTAGATCATTAATCGACTGTGACAACCATCTGTTGGGATTGAATATAAGAATTATCCTGACGAACCATTTGTTGGGGATAAAATGCAACATGTGTGGCAAATATCTTCGGGGCCAAATATATAGAAATATTTTGCCAGTAATTTGCTAAGATAAACCTTGAATATGCCTGATCGTCCTTCAGGTTAAGAATCATAGAGCCAGATGATTAGTAGTGGCTAGTCTATCGGAGCTAAGCTTTACAGTAACGACTAAATACAATAAATGATTTGTGCTTGAGTATCTGTTGGAGCCTTAATAAGATTTCCAAGAGCTTAAGATTGTGGCTGAGCACTCATCGAGACCGAATCTTGCACCTGTGGAAGTTAATAATTTGCTCGAACACCTGTTGAGGCTAAATCAAATAGAAACTATTATGTGATTATGTGATACATTTATTCATCCAAGGAATAAATGATATGGATTTGCTCGACCACGTGTCAAGGAAAAATTCAAAGTTTCAATGTTTTCACAGAAAATTGTGTAGTGACAATTGTTTTTCAAATTATGTGGTGACAATTGTGAAGTATAAAGTATAAATAGCCCTCTGCTAAAAAAATTATGATGATAAAAATCGTGAGCATAATTTTTGAGCATATAAAATATTATGGGACAGAAATGAACAATGCATAAATAAATCTGCATATCCATCAATTGGGGTTGTGCTAAATATAAGAATTATCCTGACCAACTATCCATTGGGGATAAAATGAGACTTGCGAGGTAGATATCTTCGGGACTAAATACATGATAATATTTTGCCGATCATCTGCCGAGATGAATCTCGAATGTGCCTGACCATCATTCAGGTTAAGAATCATAGAACCCGAGCATCGATCGGAGTAATAATAATTTTGCCCAAGCATTTTTTGGGTCTAAGGTGTTGTAGGGTGCTTAACTATCCATTAGGGCATGAATAAAACAAGTGGTGCCTGGCTAGTTTATCGGGGAAAATATATACAGTAATGAGTAGATATAGCGAGCGATGCGCGCTCGAGCATTTGCCGGAGCATTGATAAGATTTCCAAGAGCTTAAGATTGTGGTCGAGCATCTTAATAAATTTTCTGACCATCTGTTGAGGCTAAATCAAATTGAAGTTATCATGAGAATGATTTTTTCAGCAAAGTATATATGATATGCATCAGCTCGGCCATTTGCTGAGGAAAAGATTTCATAGTAGTGTATTAATGTAATGAATGATCTAATGATTTTTATGATAAAAGTCCCACTGAGATAACCGTGCCATAGCATCCGTCGGGGCCGAGATAAATAACCAATAATCTCCTTATCCGAAATTAAATAGTTATAGCCGGATGATAATATTGAAAATTAAATGATCGAATAAATGACGTGAGTGCTCTATAAGTTCCCCCACTATTTATGTGATCAAAATAATTTGTAATAAGGTTGCATAAAAAGTGCCAACTAAAGTCGTTGTAACAATTGTAATAAAGTCACATGGTCCTTCAAAATTTTTTCAAAAGGAATTGAGCAGTGCAACAATTGGTCAAATATTTATCAAATGTAAGACACAAGGTTGATTTAGAATATTTGCAAAATTATGTGAATTCGAAACACTTAATATAAGATGGTTTCAAATTTCATTTCAAGATAAAGATGTGTAAAAGCTGTGAAGGAAGAAAAATAAATCATGTTAGTTTTGAGAAAGTGAAGGAGTTTTAAAATCGAGCTGGACTTTTTCCCCAAATAGATTTCAAATGTGTTAATTAAAACATATAAGGCATGCTGACGAAGCCTCAAATAATCGTTGTCGTCTAGTGGCACACTGTTCGTCGAGCTCGTCATTGTGGTACACGGTTCACCGACCACCGATAGAGGTGCACAGTTTCTTCGGGTTAGTCGGGTACTACGGATAATTTATTTTAAGGTTTTTTAATATTGCGGATTCGTTAACCAACTTAACTCATAAAAGGGTACCGTTTATTTGGGATGAAACTTTTTAGTTGGCTTTCAATGAGCTAAAAGATTAGTTGCCATCAGCATTGATTCTTGCACTGCTCGAGATGGGACTGGATTATATTGTTTTTATAGATGCATACCTACAGGGACTTGGAGGTGTTCTATAGAAGGAGGACTAGGCTATATCTTATGCTTCCAGCAAGCTTAAGCCTCACGAGAGGAATTACCCCGCCCATGACTTGGAGTTAGCAACATTCATGTTTGCACTACTGATTTGGAGACATTACCTTTTAGGGGAGAATTTCGCCTATTCACAGATCATAAGCCACTATAGTACATTTTCACTCAGAGAGAGTAGAATATGCATCAGCGTAGGTGGCTAGAATTTGTGACAGATTATCAGTTCGACATCCAGTACAACCCGGGGAAGGCCAACGTGGTGGCAGACATTTTTTGTCACAGGACAGTGGGTGGTGTAGCTAGAGTTTATAAGGTGAAATGGAAGAATTTGGGACATCAGGATTCAGTTGCCTGATCATTTATGTTGGTTATGACTGTTACCCCCATATTGTCACGAGAGTGGTACAGGCCCAGGCAACGGATACATTTTATCGGGATCTGATCAAATAGCTTTGAGCCAAGGAAGAAGAGTCGTACTCCGTGAGTTCAGAGGGAGGCTTATGCTTCAATGAGAGATTTATTATCCCAGGTGGGGGAGGGGGGGACTACGACATGTGGTGATTTCATAGTTGCACGGATCATAGTTTACGGTACATCTTAGAGGGGATAAGATGTTCCAGAATATGATACAACAATATTGGTGGAGTGGGATGAAGAAAGTCATTGCAGAGTTTGTCTTGACATGTAACAGTTGTCAGTTGGTGAAAGTTGACCATCAAAAACCAACAAGCTTTCTACAACCATTAGAGATCCTGATGTGGAAATAGGAGAGAATTTCCATGGATTTCATCACTGGGTTGCCTACATCCCAGAGAGGTCACGATTCCATTTGGGTGATAGTGGATCGGTTGTCTAAGGTGGCCCATTTTTTGCTAGTCTAGATAGATAATACTACAGGACAGTGTGCCTAGATTTTCATCCCTGAGATAGTGAGATTGCATGGGGTGGCAGTCAATATTGTGTACGATAGGGACAAAATTTTTGTATCTCATTTTTTGGATAGTTTTCAGGAGGCTAAGGGTACAGAGTTAAGATTCAGTACGGCCTATCACTCGTAGACACATGGACAGATAGTGAGGACGAATTAGATTTTAGAAGATATGTTACGGATGTATATCCTTGATTTCAGGGGAGGTTAGGAGTAGTATCTTCCACTGGTGGAGTTTGCGTATAATAAATCCTATCATTTTACGATTAGCATAACACCATTAGAGGCGTTGTGTGGAGACCTTATCGTTCATTGTCTTGTTGGTTGGAGGTGGGGGGTAATAATATTCTCAGTCCAGAGTTGATTCAGGATACTTCAGCCAATATTGAACTAATTCGGAGTCATTTACAGATAGCTCGGGATAGATAAAAGAGTTATGTCTATGCCAAACGATTCTTCCTGGAGTTTAATGAGGGGGACTAGGTGTTACTACATGTATCTCCTATGAAGGGGATAATGAGGTTCGGGAAAAAAAGGGAAGTTAGCACCATATGTGAGGCCATTACCTATAATCGAGCGAATTAGGCCTGTTGCATATAGACTCGGGTTGTCACAGCACTTAGGTTGGATTCATGATGTATTGCACATTTCTTTACTGAGGTGATATCTCTAGGATGAGTTAGCTCACACTCACAATGCATTGAAGGAGATTGATGTATAGCCCGATATTTCATACGAGTATAGACCAGTTGCGATTCTAGACCATAGTGAGAGGAGACTGAGATTGAAGGTTGTTCCTCTTGTATGTATTTAGTGGGGCATCATAATGCAGAGGGGTCTACTTGGGAGTGCGAGGATGAGATGAGTGACAAATATCCAGATCTATTCATACCAGGTAATTTGTTTTCCAAATTTTGCGACAAAATTCCATTATTAGGGGGGAGTTTGTAACACCCCGTATTTTTAATCATTTTTAAATTGGGATTACTTAAATTAAAATGGGAAATTAATCCGACCTAAAATATATATTAATTAGCGAGAAAAGGGTTAATATTTATTTGTATAAATTACACCGAGTATTACTTAGTGAACGAGTAATATACTAATAAGAATGCATCATGATAGTCGTGAGTGAGAAATACGCCAGTTATAATAATTTAGTCAGGACGCGGGTGTCAGTCGTGTCGGGACTTAAATTTATGAAATAAAATGTGATTTAAATATGGACAATCCAAATGGTCATTTCGAGTGGGTTAGATACCTACGAATTTTAGAGGTTATATCAACAGTTATGTGTAGGAGGTTAGGGTTAGATGTCATGAAAATCTATGAGAGACCATCGGAGGAGGAAGGAGAGAAGTTCTAAGTCATCCCACACCATTCTTGCACCATCACCACCACCGTTGTGTAGATCGGAAGGGCAGGAATGCAACACCACCAATATATTGCAAAAATTCAGACATACGATTCAAGGAAAGTATTTATCTTGATGATTTCGAGCATATATACCATCCATGTTAGTGTACGATGAATAGGCTCATGAATATGTAAATGTTAGCTTTGATTTGGAGGACTCAATTCGTGTTCTTGGATGGAAATCTTGATGGATATGTTAAATTCATGTATGTAACAAGAAATGAGGGGTTAGAATATTAAAACTTGGAAGAAATATGATATGTTCTTGATGTTCCTGAAGAAAAAAAAAACCTAGGTTTCCTAAAATTTAAATGAAGAATTAATTTGATTTACATGACCCTCCTTGATGGTTTAATGATTTCGATACGTTGGAAATCACTCATATATGTTATTATAGGGTTTGGTATACTAGGTTGTGAGTTTGGGACTGTATTATGAAGGTTTAGAGAGTTTACGATGGTGGAAAACCAACAGTGTTGAAGATGTATATATATATATATATATATATATATATGTACACACACACACGTAGGTTTTGTGAATGCCAATTGTGTGAACTTTTATGTGTGTGAACATCCCTAGGCTATCTACTATCATGGGAGGTCCTGCGTCATTAACAGCCTTATCCTAATAAGCCCATTGGGGGGATTTTAGACTTGTGCCTCGAAATATAGAACTGAGGTATTGAGCATTAACTGTGTGGGTGGTAGTGTGACCGGTCATTTAGGCGCGTTAGGTGTGTGCGTATCCCAAAGGTTTAGAACTATGTTCGCCTCCAAATTGTGTTATTGTGAATGTGTGGTTCGAGAGTGATTCTGAACCGTTCAGTGATGTCCCAGGACACGATAGCAGAGTATGCCCGCAGGTTTCTACTATGTATGTATTAGAAGCTAGGATGTCTAGTGATATTTAAAGTAATTTAAGTATGCGGGAACTTAATACTTAGTTAGTGAGTTTAAATTAGCTAAACAGGGTTTAGAAATTCGATAACATATTGTATGGGAAATATTAGAGGGCTCATTGAATTAATATGTAGATATAAATTTAGTGGGAATAGTTAAGTGGGTTAGCATAACTATTCTAGTTTATAAGGATACATTAAGCGAGCACAATATTTGATAGGTGAGAATGTCAAGTGACAGCACGTAACGTTAACATGTATCCAATACTTGCAAAATATTTTTAACTGTTTTACTTCGGCCCTGACACCTTTCAAATCCATTTTTGTAAAAACCTTTTAGGTTCCAAGCCATAGGGATGCCAAGCTTACATGTTCATTAATATCTTCCGTGTTGCAACTTTTGTGGACGTTCCAAACCTCGGTAGTAGATGTTTCCACTTATATCCGTTAGATTTCTTCATTTAGTTATCTCTCTCGGGCAATTCTCCCATCTTTAGCTATTGGTTATTTCAGAGATATTATAGTTACATTTTATTTCTAGTATTGG
Organism: Sambucus nigra; assembly: GCA_949130495.1. NCBI lineage: Eukaryota > Viridiplantae > Streptophyta > Magnoliopsida > Dipsacales > Adoxaceae > Sambucus > Sambucus nigra. Next base: position 5,190,380 of record CASBWL010000026.1, read on the forward strand.
ATTTGGTTTTATATTATGGACTATTTTAGTTGGATTTCAGTATGGAGTATTAGTTCCAGACACATTTATTTATCCCATTGCTTTATAATTTATTATGTTTTTTATTACAATGGTGAATACGGTTTAATAGTTTCAAACGTTTGCATGTTAACTAAAAGATTAAAATTTTGACATTGGGGCATTAGGGTATTAGTAAAGTAAATATGTTTCGACATTGGTGCTAAGAATGAAACCATTAATGATTTCTATTTAATTTAATAATGGACTGATCACCTAGGATTAGAATAGGCGAGGTATTACAAGGAGTTTCACATGTAATTTGAAGAAATGAGTTTACTCCTTCCTAAAACTGAGGTAAGATTCTCTACAACTATCATGCTTCACCAAACGTAGTACATGGGCTAAACAACTCGGTGGATCTAGGGAAAAATAAAGTATTCATGTGATGGCGTGAAACTGATGGAATGCTTAACTAGTAATTTAATATAAATTTATACTTCATGGAAGTGACTAGTACCTTTATTTATTTTAAAAAATATGTATATGATTAGAGCAAAGTGTGGTATGTTTCTCCTTATATCGTGATTATTGTAAGAGTAGATATATCCTCAAAATCTTTATAGGATTAGATTGACTTATCCATTCCAAAACATTTGAGTCATAGTCTAGGTTATCCCACAATCTTCGTGTTTAAGATTTTAATATCGAACTTCTCCATCCTTATTCAAAAAGCTACCTCACGCCCAAACCAATAAGATTACCATTTTAAGATAAAGGTAAAGGACTTATAATGGATGAGTTTTACCACCACTGTTTTAACATAACTAAAATTATTTTTTTTTAAATTGAAAAAATGTGCTAGAACTTGTGTGTGCACTACACCAAATCCTGCGAATGGTCACGCCAGTTGGTCACGACCCATGTCCGTGACCAGCTGGTCGCGAACTTGGGCCGTGACCAACTCAACTTTGGCGTGACCATATTTATGACCACACTAAATCATGGATGCTCTGGAAGTAGTCACGGACCAAATCCGTGACCACTGTGGGTCCCAGACTTGGGCCGTGACCAGGCCGTGACCATCTTGGAGCCAAAATTCCCTCTAAAATTGGCCTGGTATGGGTCACGAACTTGGGCCGTGACCATAGGCATGACGAAGCACAATACACACAAATATTGGGTCACGTGTGAGGGCTATGACCAATTTTTGGCATGGGTCACGGACTTGGGCCATGACCATAGGCATGACGAAGCACAATACACACAAATACTGGGTCACGGCTGGGGGCCGTGACCATTTTTGGCGTGGGTCACGAACTTGGGCCGTGACCATAGGCATGACGAAGCACAATACACACACATATTGGGTCACGGCTGGGGTCCGTGACTAATTTTGGGCGTGGGTCACGGCTATGGGCCGTGACCAGTAGACTGCATACACAAAACTTACTTTCATTAATGGGTCACGAGGTGGGTCACGGATGTAGGCCGTGACCAATGTCAATCCTAACTAAAACTCAAGTGCCTCATATTTTCATTACCCCTCTCGTATCTTATTGTTTTTTCCCAAATGATGGTTCCCCCCCAAACGATGCGATGTCTGGTTCCCCACCACCCCAAACCCAAACGATGCGATGTTGTTGATGGAGTGAGGAGTTGGTGATGCGATGCGATGTTCCCCCCCAAACGGTGGAGATTTCTTCCCCAAACGCTGGTAGACCCAATCCATATGGAGGTTCTTCCCCAATCTGTATATGTAATATATCCATATATGTGTGTGTGTGTTTGTCATATGTAATGCTATGATTTTTGCTTTGATACGTGGAGATTCCTCAAATTTTCTTTGCTTTTTTTTTCTAGGTCTAAAATTTTTTGTTTGTTATATATTAAAATGATTTGTTTTCTATTTTTTTTCGAATTGCAGATGTAGTATTTTGTGTGCATCTATGTGTAGGTTGAGAAATGTTAATGTCTAATAATTAAGGTGTAAAGAATGATGTTTGGAATTGGATAGATAGTATACTTATCTTAGTCCATAAGAGTTGTTGTGTTGATTTGTTGGATAAATTTTTTTTGGGACCATAATTATTTGAAAAAGTAATTGTATATATGCTCAAATGCACTACTAAAGTTTTTTTTGTACAAAGTTTAGAAAATGATGATGGATTTGGAATATGGGTGACATTTAATAATAACAATTATTGTAAGTGGCAGATGGCTTTAACATTATATGTCAATGGAATATGGATATTGCATCTTTTTTCGTCGTATGAGCTTATCAAACTCTCTTCTCATGTCTCCTAATGGCGTCCTTTTGTCACCTTATGTTACTTAATGACACACTCATAGGACCTGTGAGAAAGAATGACATTTATATTGTCAACAGTGGATTCCACTCGGAACTATAACTAGTAAAAAATAAAGATCTCCAAAGTCGAGCTATTCTACTTAGTTAGAGCTGATATCACCACTTTTGTATGCTATTAATTAATCACCCATTGAGGAATTATGTTAATGTGTCTGGGAATATGTATTGTATTTCTCATGACTATATCTGTTTAGATTTGAAAATATTTTGTTTCAGAATCAGAGTTTGCGGAAAATATAGGTGAGTGGTGGATTGATTATTAGGTTTCTTTTTGGATATCTAGGAGCCAATTCTAGAGGACGAGTTGGTGTTTGTATAAGTTTCTTTCATGTTTTTTTCTTCTTCCAAGAATGTTACTTATTTAATACTTTTGTTTTTAAAATCCTAATGGAAATGCAGGTTTAAATAGAGGACCATCTGCGAAAAGGACCTTAGGTACTCTCTCTAAGCATATTCAGATTCGTCCGCGAAATGTCATGTATTTATATAATTATTCTTCTAATTATTCGATTTAGTGTTGTGAGTCTAATTTGAACTTTGTGGAATGGCTATGTTCCTATTTCAACCAAGATTGTCGTTTTACTTGAATGGCTTTTTTGGATTCCGTTAGATTTTTTTTAATAAAGCTAACTATGCTTCTGGGGAATATATTGTATATTTTATTGGGACTCATTTTAGTATCAGTGTGCTATAGCTCCAATTTATATTTCAAAAAACTCTTGTGTTATGCATGCTAGACGCACAGTAAAAAAAATTCCCATGTATGCTCCAGCACAGTTCTACATTGACAATGTGTTGTTTAGGATCAAGGAGAAGAACATTCCCTATTGCTATTATTGCAGGTTAGATCTGCTATGCTTTACTTTAACAAAAGTAGTTATAAAATTGATATGCATTATCTATTAAATCTTTTAGACGATAGAAGGAGTACTGGATAATTGGCTGTTGGATAATTATTGGTTGTTGCTTGTTGTTGGATAGTATGTTAGAAGGACTATGGGATAATTAGAAGGAGTACGAGATAATTATTAGATAATATGTCGAAAATATTTTAGACTCCCGGTTTGAGAATACGACGATAATTTGAAAATCTGTAGACTTAAGCTTAAAAGCATGGCATTAAAGGGGAGAACTAGAAACAACACCCGAACGTTCCCGTGGGTGGCACAAACACCTCCCATGGGACCAATGTAGCTCGTAGGAACAGACCCCGCAGTCGCAGGTCTCCCGTTTTGAGAATACGACGGTAATTTGCATATTTCTAGACTTAGGCTTTAAAACATGGCGTTAGAGGGTGAAAAATCGAAACAACCCTCTAAAGGCCCCGTGGGTGGCATCAACACCTCCCATGGGACCAATGTAACTCGTAGGAACTGACCCCGCAGTCGCGGGACTCCCGGTTTGAGAATGCGACAATAATTTGCATATTTCTAGACTTGGCCTTAAAAACAACGCGTTAGACGGTGAAAACTCGAAACAACCCCCGAACGACCCCGTGGGTGGCACCAACACCTCCCACGGGACCAATGTAACTCGTAGGAACTGACCGCGCAGCCGCGGGTCTCCCGGTTTGAGAGTACGATGGTAATTTGCATATTTATAGACTTAGCCTAAAAAACATGGCGTTAGAGGGTGAAAACTCGAAATAACCCTCTAACGGCCCCGTGGGTGGCACCAACACCTCCCACGGGACCAATGTAACTCGTAGGAACTGTCCCCTCAGCCGCAGGTCTCCCGGTTTGAGAGTACGATGGTAATTTTCATATTTCTAGACTTAGGCTTAAAATCATGGCGTTAGAGGGTGAGAACTCGAAATAGCACCCGAACGGCCCCGTGGGTGGCACCAAGACCTCCCACGGGACCAATGTAACTCGTAGGAACTGACCCCGCAGCCGTGGGTCTCCCGGTTTGAGAGTACGACGATAGTTTGCCTATTTCTAGACTTAGGCTTAAAATCATGGCGTTAGAGGGTGAGAACTCGAAATAGCACCCGGACTGCCCCGTGGGTGGCACCAATGCCTCCCACGGGACCAATGTAACTCGTAGGAACTGACCCCGCAGCCGTGGGTCTCCCGGTTTGAGAGTACGACGGTAATTTGCATATTTCTAGACTTAGGATTAAAAACATGACGTTAGCGGGTGAAAACTAGAAACAGCCCCTGAACGTCCCCGTGGGTGGCACTAACACCTCCCACGGGACAAATGTGACTCGTAGGAACTGACCCCGCAGCCGCGGGTCTCCCGGTTTGAGAATATGACCATAATTTACATATTTCTAGACTTAGGCTTAAAAACATGGCGTTAGAGGGTGAAAACTCAAAACAGCTCCCTAACGGCCCCGTGGGTAGGCACCAACTCCTCCCACGGGACCAATGTAACTCGTAAGAACTGTCCCTGCAACCCTGGGACTCCGAGTTTGAGAATACGTAGGTAATTTGCATATTTCTAGATTTAGGCAAAACTTGACGTTAGAGTGCGAGAACTCGAAACATCCCCCGAACGTCCACATGGGTGGCACCAACACCTCCCACGGGACAAATGTAACTCGTAGGAACTGACCCCGCCACCGTGGGTCTCCCGATTTGAGAATACGACGGTAATTTGCATATTTCTAGACTTAGGCTTAAAAACATGGCGTTAGTAGGTGAGAACTCGAAACAACCCCCGAACGTCCCAGTGGGTGGCACCAACACCTCTCACGTGACCAATTAACTCGTAGGAACTAACCTCGCAGCCGCGGGTCTCCCGGTTTGAGAGTAAAATGGTAATTTGCATATTCCTCGACTTAGGCTTAAAATCATGGAGTTAGAGGGTGAGAAATCAAAATAGCACCCGAACGGCCCGTGGGTGGCACCAACACCTCCCACAGGACCAATGTAACTCGTACGAACTGACCCCGTAGCCGCGGGTCTCCCGGTTTGAGAGTACAATGGTAATATGCATATTTTTAGACTTAGGCTTAAAAAATGGTGTTAAGGGGTGAGAACTAGAAATAGCCCCCCGAACGTCCCCGTGGGTGGAACCAACACCTCCCACGGGACCTATGTAACTCGTAGGAACTGACCCCGCAGCCGCGGGACACATGATTTGAGAATACGACGGTAATTTGCATATTTCTAGACTTAGGCTTAAAAACATGGCGTTAGAGGGTGAGAACTAGAAACAGCCCCCGAACGTCCCCGTGGGTGGCACCAACACCTCTCACGGGACCAATGTGACTCGTAGGAACTGACCCCGCAGTCGCGGATCTCCAGATTTGAGAATGTGACGGTAATTTGCATATTTCTAGACTTAAGCTTAAAAACATGGCGTTAGAGGGTGAAAACTCGAAACAGCCCCCGAACGGCCCCGTGGGTGGCACCAACTCCTCCCACGGGACCAATGTAACTTGTAGGAACTGACCCCTCCACCGTGGGTCTCCCAGTTTGATGGTACGACGATAATTTGCATATTTCCGGACTTAGTCTTAAAAACATGGCGTTAGGGGGTGATAACTAGAAACATCCCCCGAATGTCCCAGTGGGTGGCACCAAATCCTCCCACGGGACCAGTGAAACTCGTAGGAACTGACCCCGCAGTCGCAGGACTCCCAGTTTGAGAATATGACGGTAATTTGCATATTTCTAGACTTAGGCTTAAAAACACGACGTTAGAGGGTGAAAACTTGAAACAGCCCCCGAACGGCCCCGTGGGTCGCACCAACACCTCCCACGGGACCAATGTAACTCATAGGAACTGTACCCGCAGCCGTGGGACTCTCAGTTTTAGAATACGAAGGTAATTGTCATATTTCTAGACTTAGGCTTAAAAACATGGCGTTAAGGGGTGATAACTAGAAATTGCCCCCCGAACGTGCCCGTGGGTGGAACCAACACCTCCCACTGGACCTATGTAACTCGTAGGAACTGACCCCGCAGCCGCGGGACTCCCGATTTGAGAATACGACGGTAATTTGCATATTGCTAGACTTAGGCTTAAAAACATGGCGTTAGAGGGTGAGAACTTGAAACAGCCTCCGAACGTCCCCGTGGGTGGCACCAACACCTCTCACGGGACCAATGTGACTCGTAGGAACTGACCTCGCAGTCGCGAGTCTCCCGATTTGAGAATAAGATGGTAATTTACATATTTCTAGACTTAGGCTTAAAAACATGGTGTTAGAGGGTGAAAACTTGAAACAACCCTCTAACGGCCCCGTGGGTGGCACCAACACCTACCACGCGACCAATGTAACTCATAGAAACTGATCCCGCAGCCGCGGGACTCCCGGTTTGAGAATACGATGATAATTAGCATATTTTTAGAATTACGCTTAAAAACACGGCGTTAGAGGGTGAAAACTGAAAACAGCCCCCGAACGGCCCCGTGGGTGGCACCAACACCTCCCACGGGACCAATGTAACTCATAGGAACTGTACCCGCAGCCGTGGGACTCCCGGTTTTAGAATACAAAGGTAATTTGCATATTTCTAAGCTTAGGCAAAACTGTACGTTAGAGGGTGTAAACTCGAAACAGCCCCTGAACGTCCCCGTGGGTGGCACGAACACCTCCCACGGGACCAATGTATCTCGTTCGAGCTGACCCCGTAGCCGCGGGTCTCCCGGTTTGAGAGTACAATGGTAATATGCATATTTCTAGACTTAGGCTTAAAAAATGGTGTTAAGGGGTGAGAACTAGAAATAGCCTCCCGAACGTCCCCGTGGGTGGAACCAACACCTCCCACGGGACCTATGTAACTCGTAGGAACTGACCCAGCAGCCGCGGGACACCCGATTTGAGAATACGACTGTAATTTGCATATTTCTAGATATGGCTTAAAAACATGGCGTTAGAGGGTGAGAACTAGAAACAACCCCCGAACGTCCCCGTGGGTGGCACCAACACCTCTCACGGGACCAATGTGACTCGTAGGTACTGACCCCACAGTCGCGGATCTCCAGATTTGAGAATGAGACGGTAATTTGCATATTTCTAGACTTAAGCTTAAAAACACGGCGTTAGAGGGTGAAAACTCAAAACAGCCCCCGAACGGCCCCTTGCGTGGCACCAACTCCTCCCACGGGACCAATGTAGCTCGTAGGAACTGACCCCGCCACCTTGGGTCTCCCAGTTTGATGGTACGGCGATAATTTGCATATTTCCGGACTTAGTCTTAAAAACATGGCGTTAGGGGGTGATAACTAGAAACATCCCCCGAATGTCCCCGTGGGTGGCACCAAATCCTCCCACGGGACCAGTGAAACTCGTAGGAACTGACCCCACAGTCGCAGGACTCCCGGTTTGAGAATACGAATGTAATTTGCATATTTCTAGACTTAGGCTTAAAAACATGGCGTTAGAGGATGAGAACTCGAAACAACCCCCGAACGTCCCCGTGGGTGGCACCAACACCTCCCACGGGACCAATGCGACTCGTAGGAACTGACCTCGCAGCCGCGGGTCTCTTGATTTGAGAATACGAGGGTAATTTATGTATTTCTAGACTTAGGCTTAAAAACATGGCGTTAGCGGGTGAAAACTCGAAACAGCCCCCGAACGGCCCCGTGGGTGGCACCAACACCTCCCACGGGACCAATGTGACCTGTAGGAACTGACCCCGCAGCCGTGGGTCTCCCGATTTGAGAATACGACGGTAATTTATGTATTTCTAGACTTAGGCTTAAAAACATGGCGTTAGAGGGTGAAAACTCGAAACAGCCCTTGAACGGCCCCGTGGGTGGGACCAACTCCTCCCACGGGACAAATGTTACTCGTAGGAACTGACCTCGCCACTGTGGTTCTCCCGGTTTGATAGTACGACGATAATTTGCATATATCTAGACTTTGTCTTAAAAACATGGCGTTAGGGGGTGATAACTAGAAACAACCCCCGAATGTCCCCATGGGTGGCACCAACACCTCCCATGGGACCAATGTAACTCCTAGAAACTGACCCCGCAGTCGCGGGACTCCCGGTCTCAGAATTTGATAGTAATTTGCATATTTCTAGACTTAGGATTAAAAACATGGCGTTAGAGGGTGAGAACTAGAAACAGCCCCCTAACGTTCCCGTGGTTGGCACCAACACCTCCCACGGGACCAATGTAACTCGTAGGAACTGACCCCGCAGCCGCGGGTCTCCCGATTTGAGTATACGACGGTAATTTGCATATTTCTAGACTTAGGCCTAAAAACATGGTGTTAGAGGGTGAAAACTTGAAACAACCCTCTAACGGCCCCGTCGGTGGCACCAACACCTCCCACGGGACCAATGTAACTCGTAGGAACTGATCCCGCAGCCGCGGGTCTCCCGGTTTGAGAGTACGACGGTAATTTGCATATTTCTAGACTTAGGCTTAAAAACATGGCGTCAGAGGGTGAAAACTCGAAACAACCCTCTAACGGCCCCGTGGGTGGCACCAACACCTCCCACGGGACCAATGTAACTCGTAGGAACTGACCCCGCAAGCCCCGGGTCTCCCGGTTTGAAAGTATGATGGTAATTTGCATATTTCTAGACTTAGGCTTAAAATCATGGGGTTAGAGGGTGAGAACTCGAAATAGCACCCGAACGGCCCCATGGGTGGCACCAACACCTCCCACGGGACCAATGTAACTCGTAGGAACTGACCCCGTAGTTGTGGGTCTCCCGGTTTGAGAGTATGACAGTAATTCTCATATTTTTAGATTTAGACTTAAAAACTTGGCGTTAGAGGGTAAGAACTCAAAACAGCCCCTGTACGATCCCGTGGGTGGCACCAACACCTCCCATGGGACAAATGTAACTCGTAGGAACTGACCCCGCAGCCGCGGGTTTCCCTGTTTGAGAATACGACGGTAATTTGCATATTTCTAGACTTAGGCTTAAAAACATGGCGTTAGAGAGTGAGAACTCGAAACAGCCCCCGAACGTCCCCGTGGGTAGCACTAAAACCTCCCACGGGACCAATGTAACTCGTAGGAATTGACCCCGCCACCGTGGGTCTCCCGGTTTGGTAGTATGACTGTAATTTGCATATTTCTCGACTTAGTCTTAAAAACATGGCGTTAGGGGTTGATAACTAGAAACAGCCACCGAATGTCCCCGTGGGTGGCACCAACACCTTCCACGGGACCATTGTAACTCGTGGGAACTGGCCCCGCAGTCGCGGGAATCCCGGTTTAAGAATACGATGATAATTTGCATACTTCTAGACTTAGGCTGAAAACCATGGCGTTAGAGGGTGAGAACTCAAAACAACCCTCTAACGACCCCGTGGGTGGCACCAACACCTCCCACGGGACCAATGTAACTCGTAGGAACTGATCCCGCAGCAGCGGGACTCCCGATTTGAGAATATGATGATAATTTGCTTATTTCTAGACTTAGGCTTAAAAACATGGCGTTAGAGGGTGAAAACTTGAATCAGGCCCCGAACGGCCCCGTGGGTGACACCAACACCTCCCACGGGACCAATGTAACTCGTAGGAACTGATCCCGCCACCGTGGGTCTCCCGGTTTGATAGTATAACTTTAATTTGAATATTTCTAGACTTAGTATTAAAAAGATGGCGTTAGGGGTTGATAACTAGAAACAGCCCCCGAACGGTCCCGTGGGTGGCACCAACACCTCCCACGGAACCAATGTAACTCGTAGGAACTGACCCCACAGCCGCGAGTTTCCCAGTTTGAGAATACGACGGTAATTTGCATATTTCTAGACTTAGGCTTAAAAACATGGCGTTAGAGGGTGAGAACTCGAAACAGCCCCCGAACGTCCCCGTGGGTGGCACTGACACCTCCCACGGCACCAATGTAACTCGTAGGAACTCACCCCGCCACCGTGGGTCTCCCAGTTTGATAGTACGACTATAATTTACATATTTCTAGACCTAGTCTTAAAAACATGGCATTAGGCGGTGATAACTAGAAACAGCCATCGAATGTCCCCGTAGGTGGCACCAACACCTCCCACGGGACCAATGTAACTCGTGGGAACTGACCCCGCAGTCGCGGGACTCCCGGTTTGAGAATATGATGGTAATTTGCATATTTCTAGACTTAAGCTTAAAAACATGACGTTAGAGGGTGAGAACTCGAAACAGCCCCCGAACTTCCCTATGGGTGGAACCAACACCTTCCACGAGACAAATGTAACTCATAGGAACTGACCCCGCCACTGTGGGTCTCCCGGTTTAAGAGTACGATGGTAATTTGCATATTTCTAGACTTAGGTTTAAAAACTTGGCGTTAGAGGGTGTAAACTCGAAACAACCCTCTAACGGCCCCGTGGGTGGCACCAACACCTCCCACGGGACCAATGTAACTCGTAGGAACTGATCCCGCGACCGTGGGTCTCCCGGTTTGATAGTACGACTGTAATTTGCAAATTTCTAGAATTAGTCATAAAAAGATGGCGTTAGGGGCTGATAACTAGAAGCAACCCCCGAACGGTCCCGTGGGTGGCACCAACACCTCCCACGGGACCAATGTTACTCGTAGGAACTGACCCCGCAGCCGCGGGTTTCCCAGTTTGAGAATACGACGGTAATTTGCATATTTCTAGACTTAGGCTTAAAAACATGGCGTTAGAGGGTGAGAACTCGAAACAGCCCCCGAACGTCCCCAAGGGTGGCACTAACACCTCCCACACGACCAATGTAACTCGTAGGAACTGACGCCGCCACCGTGGGTCTCCCGGTTTGATAGTACGACTGTAATTTGCATATTTCTCGACTTAGTCTTAAAAAGATGGCGTTAGGGGATGATAACAAGAAAAAATCCCCGAACGGTCCCGTGGGTGGCACCAACACCTCCCACGGGACCAATGTAACTCGTAGGAACTGACCCCGCATCCGCGGGTTTCCCAGTTTGAGAATACGATGGTAATTTGCATATTTCTAGACTTAGGGTTAAAAACATGGCGTTAGAGGGTGAGAACTCGAAACATCCCCCGAACGTCCCCGTGGGTGGCACTAACACCTCCCACGGGACCAATGTAACTCGTAGGAACTGATGCCGCCATCGTGGGTCTCCCGATTTGATAGTACGACTGTAATTTCCATATTTCTAGACTTAGTCTTAAAAAGAAGGCGTTAGGGGCTGATAACTAGAAACAATCCCCGAACGGTCCCGTGGGTGGCATCAACACCTCCCACGGGACCAATGTAACTCGTAGGAACTGAACCCGCATCCGCGGGTTTCCCAGATTGAGAATACGATGGTAATTTGCATATTTCTAGACTTAGGGTTAAAAACATGGCGTTAGAGGGTGAGAACTCGAAACAGCCCCCGAATGTCCCCGTTGGTGGCACTAACACCTCCAACGGGACCAATGTAACTCGTAGGAACTGACCCCACCACCGTGGGTCTCCCGGTTTGATAGTACGACTGTAATTCGCATATTTTTAGACTTAGTCTTAAAAACAGGGCATTAGCGGGTGATAACTAGAAATAGCCACCGAATGTCCCCGTAGGTGGCACCAACACCTCCCACAGGACCAATGTAACTCGTGGGAACTGACCCCGCCGTTGCGGGACTCTCGGTTTGAGAATACGATGGTAATTTTCATATTTCTAGACTTAGGTTTAAAAACGTGGCGTTAGAGGGTGAGAACTCGAAACAGCCACCGAACTACGCTGTGGGTGGAACCAACACCTCCCACGGGACCAATGTAACTCATAGGAACTGACCCCGCAGCTGTGGGTCTCCCGGTTTTGAGAGTACGACGGTAATTTTCATATTTCTAGGCTTAGGCTTAAAAATATGGCGTTAGAGGGTGAGAACTCGAAATAGCCCCCGAACGGTCCCGTGGGTGGCACCAACACCTCCCACGGGACCAATGTAACTCGTAGGAACTGACCCCGTAGCCGCGAGTTTCCCAGTTTGAGAATACGATGGTAAATTGCATATTTCTAGACTTAGGCTTAAAAACATGGCGTTAGAGGGTGAGACCTCGAAACAGCCCCCGAACGTCCCCGTGGGTGGCACTAACACCTCCCATGGGACCAATGTAACTCGTAGGAATTGACCCCGCCACCGTGGATCTCCCGGTTTGGTAGTACGACTGTAATTTGCATATTTCTCGACTTAGTCTTAAAAACATGGCGTTAGGGGTTGATAACTAGAAACAGCCACCGAATGTCCCCGTGGGTGGCACCAACACCTCCCACGGGACCATTGTAACTCGTGGGAACTGGCCCCGCAGTCTCGGGACTCCCGGTTTAAGAATACGATGATAATTTGCATATTTCTAGACTTAGGCTGAAAACCATGGCATTAGAGGGTGAGAACTCAAAACAACCCTCTAACGGCCCCGTGGGTGGCACCAACACCTCCCACGGGACCAATGTAACTCGTAGGAACTGATCCCGCAGCAGCGGGACTCCCGGTTTGAGAATACGATGATAATTTGCTTATTTCTAGACTTAGGCTTAAAAACATGGCGTTAGAGGGTGAAAACTCGAATCAGCCCCCGAACGGCCCCGTGGGTGACACCAACACCTCCCACGGGACCAATGTAACTCGTAGGAACTGACCCCGCCACCGTGGGTCTCCCGGTTTGATAGTATAACTGTAATTTGAATATTTCTAGACTTAGTCTTAAAAAGATGGCGTTAGGGGTTGATAACTAGAAACAACCCCCGAACGGTCCCGTGGGTGGCACCAACACCTCCCACGGGACCAATGTAACTTGTAGGAACTGACCCCACAGCCGCGAGTTTCCCAGTTTGAGAATACGACGGTAATTTGCATATTTCTAGACTTAGGCTTAAAAATATGGCGTTAGAGGGTGAGAACTCGAAACAGCACCTGAACGTCCCTGTGGGTGGCACTAACACCTCCCACGGCACCAATGTAACTCGTAGGAACTGACCCCGCCACCGTGGGTCTCTCGGTTTGATAGTACGACTGTAATTTGCATATTTCTAGACCTAGTCTTAAAAACATGGCATTAGGCGGTGATAACTAGAAACAACCACCGAATGTCCCCGTAGGTGGCACCAACACCTCCCACGGGACCAATGTAACTCGTGGGAACTGACCCTGCAGTCGCGGGACTCCCGGTTTGAGAATATGATGATAATTTGCATATTTCTAGACTTAGGCTTAAAAACATGGCGTTAGAGGGTGAGAACTCGAAACAGCCCCCGAACTTCCCTGTGGGTGGAACCAACACCTTCCACGGGACCAATGTAACTCATAGGAACTGACCCCGCCACTGTGGGTCTCCCGGTTTAAGAGTACGACGGTAATTTGCATATTTCTAGACATAGGCTTAAAAACATGGCATTAGAGGGTGTAAACTCGAAACAACCCTCTAACGGCCCCGTGGGTGGCACCAACACCTCCCACGGGACCAATGTAACTCGTAGGAACTGATCCCGCCACCGTGGGTCTCCCGGTTTGATAGTACGACTGTAATTTGCATATTTCTAGAATTAGTCATAAAAACATGGCGTTTAGGGTTGATAACTAAAAACAACCCCCGAATGGTCCTGTGGGTGGCACCAACACCTCCTACGGGACCAATGTAACTCGTAGGAACTGACCCCGCAGCCGCGGGTTTCCCAGTTTGAGAATACGATGGTAATTTGCATATTTCTAGACTTAGGCTTAAAAACATGGCGTTAGAGGGTGAGAACTCAAAACAGCCCCCGAACGTCCCCGTGGGTGGCACTAACACCTCCCACGGGACCAACGTAAGTCGTAGGAACTGATGCCGCCACCGTGGGTCTCCCGGTTTGATAGTACGACTGTAATTTGCATATTTCTAGACTTAGTCTTAAAAAGATGGCGTTAGAGGCTGATAACTAGAAACAATCCCCGAACGGTCCCGTGGGTGGCACCAACACCTCCCACGGGACCAACGTAACTCGTAGGAACTGACCCCGCATCCGCGGGTTTCCCAGTTTGAGAATACGATGGTAATTTGCATATTTCTAGACTTAGGGTTAAAAACATGGCGTTAGAGGGTGAGAACTCGAAACAGCCCCCGAATGTCCCCGTTGGTGGCACTAACACCTCCCACGGGACCAATGTAACTCGTAGGAACTAACCCCGCCACCGTGGGTCTCCCGGTTTGATATTACGACTGTAATTCGCATATTTTTAGCCTTAGTCTTAAAAACAGGGCATTAGCGGGTGATAACTAGAAACAGCCACCGAATGTCCCCGTAGGTGGCACCAACACCTCCCACGGGACCAATGTAACTCGTGGGAACTGACCCCGCCGTCGCGGGACTCTCGGTTTGAGAATACGATGGTAATTTGCATATTTCTAGACTTAGGTTTAAAAACATGGCGTTAGAGGGTGAGAACTCGAAACAGCCCCCGAACTACGCTGTGGGTGGAACCAACACCTCCCACGGGACCAATGTAACTCATAGGAACTGACCCCGCAGCTGTGGGTCTCCCGGTTTGAGAGTACGACGGTAATTTTCATATTTCTAGACTTAGGCATAAAAACATGGCGTTAGAGGGTGAGAACTCGAAATAGCCCCCGAACGGTCCCGTGGGTGGCACCAACACCTCCCACGGGACCAATGTAACTCGTAGGAACTGACCCCGTAGCCGCGAGTTTCCCAGTTTGAGAATACGATGGTAATTTGCATATTATTAGACTTAGGCTTAAAAACATGGCGTTAGAGGGTGAGAACTCGAAACAGCCCCCGAACGTCCCCGTGGGTGGCACTAACACCTCCCACGGGACCAATGTAACTCGTAGGAATTGACCCCGCCACCGTGGATCTCCCGGTTTGGTAGTACGACTGTAATTTGCATATTTCTCGACTTAGTCTTAAAAACATGGCGTTAGGGGTTGATAACTAGAAACAGCCACCGAATGTCCCCGTGGGTGGCACCAACACCTCCCACGGGACCATTGTAACTCGTGGGAACTGGCCCCGCAGTCTCGGGACTCTCGGTTTAAGAATACGATGATAATTTTCATATTTATAGACTTAGGCTGAAAACCATGGCGTTAGAGGGTGAGAACTCGAAACAACCCTCTAACGGCCCCGTGGGTGGCACCAACACCTCCCACGGGACCAATGTAACTCGTAGGAACTGATCCCGCAGCAGCGGGACTCCCAATTTGAGAATACGATGATAATTTTCTTATTTCTAGACTTAGGATTAAAAACATGGCGTTAGAGGGTGAAAACTCGAATCAGCCCCCGAACGGCCCCGTGGGTGACACCAACACCTCCCACGGGACCAATGTAACTCGTAGGAACTGACCCCGCCACCGTGGGTCTCCCGGTTTGATAGTATAACTGTAATTTGAATATTTCTAGACTTAGTCTTAAAAAGATGGCGTTAGGGGTTGATAACTAGAAACAACCCCCGAACGGTCCCGTGGGTGGCACCAACACCTCCCACGGGACCAATGTAACTTGTAGGAACTGACCCCACAGCCGCGAGTTTCCCAGTTTGAGAATACGACGGTAATTTGCATATTTCTAGACTTAGGCTTAAAAATATGGCGTTAGAGGGTGAGAACTAGAATAGGCCCCTGAACGTCCCTGTGGGTGGCACTAACACCTCCCACGGCACCAATGTAACTCGTAGGAACTGACCCCGCCACCGTGGGTCTCTCGGTTTGATAGTACGACTGTAATTTGCATATTTCTAGACCTAGTCTTAAAAACATGGCATTAGGCGGTGATAACTAGAAACAACCACCGAATGTCCCCGTAGGTGGCACCAACACCTCCCACGGGACCAATGTAACTCGTGGGAACTGACCCTGCAGTCGCGGGACTCCCGGTTTGAGAATATGATGGTAATTTGCATATTTCTAGACTTAGGCTTAAAAACATGGCGTTAGAGGGTGAGAACTCGAAACAGCCCCCGAACTTCCCTGTGGGTGGAACCAACACCTTCCACGGGACCAATGTAACTCATAGGAACTGACCCCGCCACTGTGGGTCTCCCGGTTTAAGAGTACGACGGTAATTTGCATATTTCTAGACATAGGCTTAAAAACATGGCATTAGAGGGTGTAAACTCGAAACAACCCTCTAACGGCCCCGTGGGTGGCACCAACACCTCCCACGGGACCAATGTAACTCGTAGGAACTGACCCCGCAGCCGCGGGTTTCCCAGTTTGAGAATACGATGGTAATTTGCATATTTCTAGACTTAGGCTTAAAAACATGGCGTTAGAGGGTGAGAACTCAAAACAGCCCCCGAACGTCCCCGTGGGTGGCACTAACACCTCCCACGGGACCAACGTAACTCGTAGGAACTGATGCCGCCACCGTGGGTCTCCCGGTTTGATAGTACGACTGTAATTTGCATATTTCTAGACTTAGTCTTAAAAAGATGGCGTTAGAGGCTGATAACTAGAAACAATCCCCGAACGGTCCCGTGGGTGGCACCAACACCTCCCACGGGACCAACGTAACTCGTAGGAACTGACCCCGCATCCGTGGGTTTCCCAGTTTGAGAATACGATGGTAATTTGCATATTTCTAGACTTAGGGTTAAAAACATGGCGTTAGAGGGTGAGAACTCGAAACAGCCCCCGAATGTCCCCGTTGGTGGCACTAACACCTCCCACGGGACCAATGTAACTCGTAGGAACTAACCCCGCCACCGTGGGTCTCCCGGTTTGATATTACGACTGTAATTCGCATATTTTTAGCCTTAGTCTTAAAAACAGGGCATTAGCGGGTGATAACTAGAAACAGCCACCGAATGTCCCCGTAGGTGGCACCAACACCTCCCACGGGACCAATGTAACTCGTGGGAACTGACCCCGCCGTCGCGGGACTCTCGGTTTGAGAATACGATGGTAATTTGCATATTTCTAGACTTAGGTTTGAAAACATGGCGTTAGAGGGTGAGAACTCGAAACAGCCCCCGAACTACGCTGTGGGTGGAACCAACACCTCCCACGGGACCAATGTAACTCATAGGAACTGACCCCGCAGCTGTGGGTCTCCCGGTTTGAGAGTACGACGGTAATTTTCATATTTCTAGACTTAGGCATAAAAACATGGCGTTAGAGGGTGAGAACTCGAAATAGCCCCCGAACGGTCCCGTGGGTGGCACCAACACCTCCCACGGGACCAATGTAACTCGTAGGAACTGACCCCGTAGCCGCGAGTTTCCCAGTTTGAGAATACGATGGTAATTTGCATATTATTAGACTTAGGCTTAAAAACATGGCGTTAGAGGGTGAGAACTCGAAACAGCCCCCGAACGTCCCCGTGGGTGGCACTAACACCTCCCACGGGACCAATGTAACTCGTAGGAATTGACCCCGCCACCGTGGATCTCCCGGTTTGGTAGTACGACTGTAATTTGCATATTTCTCGACTTAGTCTTAAAAACATGGCGTTAGGGGTTGATAACTAGAAACAGCCACCGAATGTCCCCGTGGGTGGCACCAACACCTCCCACGGGACCATTGTAACTCGTGGGAACTGGCCCCGCAGTCTCGGGACTCCCGGTTTAAGAATACGATGATAATTTGCATATTTATAGACTTAGGCTGAAAACCATGGCGTTAGAGGGTGAGAACTCGAAACAACCCTCTAACGGCCCCGTGGGTGGCACCAACACCTCCCACGGGACCAATGTAACTCGTAGGAACTGATCCCGCAGCAGCGGGACTCCCGATTTGAGAATACGATGATAATTTTCTTATTTCTAGACTTAGGATTAAAAACATGGCGTTAGAGGGTGAAAACTCGAATCAGCCCCCGAACGGCCCCGTGGGTGACACCAACACCTCCCACGGGACCAATGTAACTCGTAGGAACTGACCCCGCCACCGTGGGTCTCCTGGTTTGATAGTATAACTATAATTTGAATATTTCTAGACTTAGTCTTAAAAAGATGGCGTTAGGGGTTGATAACTAGAAACAACCCCCGAACGGTCCCGTGGGTGGCACCAACACCTCCCACGGGACCAATGTAACTCGTGGGAACTGACCCCGCCGTCGCGGGACTCTCGGTTTGAGAATACGATGGTAATTTGCATATTTCTAGACTTAGGTTTAAAAACATGGCGTTAGAGGGTGAGAACTCGAAACAGCCCCCGAACTACGCTGTGTGTTGAACCAACACCTCCCACGGGACCAATGTAACTCATAGGAACTGACCCCGCAGCTGTGGGTCTCCCGGTTTGAGAGTACGACGGTAATTTTCATATTTCTAGACTTAGGCTTAAAAACATGGCGTTAGAGGGTGAGAACTCGAAACAGCCCCCGAACGGTCCCGTGGGTGGCACCAACACCTCCCACGGGACCAATGTAACTCGTAGGAACTGACCCCACAGCCGCGAGTTTCCCAGTTTGAGAATACGACGGTAATTTGCATATTTCTAGACTTAGGCTTAAAAACATGGCGTTAGAGGGTGAGAACTCGAAACAGCCCCTGAACGTCTCCGTGGGTGGCACTGACACCTCCCACGGCACCAATGTAACTCGTAGGAACTGACCCCGCCACCGTGGGTCTCCCGGTTTGATAGTACGACTGTAATTTGCATATTTCTAGACCTAGTCTTAAAAACATGCATTAGGCGGTGATAACTAGAAACAGCAACCGAATGTCCCCGTAGGTGGCACCAACACGTCCCACGGGACCAATGTAACTCGGGGGAACTGACCCTGCAGTCGCGGGACTCCCGGTTTGATAATATGATGGTAATTTGCATATTTCTAGACTTAGGCTTAAAAACATGGCGTTAGAGGGTGAGAACTCGAAACGGCCCCCGAACTTCCCTGTGGGTGGAACCAACACCTTCCACGGGACCAATGTAACTCATAGGAACTGACCCCGCCACTGTGGGTCTCCCGGTTTAAGAGTACGACGGTAATTTGCATATTTCTAGACATAGGCTTAAAAACATGGCGTTAGAGGGTGTAAACTCGAAACAAACCTCTAACGGCCCCGTGGGTGGCACCAACACCTCCCACGGGACCAATGTAACTCGTAGGAACTGATCCCGCCACCGTGGGTCTCCCGGTTTGATAGTACGACTGTAATTTGCATATTTCTAGAATTAGTCATAAAAAGATGGCGTTTGGGGTTGATAACTAGAAACAACCCCCGAACGGTCCCGTGGGTGGCACCAACACCTCCCACGGGACCCATGTAACTCGTAGGAACTGACCCCGCAGCCGCGGGTTTCCCAGTTTGAGAATACGACGGTAATTTGCATATTTCTAGACTTAGGCTTAAAAACATGGCGTTAGAGGGTGAGAACTCAAAACAGCCCCCGAACGTCCCCGTGGGTGGCACTAACACCTCCCACGGGATCTATGTAACTCCTAGGAACTGACCCCACCACCGTGGGTCTCCCGGTTTGATATTACGATGGTAATTTGCATCTTTCTAGACTTAGTCTTAAAAAGATGGAGTTAGGGGGTGATAACTAGAAACAGCCCCTGAACGGTCCCGTGGGTGGCACCAACACCTCCCACGGGACCAATGTAACCCATAGGAACAGACCCCGCAGCCGCGGGTTTCCCAGTTTGAGAATACGACGGTAATTTTCATATTTCTATACTTAGTCTTGAAAACATGGCGTTAGAGGGAGAAAACTTGAAACATCCCTCTAACATCCCCATGGGTGGCTCCAACACCTCCCACGGGAACAATGTAACTCGTAGGAACTGATCCCGCCACCGTGGGTCTCCCGGTTTGATAGTACGACTGTAATTTGCATATTTCTAGAATTAGTCATAAAAAGATGGCGTTTGGGGTTGATAACTAGAAATAACCCCCGAACGGTCCCGTGGGTGGCACCAACACCTCCCACGGGACCAATGTAACTCGTAGGAACTGACCCCGTAGCCGCGGGTTTCCCAGTTTGAGAATACGACGGTAATTTGCATATTTCTAGACTTAGGCTTAAAAACATGGCGTTAGAGGGTGAGAACTCAAAACAGCCCCCGAACGTCCCCGGTGGTTGCACTAACATCTCCCACGGGACCAATGTAACTCGTAGGAACTGATGCCGCCACCGTGGGTCTCCCGGTTTGATAGTACGACTGTAATTTGCATATTTCTAGACTTAGTCTTAAAAAGATGGCGTTAGAGGCTGATAACTAGAAACAATCCCCGAACGGTCCCGTGGGTGGCACCAACACCTCCCACGGGACCAACATAACTCGTAGGAACTGACCCTGCATCCGCGGGTTTCCCAGTTTTAGAATACGATGGTAATTTGCATATTTCTTAAAAACATGGCGTTAGAGGGTGAGAACTCGAAACAGCCCCCGAATGTCTCCGTGCGTGGCACTAACACCTCCCACGGGACCAATGTAACTCGTAGGAACTGACCCCGCCACCGTGGGTCTCCCGGTTTGATAGTACGACTGTAATTTGCATATTTTTAGACTTGGTCTTAAAAACATGGCATTAGCGGGTGATAACTAGAAACAACCACCGAATGTCCCCGTAGGTGGCACCAACACCTCCCACGGGACCAATGTAACTCGTGGGAACTGACCCCACCGTCGCGGGAATCTCGGTTTGAGAATACGATGGTAATTAGCATATTTCTAGACATAGGTTTAAAACATGGCGTTAGAGGGTGAGAACTCGAAACAGCCCCCGAACTTCCCTGTCGGCGGAACCAACACCTCCCACGGGACCAATGTAACTCATAGGAACTGACCCCGCAGCTGTGGGTCTCCCGGTTTGAGAGTACGACGGTAATTTTCATATTTCTAGACTTAGGCTTAAAAACATGGCGTTAGAGGGTGAGAACTCGAAATAGCCCCCGAACGGTCCCGTGGGTGGCACCAACACCTCCCACGGGACCAATGTAACTCGTAGGAACTGACCCCGTAGCCGCGGGGTTCCCAGTTTGAGAATACAATGGTAATTTGCATATTTCTAGACTTAGGCTTAAAATCATGGCGTTAGACGGTGAAAACTCGAAACAGCCCCCGAACGGCCCCATTGGTGGCACCAACACCTTCCACGGGACCAATGTAACTCGTGGGAACTGACCCCGCCGTCGCGGGACTCCCGGTTTGAGAATACGATGGTAATTAGCATATTTCTAGACTTAGGTTTTAAAACATGGCGTTAGAGGGTGAGAACTCGAAATAGCCCCCGAACGTCCCCATGGGTGGCACTAACACCTCCCACGGGACCAATGTAACTCCTAGGAACTGACCCCACCACCGTGGGTCTCCCGGTTTGATATTACGATGGTAATTTGCATCTTTCTAGACTTAGTCTTAAAAAGATGGAGTTAGAGGGTGATAACTAGAAACAACCCCTGAACGGTCCCGTGGGTGGCACTAACACCTCCCACGGGACCAATGTAACCCATAGGAACTGACCCCGCAGCCGCGGGTTTCCCAGTTTGAGAATACGACGGTAATTTTCATATTTCTATACTTAGTCTTAAAAACATGGCGTTAGAGGTAGAAAACTTGAAACAGCCCTCTAACATCCCCGTGGGTGGCTCCAACACCTCCCACGGGAACATTATAACTCGTAGGAACTGATCCCGCCACCGTGGGTCTCCCGGTTTGATAGTACGACTGTAATTTGTATATTTCTAGAATTAGTCATAAAAAGATGGCGTTTGGGGTTGATAACTAGAAACAACCCCCGAACGGTCCCGTGGGTGGCACCAACACCTCCCACGGGACCAATGTAACTCGTAGGAACTGACCCCGCAGCCGCGGGTTTCCCAGTTTGAGAATACGATGGTAATTTGCATATTTCTAGACTTAGGCTTAAAAACATGGCGTTAGAGGGTGAGAACTCGAAACAGCCCCCGAACGTCCCCGTGGGTGGCACTAACACCTCCCACGGGACCAATGTAACTCGTAGGAACTGATGCCGCCACCGTGGGTCTCCCGGTTTGAGAGTACGACTGTAATTTGCATATTTCTAGACTTAGTCTTAAAAAGATGGCGTTAGAGGCTGATAACTAGAAACAATCCCCGAACGGTCCCGTGGGTGGCACCAACACCTCCCACGGGACCAATGTAACTCGTAGGAACTGACCCCGCATCCGCGGGTTTCCCAGTTTGGGAATACGATGGTAATTTGCATATTTCTAGACTTAGGGTTAAAAACATGGCGTTAGAGGGTGAGAACTGGAAACAGCCCCCGAATGTCCCAGTGGGTGGCACTAACACCTCCCACGGGACCAATGTAACTCGTAGGAACTGACCCCGCCACCGTGGGTCTCCCGGTTTGATTGTACGACTGTAATTCGCATATTTTTAGACTTAGTCTTAAAAACAGGGCATTAGCGGGTGATAACTAGAAACAGCCACTGAATGTCCCCGTAGGTGGCACCAACACCTCCCACAGGACCAATGTAACTCATGGGAACTGACCCCGCCGTTGCGGGACTCTCGGTTTGAGAATACGATGGTAATTTGCATATTTCTAGACTTAGGTTTAAAAACATGGCGTTAGAGGGTGAGAACTCGAAATAGCCCCCGAACTACGCTGTGGGTGGAACCAACACCTCCCACGGGACCAATGTAACTCATAGGAACTGACCCCGCAGCTGTGGGTCTCCCGGTTTGAGAGTACGACGGTAATTTTCATATTTCTAGGCTTAGGCTTAAAAATATGGCGTTAGAGGGTGAGAACTCGAAATAGCCCCCGAACGGTCCCGTGGGTGGCACCAACACCTCCCACGGGACCAATGTAACTCGTAGGAACTGACCCCGTAGCCGCGGGTTTCCCAGTTTGAGAATACGATGGTAAATTGCATATTTCTAGACTTAGGCTTAAAAACATGGCGTTAGAGGGTGAGACCTCGAAACAACCCCCGAACGTCCCCGTGGGTGGCACTAACACCTCCCATGGGACCAATGTAACTCGTAGGAATTGACCCCGTCACCGTGGATCTCCCGGTTTGGTAGTACGACTGTAATTTGCATATTTCTCGACTTAGTCTTAAAAACATGGCGTTAGGGGTTGATAACTAGAAACAGCCACCGAATGTCCCCGTGGGTGGCACCAACACCTCCCACGGGACCATTGTAACTCGTGGGAACTGGCCCTGCAGTCTCGGGACTCCCGTTTTACGAATACGATGATAATTTGCATATTTCTAGACTTAGGCTGAAAACCATGGCGTTAGAGGGTGAGAACTCGAAACAACCCTCTAACGGCCCCGTGGGTGGCACCAACACCTCCCACGGGACCAATGTAACTCGTAGGAACTGATCCCGCAGCAGCGGGACTCCCGGTTTGAGAATACGATGATAATTTGCTTATTTCTAGACTTAGGCTTAAAAACATGGCGTTAGAGGGTGAAAACTCGAATCAGCCCCCGAACGGCCCCGTGGGTGACACCAACACCTCCCACGGGACCAATGTAACTCGTAGGAACTGACCCCGCCACCGTGGGTCTCCCGGTTTGATAGTATAACTGTAATTTGAATATTTCTAGACATAGTCTTAAAAAGATGGCGTTAGGGGTTGATAACTAGAAACAACCCCCGAACGGTCCCGTGGGTGGCACCAACACCTCCCACGGGACCAATGTAACTTGTAGGAACTGACCCCACAGCCGCGAGTTTCCCAGTTTGAGAATACGACGGTGATTTGCATATTTCTAGACTTAGTCTTAAAAACATGGCGTTAGAGGGTGAGAACTCGAAACAGCCCCTGAACGTCCCTGTGGGTGGCACTGACACCTCCCACGGCACCAATGTAACTCGTAGGAACTGACCCCGCCACCGTGGGTCTCCCGGTTTGATAGTACGACTGTAATTTGCATATTTCTAGACCTAGTCTTAAAAACATGGCATTAGGCGGTGATAACTAGAAACAGCCACCGAATGTCCCCGTAGGTGGCACCAACACCTCCCACGGGACCAATGTAACTCGTGGGAACTGACCCTGCAGTCGCGGGACTCCCGGTTTGAGAATATGATGGTAATTTGCATATTTCTAGACTTAGGCGTAAAAACATGGCGTTAGAGGGTGAGAACTCGAAACAACCCCCGAACTTCCCTGTGGGTGGAACCAACACCTTCCACGGGACCAATGTAACTCATAGGAACTGACCCCGCCACTATGGGTCCCGGTTTAAGAGTACGACAGTAATTTGCATATTTCTAGACATAGGCTTAAAAACATGGCGTTAGAGGGTGTAAACTCGAAACAACCCTCTAACGGCCCCGTGGGTGGCACCAACACCTCCCACGGGACAAATGTAACTCGTAGGAACTGATCCCGCCACCGTGGGTCTCCCGGTTTGATAGTACGACTGTAATATGCATATTTCTAGAATTATTCATAAAAAGATGGCGTTTGGGGTTGATAACTAGAAACAACCCCCGAATGGTCCCGTGGGTGGCACCAACACCTCCTACGGGACCAATGTAACTCGTAGGAACTGACCCCGCAGCCGCGGGTTTCCCAGTTTGAGAATACGATGGTAATTTGCATATTTCTAGACTTAGGCTTAAAAACATGGCGTTAGAGGGTGAGAACTCAAAACAGCCCCCGAACGTCCCCGTGGGTGGCACTAACACCTCCCACGGGACCAATGTAACTCGTAGGAACTGATGCCGCCACCGTGGGTCTCCCGGTTTGATAGTACGACTGTAATTTGCATATTTCTAGACTTAGTCTTAAAAAGATGGCGTTAGAGGCTGATAACTAGAAACAATCCCCGAACGGTCCCGTGGGTGGCACCAACACCTACCACGGGACCAACGTAACTCGTAGGAACTGACCCCGCATCCGCAGGTTTCCCAGTTTGAGAATACGATGGTAATTTGCATATTTCTAGACTTAGGGTTAAAAACATGGCGTTAGAGGGTGAGAACTCGAAACAACCCCCGAATGTCCCCGTTGGTGGCACTAACACCTCCCACGGGACCAATGTAACTCGTAGGAACTAACCCCGCCACTGTGGGTCTTCCGGTTTGATATTACGACTGTAATTCGCATATTTTTAGACTTAGTCTTAAAAACAGGGCATTAGCGGGTGATAATTAGAAACAGCCACCGAATGTCCCCGTAGGTGGCACCAACACCTCCCACGGGACCAATGTAACTCGTGGGAACTGACCCCGCCGTCGCAGGACTCTCGGTTTGAGAATACGATGGTAATTTGCATATTTCTAGACTTAGGTTTAAAAACATGGCGTTAGAGGGTGAGAACTCGAAACAGCCCCCGAACTACGCTGTGGGTGGAACCAACACCTCCCACGGGACCAATGTAACTCATAGGAACTGACCCCGCAGTTGTGGGTCTACCGGTTTGAGAGTACGACGGTAATTTTCATATTTCTAGACTTAGGCTTAAAAACATGGCGTTAGACGGTGAGAACTCGAAATAGCCCCCGAACGGTCCCGTGGGTGGCACCAACACCTCCCACGGGACCAATGTAACTCGTAGGAACTGACCCCGTAGCCGCGAGTTTCCCAGTTTGAGAATATGATGGTAATTTGCATATTTCAAGACTTAGGCTTAAAAACATGGCGTTAGAGGGTGAGAACTCGAAACAGCCCCAGAACGTCCCCGTGGGTGGCACTAACACCTCCCACGGGACCAATGTAACTCGTAGGAATTGACCCCGCCACCGTGGATCTCCCGGTTTGGTAGTACGACTGTAATTTGCATATTTCTCGACTTAGTCTTAAAAACATGGCGTTAGGGATTGATAACTAGAAACAGCCACCGAATGTCCCCGTGGGTGGCACCAACACCTCCCACGGGACCATTGTAACTAGTGGGAACTGGCCCCGCAGTCTCGGGACTCCCGGTTTAAGAATACGATGATAATTTGCATATTTATAGACTTAGGCTAAAAACCATGGCGTTAGAGGGTGAGAACTCGAAACAACCCTCTAACGGCCCCGTGGGTGGCACCAACACCTCCCACGGGACCAATGTAACTCGTAGGAACTGATCCCGCAGCAGCGGGACTCCCGGTTTGAGAATACGATGATAATTTTCTTATTTCTAGACTTAGGATTAAAAACATGGCGTTAGAGGGTGAAAACTCGAATCAGCCCCCGAACGGCCCCGTGGGTGACACCAACACCTCCCACGGGACCAATGTAACTCGTAGGAACTGACCCCGCCACCGTGGGTCTCCTGGTTTGATAGTATAACTGTAATTTGAATATTTCTAGACTTAGTCTTAAAAAGATGGCGTTAGGGGTTGATAACTAGAAACAACCCCCGAACGGTCCCGTGGGTGGCACCAACACCTCCCACGGGACCAATGTAACTCGTAGGAACTGACCCCACAGCCGCGAGTTTCCCAGTTTGAGAATACGACGGTAATTTTCATATTTCTAGACTTAGGCTTAAAAACATGGCGTTAGAGGGTGAGAACTCGAAACAGCCCCTGAACGTCCCCGTGGGTGGCACTGACACCTCCCACGGCACCAATGTAACTCGTAGGAACTGACCCCGCCACCGTGGGTCTCCCGGTTTGATGGTACGACTGTAATTTGCATATTTCTAGACCTAGTCTTAAAAACATGCATTAGGCGGTGATAACTAGAAACAGCAACCGAATGTCCCCGTAGGTGGCACCAACACCTCCCACGGGACCAATGTAACTCGTGGGAACTGACCCTGCAGTCGCGGGACTCCCTGTTTGAGAATATGATGGTAATTTGCATATTTCTAGACTTAGGCTTAAAAACATGGCGTTAGAGGGTGAGAACTCGAAACAGCCCCCGAACTTCCCTGTGGGTGGAACCAACACCTTCCACGGGACCAATGTAACTCATAGGAACTGACCCCGCCACTGTGGGTCTCCCGGTTTAAGAGTACGACGGTAATTTGCATATTTCTAGACATAGGCTTAAAAACATGGCGTTAGAGGGTGTAAACTCGAAACAAACCTCTAACGGCCCCGTGGGTGGCACCAACACCTCCCACGGGACCAATGTAACTCGTAGGAAATGATCCCGCCACCGTGGGTCTCCCGGTTTGATAGTACGACTGTAATTTGCATATTTCTAGAATTAGTCATAAAAAGATGGCGTTTGGGGTTGATAACTAGAAACAACTCCCGAACGGTCCCGTGGGTGGCACCGACACCTCCCACGGGACCAATGTAACTCGTAGGAACTGACCCCGCAGCCGCGGGTTTCCCAGTTTGAGAATACGACGATAATTTGCATATTTCTAGACTTAGGCCTAAAAACATGGCGTTAGAGGGTGAGAACTCAAAACAGCCCCCGAACGTCCCCGTGGGTGGCACTAACACCTCCCACGGGATCAATGTAACTCCTAGGAACTGACCCCACCACCGTGGGTCTCCCGGTTTGATATTACGATGGTAATTTGCATCTTTCTAGACTTAGTCTTAAAAAGATGGAGTTAGGGGTGATAACTAGAAACAGCCCCTGAACGGTCCCGTGGGTGGCACCAACACCTCCCACGGGACCAATGTATCCCATAGGAACTGACCCCGCAGCTGCGGGTTTCCCAGTTTGAGAATACGACGGTAATTTTCATATTTCTATACTTAGTCTTAAAAACATGGCGTTAGAGGTAGAAAACTTGAAACAGCCCTCTAACATCCCCGTGGGTGGCTCCAACACCTCCCACGGGAACAATGTAACTCGTAGGAACTGATCCCGCCACCGTGGGTCTCCCGGTTTGATATTATGACTGTAATTTGCATATTTCTAGAATTAGTCATAAAAAGATGGCGTTTGGGGTTGATAACTAAAAACAACCCCCGAACGGTCCCGTGGGTGGCACCAACACCTCCCACGGGACCAATGTAACTCGTAGGAACTGACCCCGCAGACGCGGGTTTCCCAGTTTGAGAATACGACGGTAATTTGCTTATTTATAGACTTAGGCTTAAAAACATGGCGTTAGAGGGTGAGAACTCAAAACAGCCCACGAACGTCCCCGTGGGTGGCATTAACACCTCCCACGGGACCAATGTAACTCGTACGAACTGATGCCGCCACCGTGGGTCTCCCGGTTTGAAAGTACGACTGTAATTTGCATATTTCTAGACTTAGTCTTAAAAAGATGGCGTTAGAGGCTGATAACTAGAAACAATCCCCGAACGGTCCCGTGGGTGGCACCAACACCTCCTACGGGACCAACGTAACTCGTAGGAACTGACCCCACATCTGCGGGTTTCCCAGTTTGAGAATACGATGGTAATTTGCATATTTCTAGACTTAGGGTAAAAAACATGGCGTTAGAGGGTGAGAACTCGAAACAGCCCCCGAATGTCCCCGTGGGTGGCACTAACACCTCCCACGGGAGCAATGTAACTCGTAGGAACTGACCCCGCCACCGTGGGTCTCCCGGTTTGATAGTACGACTGTAATTTGCATATTTTTAGACTTGGTCTAAAAAACATGGCATTAGCGGGTGATAACTAGAAACAACCACCGAATGTCCCCGTAGGTGGCACCAACACCTCCCACGGGACCAATGTAACTCGTGGGAACTGACCCCACCGTCGCGGGAATCTCGGTTTGAGAATACGATGGTAATTAGCATATTTCTAGACATAGGTTTAAAAACATGGCGTTAGAGGGTGAGAACTCGAAACAGCCCCCGAACTGCCCTGTCGGTGGAACCAACACCTCCCACGGGACCAATGTAACTCATAGGAACTGACCCCGCAGCTGTGGGTCTCCCGGTTTGAGAGTACGACGGTAATTTTCATATTTCTAGACTTAGGCTTAAAAACATGGCGTTAGAGGGTGAGAACTCGAAATAGCCCCCGAACGGTCCCGTGGGTGGCACCAATACCTCCCACGGGACCAATGTAACTCGTAGGAACTGACCCCTAAGCCGCGGGTTTCCCAGTTTGAGAATACGATGGTAATTTGCATATTTCTAGACTTAGGCTTAAAATCATGACGTTAGACGGTGAAAACTCGAAACAGCCTCCGAACGGCCCCATGGGTGGCACCAACACCTTCCACGGGACCAATGTAACTCGTGGGAACTGACCCCGCCGTCGCGGGACTCCCGGTTTGAGAATACGATGGTAATTAGCATATTTCTAGACTTAGGTTTTAAAACATGGCGTTAGAGGGTGAGAACTCGAAACAGCTCCCGAACGTCCCCATGGGTGGCACTAACACCTCCCACGGGACCAATGTAACTCCTAGGAACTGACCCCACCACCGTGGGTCTCCCGGTTTGATATTACGATGGTAATTTGCATCTTTCTAGACTTAGTCTTAAAACGATGGAGTTAGGGGGTGATAACTAGAAACAACCCCTGAACGGTCCCGTGGGTGGCACCAACACCTCCCACGGGACCAATGTAACCCATAGGAACTGACCCCGCAGCCGCGGGTTTCCCAGTTTGAGAATACGACGGTAATTTTCATATTTCTATACTTAGTCTTAAAAACATGGCGTTAGAGGTAGAAAACTTGAAACAGCCCTCTAACATCCCCGTGGGTGGCTCCAACACCTCCCACGGGAACATTGTAACTCGTAGGAACTGATCCCGCCACCGTGGGTCTCCCGGTTTGATAGTACGACTGTAATTTGCATATTTCTAGAATTAGTCATAAAAAGATGGCGTTTGGGGTTGATAACTGGAAACAACCCCCGAACGGTCCCGTGGGTGGCACCAACACCTCCCACGGGACCAATGTAACTCGTAGGAACTGACCCCGCAGCCGCGGGTTTCCCAGTTTGAGAATACGACGGTAATTTGCATATTTCTAGACTTAGGCTTAAAAACATGGCGTTAGAGGGTGAGAACTCGAAACTGCCCCCGAACGTCCCCGTGGGTGGCACTAACACCTCCCACGGGACCAATGTAACTCGTAGGAACTGATGCCGCCACCGTGGGTCTCCCGGTTTGATAGTACGACTGTAATTTGCATATTTCTAGACTTAGTCTTAAAAAGATGGCGTTAGAGGTTGATAACTAGAAACAATCCCCGAACGGTCCCGTGGGTGGCACCAACACATCCCACGGGACCAATGTAACTCGTAGGAACTGACCCCGCATCCGCGGGTTTCCCAGTTTGAGAATACAATGGTAATTTTCATATTTCTAGACTTAGGGTTAAAAACATGGCGTTAGAGGGTGAGAACTCGAAACAGCCCCCGAATGTCCCCGTGGGTGGCACTAACACCTCCCACGGGACCAATGTAACTCGTAGGAACTGACCCCGCCACCGTGGGTCTCCCGGTTTGATTGTACGACTGTAATTTGCATATTTTTAGACTTAGTCTTAAGAACATGGAATTAGCGGGTGATAACTAGAAACAGCCACCGAATGTCCCCGTAGGTGGCACCAACACCTCCCACGGGACCAATGTAACTCGTGGGAACTGAACCCGCCGTCGCGGGACTCTCGGTTTGAGAATACGATGGTAATTAGCATATTTCTAGACTTAGGTTTAAAAACATGGCGTTAGAGGGTGAGAACTCGAAACAGCCCTCGAACTTCCCTATGGGTGGAACCAACACCTCCCACGGGACCAATCTAACTCATAGGAACTGAACCCGCAGCTGTGGGTCTCCCGGTTTGAGAGTACGACAATAATTTTCATATTTCTAGACTTAGGCTTAAAAACATGGCGTTAGAGGGTGAGAACTCGAAATAGCCCCCGAACGGTCCCGTGGGTGGCACCAACACCTCCCACGGGACCAATGTAACTCGTAGGAACTGACCCCGTAGCCGCGGGCTTCCCAGTTTGTGAATACGATGGTAATTTGCATATTTCTAGACTTAGGTTTTAAAACATGGCGTTAGAGGGTGAGAACTCGAAACAGCCCCCGAACGTCCCCATGGGTGGCACTAACACCTCCCACGGGACCAATGTAACTCCTAGGAACTGACCCCACCACCGTGGGTCTCCCGATTTGATATTACGATGGTAATTTGCATCTTTCTAGACTTAGTCTTAAAACGATTGAGTTAGGGGGTGATAACTAGAAACAACCCCTGAACGGTCCCGTGGGTGGCACCAACACCTCCCACGGGACCAATGTAACCCATAGGAACTGACCCCGCAGCCGCGGGTTTCCCAGTTTGAGAATACGACGGTAATTTTCATATTTCTATACTTAGTCTTAAAAACATGGCGTTAGAGGTAGAAAACTTGAAACCGCCCTCTAACATCCCCGTGGGTGGCTCCAACACCTCCCACGGGAACATTGTAACTCGTAGGAACTGATCCCGCCACCGTGGATCTCCCGGTTTGATAGCACGACTGTAATTTGCATATTTCTAGAATTAGTCATAAAAAGATTGCGTTTGGGGTTGATAACTAGAAACAACCCCCGAACGGTCCCGTGGGTGGCACCAACACCTCCCACGGGACCAATATAACTCGTAGGAACTGACCCCGCAGCCGCGGGTTTCCCGGTTTGAGAATACGACGGTAATTTGCATATTTCTAGACTTAGGCTTAAAAACATGGCGTTAGAGGGTGAGAACTCGAAACAGCCCCCGAACGTCCCCGTGGGTGGCACTAACACCTCCCACGGGACCAATGTAACTCGTGGGAACTGATGCCCCCACCGTGGGTCTCCCGGTTTGATAGTACGACTGTAATTTGCATATTTCTAGACTTAGTCTTAAAAAGATGGCGTTAAAGGCTGATAACTAGAAACAATCCCCGAACGGTCCCGTGGGTGGCACCAACACCTCCCACGGGACCAATGTAACTCGTAGGAACTGACCCCGCATCCGCGGGTTTCCCAGTTTGAGAATACGATGGTAATTTGCATATTTCTAGACTTAGGGTTAAAAACATGGCGTTAGAGGGTTAGAACTCGAAACAACCCCCGAATGTCCCCGTGGGTGGCACTAACACCTCCCACGGGACCAATGTAACTCGTAGGAACTGACCCCGCCACCGTGGGTCTCCCGGTTTGATTGTATGACTGTAATTTGCATATTTTTAGACTTAGTCTTAAGAACATGGAATTAGCGGGTGATAACTAGAAAAGCCACCGAATGTCCCCGTAGGTGGCACCAACACCTCCCACGGGACCAATGTAACTCGTGGGAGCTGACCCCGCCATCGCGGGACTCTCGGTTTGAGAATACGATGGTAATTAGCATATTTCTAGACTTAGGTTTAAAAACATGGCGTTAGAGGGTGAGAACTCGAAATAGCCCCCGAACTTCCCTGTGGGTGGAACCAACACCTCCCACGGGACCAATCTAACTCATAGGAACTGACCCCGCAGCTGTGGGTCTCCCGGTTTGAGAGTACGACAATAATTTTCATATTTCTAGACTTAGGCTTAAAAACATGGCGTTAGAGGGTGAGAACTCGAAATAGCCCCCGAACGGTCCCGTGGGTGGCACCAACACCTCCCACGGGACCAATGTAACTCGTAGGAACTGACCTCGTAGCCGCGGGCTTCCCAGTTTGTGAATACGATGGTAATTTGCATATTTCTAGACTTAGGCTTAAAATCATGGCGTTAGACGGTGAAAACTCGAAATAGCCCCCGAACGGCCCCATGGGTGGCACCAACACCTTCCACGGGACCAATGTAACTGATGAGAACTGACCCCGCCGTCGCGGGACTCCCGTTTTGAGAATACGATGGTAATTAGCATATTTCTAGACTTAGGTTTAAAAACATGGCGTTAGAGGGTGAGAACTCGAAACAGCCCCCGAACGTCCCCATGGGTGGCACCAACACCTCCCACGGGACCAATGTAACTCCTAGGAACTGACCCCACCACCGTGGGTCTCCCGGTTTGATATTACGATGGTAATTTGCATCTTTCTAGACTTAGTCTTAAAAAGATGGAGTTAGGGTGTGATAACTAGAAACAGCCCCTGAACGGTCCCGTGGGTGGCACCAACACCTCCCACGGGACCAATGTAACCCATAGGAACTGACCCCGCTGCCGCGGGTTTCCCAGTTTGAGAATACGACAGTAATTTTCATATTTCTATACTTAGTCTTAAAAACATGGCGTTAGAGGGAGAAAACTTGAAACAGCCCTCTAACATCCCCGTGGGTGGCTCCAACACCTCCCACGGGAACAATGTAACTCGTAGGAACTGATCCCGCCACCGTGGGTCTCCCGGTTTGATAGTACGACTGTAATTTGCATATTTCTAGAATTAGTCATAAAAAGATGGCGTTTGGGGTTGATAACTAGAAACAACCCCTGAACGGTCCCGTGGGTGGCACCAACACCTCCCACGGGACCAATGTAACTCGTAGGAACTGACCCCGCAGCCGCGGGTTTCCCAGTTTGAGAATACGACGGTAATTTGCATATTTCTAGACTCAGGCTTAAAAACATGGCGTTAGAGGGTGAGAACTCGAAACAGCCCCCGAACGTCCCCGTGGGTGGCACTAACACCTCCCACGGGACCAATGTAACTCGTAGGAACTGATGCCGCCACCGTGGGTCTCCCGGTTTGATAGTACGACTGTAATTTGCATATTTCTAGACTTAGTCTTAAAAAGATGGCGTTAGAGGCTAATAACTAGAAACAATCCCCGAACGGTCCCGTGGGTGGCACCAACACCTCCCACGGGACCAACGTAACTCGTAGGAACTGACCCCGCATCCGCGGGTTTCCCAATTTGAGAATACGATGGTAATTTGCATATTTCTAGACGTAGGGTAAAAAACATGGCGTTAGAGGGTGAGAACTCGAAACAGCCCCCGAATGTCCCAGTGGGTGGCACTAACACCTCCCACGGGACCAATGTAACTCGTAGGAACTGACCCCGCCACCGTGGGTCTCCCGGTTTGATAGTACGACTGTAATTTGCATATTTTTAGACTTGGTCTTAAAAACATGGCATTAGCGGGTGATAACAGGAAACAACCACCGAATGTCCCCGTAGGTGGCACCAACACCTCCCACGGGACCAATGTAACTCGTGGGAACTGACCCCACCGTCGCGGGAATCTCGGTTTGAGAATACGATGGTAATTAGCATATTTCTAGACATAGGTTTAAAAACATGGCGTTAGAGGATGAGAACTCGAAACAGCCCCCGAACTTCCTTGTCGGTGGAACCAACACCTCCCACGGGACCAATGTAACTCATAGGAACTGACCCCGCAGCTGTGGGTCTCTCGGTTTGAGAGTACGACGGTAATTTTCATATTTCTAGACTTAGGCTTAAAAACATGGCGTTAGAGGGTGAGAACTCGAAATAGCCCCCGAACGGTCCCGTGGGTGGCACCAACACCTCCCACGGGACCAATGTAACTCGTAGGAACTGACCCCGTAGCCGCGGGTTTCCCAGTTTGAGAATACGATGGTAATTTGCATATTTCTAGACTTAGGATTAAAATCATGGCGTTAGACGGTGAAAACTCGAAACAGCCCCCGAACGGCCCCATGGGTGGCACCAACACCTTCCACGGGACCAATGTAACTCGTGGGAACTGACCCCGCCGTCGCGGGACTCCCGGTTTGAGAATACGATGGTAATTAGCATATTTCTAGACTTAGGTTTTAAAACATGGTGTTAGAGGGTGAGAACTCGAAACAGCCCCCGAACGTCCCCATGGGTGGCACTAACACCTCCCACGGGACCATGTAACTCCTAGGAACTGACCCCACCACCGTGGGTCTCCCGGTTTGATATTACGATGGTAATTTTCATCTTTCTAGACTTAGTCTTAAAACGATGGAGTTGGGGGGTGATAACTAGAAACAACCCCTGAACGGTCCCGTGGGTGGCACCAACACCTCCCACGGGACCAATGTAACCCATAGGAACTGACCCCGCAGCCGCGGGTTTCCCAGTTTGAGAATACGACGGTAATTTTCATATTTCTATACTTAGTCTTAAAAACATGGTGTTAGAGGTAGAAAACTTGAAACAACCCTCTAACATTCCTGTGGGTGGCTCCAACACCTCCCACGGGAACATTGTAACTCGTAGGAACTGATCCCGCCACCGTGGGTCTCCCGGTTTGATAGTACGACTGTAATTTGCATATTTCTAGAATTAGTCGTAAAAAGATGGCGTTTGGGGTTGATAACTAGAAACAACCCCCGAACGGTCCCGTGGGTGGCACCAACACCTCCCACGGGACCAATGTAACCCATAGGAACTGACCCCGCAGCCGCGGGTTTCCCAGTTTGAGAATACGACGGTAATTTTCATATTTCTATACTTAGTCTTAAAAACATGGTGTTAGAGGTAGAAAACTTGAAACAACCCTCTAACATTCCTGTGGGTGGCTCCAACACCTCCCACGGGAACATTGTAACTCGTAGGAACTGATCCCGCCACCGTGGGTCTCCCGGTTTGATAGTACGACTGTAATTTGCATATTTCTAGAATTAGGATTAAAATCATGGCGTTAGACGGTGAAAACTCGAAACAGCCCCCGAACGGCCCCATGGGTGGCACCAACACCTTCCACGGGACCAATGTAACTCGTGGGAACTGACCCCGCCGTCGCGGGACTCCCGGTTTGAGAATACGATGGTAATTAGCATATTTCCAGACTTAGGTTTTAAAACATGGCGTTAGAGGGTGAGAACTCGAAACAGCCCCCGAACGTCCCCATGGGTGGCACTAACACCTCCCACGGGACCATGTAACTCCTAGGAACTGACCCCACCACCGTGGGTCTCCCGGTTTGATATTACGATGGTAATTTTCATCTTTCTAGACTTAGTCTTAAAACGATGGAGTTGGGGGGTGATAACTAGAAACAACCCCTGAACGGTCCCGTGGGTGGCACCAACACCTCCCACGGGACCAATGTAACCCATAGGAACTGACCCCGCAGCCGCGGGTTTCCCAGTTTGAGAATACGACGGTAATTTTCATATTTCTATACTTAGTCTTAAAAACATGGTGTTAGAGGTAGAAAACTTGAAACAACCCTCTAACATTCCTGTGGGTGGCTCCAACACCTCCCACGGGAACATTGTAACTCGTAGGAACTGATCCCGCCACCGTGGGTCTCCCGGTTTGATAGTACGACTGTAATTTGCATATTTCTAGAATTAGTCATAAAAAGATGGCGTTTGGGGTTGATAACTAGAAACAACCCCCGAACGGTCCCGTGGGTGGCACCAACACCTCCCACGGGACCAATGTAACCCATAGGAACTGACCCCGCAGTCGCGGGTTTCCCAGTTTGAGAATACGACGGTAATTTTCATATTTCTATACTTAGTCTTAAAAACATGGTGTTAGAGGTAGAAAACTTGAAACAACCCTCTAACATTCCTGTGGGTGGCTCCAACACCTCCCACGGGAACATTGTAACTCGTAGGAACTGATCCCGCCACCGTGGGTCTCCCGGTTTGATAGTACGACTGTAATTTGCATATTTCTAGAATTAGTCATAAAAAGATGGCGTTTGGGGTTGATAACTAGAAACAACCCCCGAACGGTCCCGTGGGTGGCACCAACACCTCCCACGGGACCAATGTAACTCGTAGGAACTGACCCCGCAGCCGCGGGTTTCCCAGTTTGAGAATACGACGGTAATTTGCATATTTCTAGACTTAGGCTTAAAAACATGGCGTTAGAGGGTGAGAACTCGAAACTGCCCCCGAACGTCCCCGTGGGTGGCACTAACACCTCCCACGGGACCAATGTAACTCGTAGGAACTGATGCCGCCACCGTGGGTCTCCCGGTTTGATAGTACGACTGTAATTTGCATATTTCTAGACTTAGTCTTAAAAAGATGGCGTTAGAGGCTGATAACTAGAAACAATCCCCGAACGGTCCCGTGGGTGGCACCAACACCTCCCACGGGACCAATGTAACTCGTAGGAACTGACCCCGCATCCGCGGGTTTCCCAGTTTGAGAATACGATGGTAATTTGCATATTTCTAGACTTAGGGTTAAAAACATGGCGTTAGAGGGTGAGAACTCGAAACAGCCCCCGAATGTCCCCGTGGGTGGCACTAACACCTCCCACGGGACCAATGTAACTCGTAGGAACTGACCCCGCCACCGTGGGTCTCCCGGTTTGATTGTACGACTGTAATTTGCATATTTTTAGACTTAGTCTTAAGAACATGGAATTAGCGGGTGATAACTAGAAACAGCCACCGAATGTCCCCGTAGGTGGCACCAACACCTCCCACGGGACCAATGTAACTCGTGGGAACTGACCCCACCGTCGCGGGAATCTCGATTTGAGAATACGATGGTAATTAGCATATTTCTAGACATAGGTTTAAAAACATGGCGTTAGAGGGTGAGAACTCGAAACAGCCCCCGAACTTCCTTGTCGGTGGAACCAACACCTCCCACGGGACCAATGTAACTCATAGGAACTGACCCCGCAGCTGTGGGTCTCCCGGTTTGAGAGTACGACGGTAATTTTCATATTTCTAGACTTAGGATTAAAAACATGGCGTTAGAGGGTGAGAACTCGAAATAGCCCCCGAACGGTCCCGTGGGTGGCACCAACACCTCCCACGGGACCAATGTAACTCGTAGGAACTGACCCCGTAGCCGCGGGTTTCCCAGTTTGAGAATACGATGGTAATTTGCATATTTCTAGACTTAGGATTAAAATCATGGCGTTAGACGGTGAAAACTCGAAACAGCCCCCGAACGGCCCCATGGGTGACACCAACACCTTCCACGGGACTAATGTAACTCGTGAGAACTGACCCCGCTGTCGCGGGACTCCCGTTTTGAGAATACGATGGTAATTAGCATATTTCTAGACTTAGGTTTAAAAACATGGCGTTAGAGGGTGAGAACTCGAAACAGCCCCCGAACGTCCCCATGGGTGGCACTAACACCTCCCACGGGACCAATGTAACTCCTAGGAACTGACCCCACCACCGTGGGTCTCCCGGTTTGATATTACGATGGTAATTTGCATCTTTCTTGACTTAGTCTTAAAAAGATGGAGTTAGGGTGTGATAACTAGAAATAGCCCCTGAACGGTCCCGTGGGTGGCACCAACACCTCCCACGGGACCAATGTAACCCATAGGAACTGACCCCGCAGCCGCGGGTTTCCCAGTTTGAGAATACGACAGTAATTTTCATATTTCTATACTTAGTTTAAAAAACATGGCGTTAGAGGGAGAAAACTTGAAACAGCCCTCTAACATCCCCGTGGGTGGCTCCAACACCTCCCACGGGAACAATGTAACTCGTAGAAACTGATCCCGCCACCGTGGGTCTCCCGGTTTGATAGTACGACTGTAATTTGCATATTTCTAGAATTAGTCATAAAAAGATGGCGTTTGGGGTTGATAACTAGAAACAACCCCTGAACGGTCCCGTGGGTGGCACCAACACCTCCCACGGGACCAATGTAACTCGTAGGAACTGACCCCGCAGCCGCGGGTTTCCCAGTTTGAGAATACGACGGTAATTTGCATATTTCTAGACTCAGGCTTAAAAACATGGCGTTAGAGGGTGAGAACTCGAAACAGCCCCCGAACGTCCCCGTGGGTGGCACTAACACCTCCCACGGGACCAATGTAACTCGTAGGAACTGATGCCGCCACCGTGGGTCTCCCGGTTTGATAGTACGACTGTAATTTGCATATTTCTAGACTTAGTCTTAAAAAGATGGCGTTAGAGGCTGATAACTAGAAACAATCCCCGAACGGTCCCGTGGGTGGCACCAACACCTCCGACGGGACCAATGTAACTCGTAGGAACTGACCCCGCATCAGCGGGTTTCACAGTTTGAGAATACGATGGTAATTTGCATATTTCTAGACTTAGGGTTAAAAACATGGCGTTAGAGGGTGAGAACTGGAAATAGCCCCCGAATGTCCCGGTGGGTGGCACCAACACCTCCCACGCGACCAATGTAACTTGTAGGAACTGACCCCGCCACCGTGGGTCTCCCGATTTGATAGTACGACTGTAATTTGCATATTTTTAGACTTGGTCTTAAAAACATGGCATTAGCGGGTGATAACTAGAAACAACCACCGAATGTCCCCGTAGGTGGCACCAACACCTCCCACGGGACCAATGTAACTCGTGGGAACTGACCCCACCGTCGCGGGAATCTCGGTTTGAGAATACGATGGTAATTAGCATATTTCTAGACATAGGTTTAAAAACATGGCGTTAGAGGGTGAGAACTCGAAACAGCCCCCGAACTTCCTTGTCGGTGGAACCAACACCTCCCACGGGACCAATGTAACTCATAGGAACTGACCCCGCAGCTGTGGGTCTCCCGGTTTGAGAGTACGACGGTAATTTTCATATTTCTAGACTTAGGCTTAAAAACATGGCGTTAGAGGGTGAGAACTCGAAATAGCCCCCGAACGGTCCCGTGGGTGGCACCAACACCTCCCACGGGACCAATGTAACTCGTAGGAACTGACCCCGTAGCCGCGGGTTTCCCAGTTTGAGAATACGATGGTAATTTGCATATTTCTAGACTTAGGATTAAAATCATGGCGTTAGACGGTGAAAACTCGAAACAGCCCCCGAACGGCCCCATGGGTGACACCAACACCTTCCACGGGACTAATGTAACTCGTGAGAACTGACCCCGCTGTCGCGGGACTCCCGTTTTGAGAATACGATGGTAATTAGCATATTTCTAGACTTAGGTTTAAAAACATGGCGTTAGAGGGTGAGAACTCGAAACAGCCCCCGAACGTCCCCATGGGTGGCACTAACACCTCCCACGGGACCAATGTAACTCCTAGGAACTGACCCCACCACCGTGGGTCTCCCGGTTTGATATTACGATGGTAATTTGCATCTTTCTAGACTTAGTCTTAAAAAGATGGAGTTAGGGTGTGATAACTAGAAATAGCCCCTGAACGGTCCCGTGGGTGGCACCAACACCTCCCACGGGACCAATGTAACCCATAGGAACTGACCCCGCAGCCGCGGGTTTCCCAGTTTGAGAATACGACAGTAATTTTCATATTTCTATACTTAGTTTAAAAAACATGGCGTTAGAGGGAGAAAACTTGAAACAGCCCTCTAACATCCCCGTGGGTGGCTCCAACACCTCCCACGGGAACAATGTAACTCGTAGAAACTGATCCCGCCACCGTGGGTCTCCCGGTTTGATAGTACGACTGTAATTTGCATATTTCTAGAATTAGTCATAAAAAGATGGCGTTTGGGGTTGATAACTAGAAACAACCCCTGAACGGTCCCGTGGGTGGCACCAACACCTCCCACGGGACCAATGTAACTCGTAGGAACTGACCCCGCAGCCGCGGGTTTCCCAGTTTGAGAATACGACGGTAATTTGCATATTTCTAGACTCAGGCTTAAAAACATGGCGTTAGAGGGTGAGAACTCGAAACAGCCCCCGAACGTCCCCGTGGGTGGCACTAACACCTCCCACGGGACCAATGTAACTCGTAGGAACTGATGCCGCCACCGTGGGTCTCCCGGTTTGATAGTACGACTGTAATTTGCATATTTCTAGACTTAGTCTTAAAAAGATGGCCTGATAACTAGAAACAATCCCCGAACGGTCCCGTGGGTGGCACCAACACCTCCCACGGGACCAATGTAACTCGTAGGAACTGACCCCGCATCAGCGGGTTTCCCAGTTTGAGAATACGATGGTAATTTGCATATTTCTAGACTTAGGGTTAAAAACATGGCGTTAGAGGGTGAGAACTGGAAATAGCCCCCGAATGTCCCCGTGGGTGACACTAACACCTCCCACGGGACCAATGTAACTTGTAGGAACTGACCCCGCCACCGTGGGTCTCCCGATTTGATAGTACGACTGTAATTTGCATATTTTTAGACTTGGTCTTAAAAACATGGCATTAGCGGGTGATAACTAGAAACAACCACCGAATGTCCCCGTAGGTGGCACCAACACCTCCCAAGGGACCAATGTAACTCGTTGGAACTGACCCCGCCGTCGCGGGACTCTCGGTTTGAGAATACGATGGTAATTAGCATATTTCTAGACATAGGTTTAAAAACATGGCGTTAGAGGGTGAGAACTCGAAACGGCCCCCGAACTTCCCTGTGGGTGGAACCAACACCTCCCACGGGACCAATGTAACTCATAGGAACTGACCCCGCAGCTGTGGGTCTCCTGGTTTGAGAGTACGACGGTAATTTTCATATTTCTAGACTTAGGCTTAAAAACATGGCGTTAGAGGGTGAGAACTCGAAATAGCCCCCGAACGGTCCCGTGGGTGGCACCAACACCTCCCACGGGACCAATGTAACTCGTAGGAACTGACCCCGTAGCCGCGGGTTTCCCAGTTTGAGAATATGATGGTAATTTGCATATTTCTAGACTTAGGCTTAAAATCATGGTGTTAGACGGTGAAAACTCGAAACATCCCCCGAACGACCCCATGGATGGCACCAACACCTTCCACGGGACCAATGTAACTCGTGGGAACTGACCCCTCCGTCGCGGGACTCCCGGTTTGAGAATACGATGGTAATTAGCATATTTCTAGACTTAGGTTTAAAAACATGGCATTAGAGGGTGAGAACTCGAAACAACCCCCGAACGTCCCCATGGGTGGCACTAACACCTCCCACGGGACCAATGTAACTCCTAGGAACTGAACCAACCACCGTGGGTCTCCCGATTTGATATTACGATGGTAATTTGCATCTTTCTAGACTTAGTCTTAAAAAGATGGAGTTAGGAGGTGATAGCTAGAAAAAGCCCCTGAACGGTCCCGTGGGTGGCACCAACACCTCCCACGGGACCAATGTAACCCAAAAGAACTGACCCCGCAGCCGCAGGTTTCCCAGTTTGAGAATACGACGGTAATTTTCATATTTCTACACTTAGTCTTAAAAACATGGCGTTAGAGGGAGAAAACTTGAAACAGCCCTCTAACATCCCCGTGGGTGGCTCCAACACCTCCCACGGGAACAATGTAACTCGTAGGAACTGACCCCACAGCCGCGGGACTCCCGATTTGAGAATACGACGGTAATTTGCACATTTTTAGACTTAGGCTTAAAAACATGGCGTTAGAGGGTGAAAAATCGAATCAGCCCTCTAACGGCCCCATGGGTGGCACCAACACCTCCCACGGGACCAATGTAACTCGTAGGAACTGACCCCACAACCACGGGACTCTCGATTTGAGAATACGACGATAATTTGCATATTTCAAGACTTAGGCTTAAAATCATGGCGTTAGAGGGTGAAAACTCGAAACAACCCACTTACGGCCCCGTGGGTGGCACCAACACCTCCCACGGGACAAATGTGACTCGTAGGAACTGACCCTGCAGCCGCGGGTCTCCCGGTTTGATACGACGATAATTTGCATATTTCTAGACTTAGGCTTAAAATCATGGCATTAGAGAGAGAGAACTCGAAATAGCACCCGAACGGCTCTGTGGGTGGTACCAACACCTTCCATGGGACCAATGTAACTCGTAGGAACTGACCCCGCCACCGTGAGTCTCCCGATTTGAGAATATGATGGTAATTTGCATATTTTTACACTTAGGCTAAAAAACATGGTGTTAGAGGGTGAGAACTCGAAACAACCC
The DNA here is from genome assembly GCA_949130495.1 of Sambucus nigra. Lineage (NCBI taxonomy): Eukaryota > Viridiplantae > Streptophyta > Magnoliopsida > Dipsacales > Adoxaceae > Sambucus > Sambucus nigra. The sequence continues at coordinate 5,233,065 of CASBWL010000026.1, forward strand.
CGAACGGACCCGTGGGTGGCACCAACACCTCTCACGGGACCAATGTAACTCGTAGGAACTGTCCCCGCAGCCGCGGGTCTCCCGGTTTGAGAGTACGATGGTAATTTTCATATTTCTAGACTTTGGCTTAAAATCATGGCGTGAGAGGGTGAGAACTCAAAGTAGCACCCGAACGGCCCCGTGGGTGGCACCAACTCCCCCCACGGGACCAATGTAACTCGTAGGAACTGACCCCGCAGCCATGGGTCTCCCGGTTTGAGAGTACGATGGTAATTTGCATATTTCTAGATTTAGGCTTAAAAACATGGCGTTAGAGTTTGAGAACTACAAACAACCCCCAAACGTCCCCGTGAGTGGGACGAACACCTCCCACGGGACTAATGTGACTCGTTGGAACTAACCCCGCAGCCACGGGTCTCCCGATTTGAGAATACGACAGTAATTTACATATTTCTAGACTTAATTTTAAAAATATGGCGTTAGAGGGTGAAAAATCGAAACAGCCCCCGAACAGCCCCGTGGGTGGCACCAACTCCTCCCACGGGACCAATGCAACTCGGAGGAGCTGTCCCCGCAGCCGCGGGACTCCCGGTTTGAGAATACGAAGGTAATTTTAATATTTCTTGACTTAGGCTTAAAAACATGGCGTTAGAGGGTGAGAACTCGAAACAGCCCCCGAACGGTCCCGTGGGTGGCACCAACACCTCCCACAGGACCAATGTAACTCGTAGGAACTGACCCCGCAGCCACGGGTTTCCCAGTTTGAGAATATGATGATAATTTGCATATTTCTAGAATTAGGCTTAAAAACATTGCGTTAGAGGGTGATAACTAGAAACAGCCACCGAATGTCCCCGTAGGTGGCACCAACACCTCCCACGGGACCAATGTAACTCGTGGGAACTGATCCCGCAGTCGCGGGACTCCCGGTTTGAGAATACGATGGTAATTTGCATATTTCTAGACTTAGGCTTAAAAACATGGCGTTAGAGGGTGAGAACTCGAAACAGCCCCCGAACTTCCCTGTGGGTGGAAGCAACACCTTCCACGGGACCAATGTAACTCATAGGAACTGACCCCGCCACTGTGGATCTCCCGGTTTAAGAGTACGATGGTAATTTGCATATTTCTAGACTTAGGTTTAAAAACATGGCGTTAGAGGGTGTAAACTCGAAACAACCCTCTAGCGGCCCCGTGGGTGGCACCAACGCCTCCCACGGGACCAATGTAACTCGTAGGAACTGATCCCGCCACCGTGGGTCTCCCGGTTTGATAGTGCGACTGTAATTAACATATTTCTAGAATTAGACATAAAAAGATGGCGTTAGGGGCTGATAACTAGAAACAGCCCCCGAACGGTCCCGTGGGTGGCACCAACACCTCCCATGGGACCAATGTAACTCGTAGGAACTGACTCCGCAGCCGCAGGTTTCCCAGTTTGAGAATACGACGGTAATTTGCATATTTCTAGACTTAGGCTTAAAAACATGGCGTTAGAGGGTGAGAACTCGAAACAACCCCCGAATGTCCCCGTGGGTGGCACTAACACCTCCCACGGGACCAATGTAACTCATAGGAACTGACCCCGCCACCGTGGGTCTCATGGTTTGATAGTACGACTGTAATTTGCATATTTTTAGACTTAGTCTTAAAAACATGGCATTAGCGGGTGATAACTAGAAACAGCCACCGAATGTCCCCGTAGGTGGCACCAACACCTCCCACGGGACCAATGTAACTCGTGGGAACTGACCCCGCCGTCGCGGGACTCTCGGTTTGAGAATACGATGGTAATTTGCATATTTCTAGACTTAGGTTTAAAAACATGGCGTTAGAGGGTGAGAACTCGAAACAGCCCCCGAACTTCCCTGTGGGTGGAATCAACACCTCCCACGGGACCAATGTAACTCATAGGAACTGACCCCGCAGCTGTGGGTCTCCCGGTTTGAGAGTACGACGTTAATTTTCATATTTCTAGACTTAGGCTTAAAAACATGGCGTTAGAGGGTGAGAACTCGAAATAGCCCCCGAACGGTCCCGTGGGTGGCACCAACACCTCCCACGGGACCAATGTAACTCGTAGGAACTGACCCCGCAGCTGCGGGTTTCCCAGTTTGAGAATACGATGGCAATTTGCATATTTCTAGACTTAGGCTTAAAAACATGGCGTTAGAGGGCGAGAACTCGAAACAGCCCCCGAACGTCCCCATGGGTGGCACTAACACCTCCCACGGGACCAACGTAACTCGTAGGAACTGACCCCACCACCGTGGGTCTCCCGGTTTAAGAGTACGATGGTAATTTGCATATTTCAAGACTTAGTTTTAAAAACATGGCGTTAGAGGGTGTAAACTCGAAACAACCCTCTAGCGGCCCCGTGGGTGGCACCAACACCTCCCACGGGACCAATGTAACTCGTAGGAACTGATCCCGCCACCGTGGGTCTCCCGGTTTGATAGTACGACTGTAATTAACATATTTCAATAATTAGAGATAAAAAGATGGCGTTAGGGGCTGATAACTAGAAACAACCCCCGAACGGTCCCGTGGGTGGCGCCAACACCTCCCACGGGACCAATGTAACTCGTAGGAACTGACTCCGCTGCCGCAGGTTTCCCAGTTTGAGAATACGACGGTAATTTGCATATTTCTAGACTTAGGCTTAAAAACATGGCGTTAGAGGGTGAGAACTCGAAACAGCCCCCGAATGTCCCCGTGGGTGGCACTAACACCTCCCACGGGACCAATGTAACTCATAGGAACTGACCCCGCCACCGTGGGTCTCCCGGTTTGATTGTACGACTGTAATTAACATATTTCTAGAATTAGAGATAAAAAGATGGCGTTAGGGGCTGATAACTAGAAACAGCCCCCGAACGGTCCCGTGGGTGGCACCAATACCTCCCACGGGACCAATGTAACTCGTAGGAACTGACTCCGCTGCCGCAGGTTTCCCAGTTTGAGAATACGACGGTAATTTGCATATTTCTAGACTTAGGCTTAAAAACATGGCGTTAGAGGGCGAGAACTCGAAACAACCCCCGAACGTCCCCATGGGTGGCACTAACACCTCCCACGGGACCAATGTAACTCGTAGGAACTGACCCCACCACCGTGGGTCTCCCGGTTTAAGAGTACGATGGTAATTTGCATATTTCAAGACTTAGTTTTAAAAACATGGCGTTAGAGGGTGTAAACTCGAAACAACCCTCTAGCGGCCTCGTGGGTGGCACCAACACCTCCCACGGGACCAATGTAACTCGTAGGAACTTATCCCGCCACCGTGGGTCTCCCGGTTTGATAGTACGACTGTAATTAACATATTTCTAGAATTAGAGATAAAAAGATGGCGTTAGGGGCTGATAACTAGAAACAGCCCCCGAACGGTCCCGTGAGTGGCACCAACACCTCCCACGGGACCAATGTAACTCGTAGGAACTGACTCCGCTGCCGCAGGTTTCCCAGTTTGAGAATACGACGGTAATTTGCATATTTCTAGACTTAGGCTTAAAAACATGGCGTTAGAGGGTGAGAACTCGAAACAGCCTCCGAATGTCCCCGTGGGTGGCACTAACACCTCCCACGGGACCAATGTAACTCATAGGAACTGACCCCGCCACCGTGGGTCTCCCGGTTTGATAGTACGACTGTAATTTGCATATTTTTAGACTTAGTCTTAAAAACATGGCATTAGCGGGTGATAACTAGAAACAGCCACCGAATGTCCCCGTAGGTGGCACCAACACCTCCCACGGGACCAATGTAACTCGTGGGAACTGACCCCGCCGTCGCGGGACTCTCGGTTTGAGAATACGATGGTAATTTGCATATTTCTAGACTTAGGTTTAAAAACATGGCGTTAGAGGGTGAGAAATCGAAACAGCCCCCGAACTTCCCTGTGGGTGGAACCAACACCTCCCACGGGACCAATGTAACTCATAGGAACAGACCCCGCAGCTGTGGGTCTCCCGGTTTGAGAGTACGACGTTAATTTTCATATTTCTAGACTTAGGCTTAAAAACATGGCATTAGAGGGTGAGAACTCGAAATAGCCCCCGAACGGTCCCGTGGGTGGCACCAACACCTCCCACAGGACCAATGTAACTCGTAGGAACTGACCCCGCAGCCGCGGGTTTCCCCGTTTGAGAATACGATGGCAATTTGCATATTTATAGACTTAGGCTTAAAAACATGGCGTTAGAGGGCGAGAACTCGAAACAGCCCCCGAACGTCCCCATGGATGGCACTAACACCTCCCACGGGACCAATGTAACTCGTAGGAACTGACCCCACCACCGTGGGTCTCCCGGTTTGGTAGTACGACTGTAATTTGCATATTTCTAGACTTAGTTTTAAAAACATGGCGTTAGAGGGTGATAACTAGAAACAACCACCGATTGTCCCCGTGGGTGGCACCAACACCTCCCATGGGACCAATATAACTCGTAGGAACTGACCCCGCAGTCGCGGGTCTCCCGGTTTGATGTTACGATTGTAATTTGCATATTTCTAGACTTAGTCTTAAAAAGATGTAGTTAGGGGGTGATAACAAGAAACAGCCCCCGAGCGGTCGCGTGGGTGGCACCAACACCTCCCACGGGACCAATGTAACCCATAGGAACTGACCCCGCAGCCGCGGGTTTCCCAGTTTGAGAATACGACGGTAATTTTCATATTTCTAGACTTAGTCTTAAAAACATGGCGTTAGAGGGTGAAAACTCAAAACAACCCTCTAATGTCCCCGTGGGTAGCTCCAACACCTCCCACGGGAACAATGTAACTCGTAGGAACTGACCCCACAACCGCGGGACTGCCGATTTGAGAATACGACGGTAATTTGCATATTTCTAGACTTAAGCTTAAAAACATGGCGTTAGAGGGTGAAACTCAAATCAGCCCTCTAACGGCCCCATGGGTGGCACCAACACCTCCCACGGGACCAATGTAACTCGTAGAAACTGACCCCACAGCCGCGGGACTCTCGATTTGAGAATACGACGATAATTTGCATATTTCTAGACTTAGGCTGAAAATCATGGCGTTAGACGGTGAAAACTCGAAACAGCCCCCGAACGGCCCCATGGGTGGCACCAACAGCTTCCACGGGACCAATGTAACTCGTAGGAACTGACCCCGCAGTCGCGGGTCTCCCGGTTTGAGATTACGATGGTAATTTGCATATTTCTAGACATAGGCTTAAAACATGGCGTTAGAGGGTGAAAACTCGAACAACCCACTTACGGCCCCGTGGGTGGCACCAACACCTCCCACGGGACAAATGTGACTCATAGGAACTGACCCCGCAGCCGCGGGTCTCCCGGTTTGATACGACGATAATTTGCATATTTCTAGACTTAGGCTTAAAATCATGGCATTAGCAAGAGAGAACTCGAAATAGCACCCGAACGGCTCTGTAGGTGGCACCAACACCTTCCACGGGACCAATGTAACTCGTAGGAACTGACCCCGCCACCGTGGGTCTCCTGGTTTGAGAATACGATGGTAATTTGCATATTTCTACACTTAGGCTTAAAAACATTGTGTTAGAGGGTGAGAACTCGAAACAACCCCGAACGGACCCGTGGGTGGCACCAACAACTCTCACGGGACCAATGTAACTCGTAGGAACTGACCCCGCAGCCACGGGTCTCCTGGTTTGAGAGTATGATGGTAATTTTCATATTTCTAGACTTAGGCTTAAAATCATGGCGTTAGAGGGTGAGAACTCAAAGTAGCACCCGAACGGCCCCGTGGGTGGCACCAACTCCTCCCACGGGACCAATGTAACTCGTAGGAACTGACCCCGCAGCCGTGGGTCTCTCGGTTTGAGAGTACGATGGTAATTTTCATATTTCTAGATTTAGGCTTAAAAACATGGCGTTAGAGGTTGAGAACTACAAACAACCCCCGAACGTCCCCGTGGGTGGCACCAACACCTCCCACGGGACTAATATGACTCATAGGAACTGACCCCGCAACCGCGGGTCTCCCGGTTTGAGAATACGACAGTAATTTACATATTTCTAGACTTAGTCTTAAAAACATGGCTTTAGAGGGTGAAAAATCAATTCAGCCCCCGAACGGCCCCGTGGGTGTCACCAACTCCTCCCACGGGACCAATGCAACTCGGAGAAACTGTCCCCGCAGCCGCGGGACTCCCGGTGTGAGAATACGAAGGTAATTTTAATATTTCTAGACTTAGGCTTAAAAACATGGCGTTAGAGGGTGAGAACTCGAAACAACCCCCGAACGAACCCGTGGGCGGCACCAACACCTCCCACGGGACCAATGTAATTCGTAGGAACTGACCCCGCAGCCGCGGGTTTCCCAGTTTGAGAATAGGAGGATAATTTGCATATTTCTAAAATTAGGCTTAAAAACATTGCGTTAGAGGGTGAGAACTCAAAACAGCCCCTGAATGTCCCCGTGGGTGGCACCAACACATCCCACGGGACCAATGTAACTCGTTGGAACTGACCCCGTCACCGTGGGTCTCCCAGTTTGATAGTATGATGATAATTTGCATTTTTCTAGACTTAGTCTTAAAAACATGGCGTTAGGGGGTGATAACTAGAAAGAGACCCTGAACGTCCCTGTGGGTGGCACCAAATCCTCCCACGGGACCAATGTAACTCGTAGGAACTGACCCCGCATATGTGGGACTCCCGCTTTGAGAATATGAAGATAATTTGCATATTTCTATACTTAGGCCTAAAAATATGGCGTTAGAGGGTGAGAACTACAAACAGCCCCTGAATGTTCCCGTGGGTGGCACCAACACCTCCCACGGGACCAATGTAACTCATGAGAACTGACCCCGCAGCTGCGGGTCTCCCGGTTTGAGAATACGAAGGCAATTTGCATATTTCTAGACTTAGGCTTAAAAACATGGCGTTAGAGGATGAAAACTAGAAACAACCCTCTAACGGCCCCGTGGGTGGCACCAACACCTCCCACGGGACCAATGTAAAACGTAGGAACTGATCCCGCAGCCGCGGGACTCCCGGTTTGAGAATACGATGATAATTTGCATATTTCTAGACTTAGGCATAAAAACATGGCGTTAGAGGGTGAAAACTCGAAACAACCCCCGAACGGTCCCGGGGGTGTCAGCAACACCTCCCACGGGACCAATGTAACTCGTAGGAACTGCCCCCGCAGCCGCGGGACTCCCGGTTTTAGAATACGAAGGTAATTTGCATATTTCTAGGCTAAGGTAAAGCATGATGTTAGAGGGTGAAAACTCGAAATAGCCCCCGAATGTCCCCGTGGGTGGCACCAACACCTCCCACGGGACCAATGTAACTCGTAGGAATTGACCCTGCAGCCGCGGATCTCCCGATTTGAGAGTGCGACGGTAATTTGCCTATTTCTAGACTTAGTCTTAAAAACATGGCGTTAGAGGGTGAAAACTCGAAACAGCCCCGTGGGTGGCACCAACTCCTCCCACGGGACAAATGTAACTCAGAGGAACTGTCCCCGCAGCCGCGGGACTCCCGGTTTGAGAATACGAAAGTAATTTACATATTTCTATACTTAGGATTAAAAATATGGCGTTAGAGGGTGAGAACTCAAAACAGTCCCCGAACGGTCCCGTGGGTGGCACCAACACCTCCCACGGGACCAATGTAACTCGTATTAACTGACCCCGTAGCCACGGGTTTCCCAGTTTGAGAATACGACGGTAATTTGCATATTTCTAGACTTAGGCTTAAAAACATTGCGTTAGAGGGTGAGAACTCAAAACAGCCCCCGAAAGTCCCCGTGGGTGGCACCAACACCTCCCACGGGATCAATGTAACTCGTAGGAACTGACCCCATCACCGTGGGTCTCCCAGTTTGATAGTATGACGATAATTTACATATTTCTAGACTTAGTCTTAAAAACATGGCGTTAGGGGGTGATAACTAGAAACAGCTCCCGAACGTCCCCGTGGTTGGCACCAAATCCTCCCATGGGACCAATGTAACTCATAGGAACTGACCCCGCAGTCGCGGGACTCCCGGTTTGAGAATACCACGATAATTTGCATATTTCTAGACTTAGGCTTAAAAACATGGCGTTAGAGGGTGAGAACTACAAACAGCCTCCGAACGTTCCCGTGGGTTGCACCAACACCTCCCACGGGACCAATGTAACTCATGAGAACTGACCCCGCAACCGCGGGTCTCCCGGTGTGAGAATACGACGGTAATTTGCATATTTCTAGACTTATGCTTAAAAACATGGCGTTAGAGGATGAAAACTAGAATCAACCCTCTAACGGCCCCATAGGTGGCACCAACACCTCCCACGGGATCAATGTAACTCGTAGGAACTGATCCCCCAGCCGCGGGACTCCCGGTTTGAGAATATGATGATAATTTGCACAATTCTAGACTTAGGCTTAAAAACATGGCATTAGAGGGTGAAAAATCAAAACAGCCCCCGAACGGTCCCGGGGGTGGCACCAATACCTCCCACGGGACCAATGTAACTCGTAGGAACTGCCCCAGCAGCCGCGGGACTCCCGGTTTTAGAATACGAAGGTAATTTGCATATTTCTAGACTTAGGTAAAACTTGACGTTAGAGGGTGAAAACTCAAAACAGCCCCCGAACGTCCCCGTGGGTGGCACCAACACCTCCCACGGGACCAATGTAACTCGTAGGAATAGACCCCACAGCCGCGGGACTCCCAGTTTGATAATACGACAATAATTTGAATATTTATAGACTTAGGCTGAAAAACATAGCGTTAGAGGGTGAAAACTCGAAACATCCCACTAACGACCCCGTGGGTTGCACCAACACCTCCCACGGGACCAATGTAACTCGCAGGAACTGACCCCGCAGCTGCGGGAAACCCGGTTTGAGAATACGATGATAATTTGGATATTTCTAGACTTAGGCTTAAAAGAATGGCGTTAGACGGTGAAAACTCAAAACAGCCCCCGAACGGCCCCTAGGTGGCACCAACACCTCCCACGGGACCAATGTAACTCATAGGAAGTGTCCTCGCAGTCGCGGGACTCCTGGTTTGAGAATACGAAGGTAATTTGCATATTTTTAGAATTAGGCAAAACCTGACGTTAGAGGGTGAAAACTCGAAATAGCCCCCCAACGTCCCCGTGGGTGGCACCATCACCTCCTACGGGACCAATGTGACTCGTAGGACTGACCCCGCAGCCGCGGGATTCTCGGTTTGAGAGTACTACGGTAATTTGCATATTTCTTGACTTAGGCTTAAAAATATGGCGTTAAATGGTAAAAACTCGAAACAGCCCCCGAATGGCCCCGTGGGTGGCACCAACACCTCCCACGGGACCAATGTAACTCGTAGGTACTGACCCCGCAGCTGCGGGTCTCCCGGTTTGAGAGTAAGACTGTAATTTGCATATTTCTAGACTTAGGCTTAAGAAAAGGTGTTAGAGGGTGAAAACTCAAAACAGCCCTCTAACGGCCCCGTGGGTGGCACCAACACCTACCACGGGACCAATGTAACTCGTACGAACTGACCCCGCTACCGCGGGTCTCCCGGTTTGAGAGTATGACTGTAATTTGCATATTTCTAGAGTTAGGCTTAAAAACATGGCGTTAGAGGGTGAGAACTACAAACAGCCCCTGAACGTTCCCGTGGGTGTCACCAACACCTCCCACGGGACCAATGTAACTCATGAGAACTGACCCCGCAGCCGCGGGTCTCCCGGTTAGAGAATACGAAGGTAATTTTCATATTTCTAGACTTAGGCTTAAAAACATGGCGTTAGAGGGTGAAAACTCGAAACAGCCCCCGAACGGTCCCGGGGGTGGCACCAACACCTCCCACGGGACCAATGTAACTCGTAGGAACTTCCCCCGCAGCCGCGGGACTCCCAGTTTTAGAATATGAAGGTAATTTTCATATTTCTAGACTTAGGTAAAACTTGACGTTAGAGGGGGAAAACTCGAAACCGCCCCCGAACGTCCCCGTGGGTGGCACCAACACCTCCCACGGGACCAATCTAACTCGTAGGAACTGACCCCGCAGCCGCGGGTCTCCCGGTTTGAGAGTACGACAGTAATTTGCATATTTCTAGAATTAGGCTTAAAAATATGGCGTTAAGGGGTGAGAACTAGAAACAGCCCCCGAACGTATCCTTGGGTGGCAACAACACCTCCCTATCGACCAATGTAACTCGTAGGAATTGACCCCGCAGCCGCGGGACTCTCGGTTTGAGAATACGACGGTAATCTGAATATTTCTAGACTTAGGCTGAAAAACATGGCGTTAGAGGGCGAAAACTCGAAACAGCCCACTAACGACCCCGTGGGTTGCACCAACACCTCCCACGGGACCAATGTAACTCGCAGGAACAGACCCCGCAGCCGCGGGAAACCCGGTTTGAGAATACGATGATAATTTTCATATTTCTAGGCTTAGGCTTAAAACCATGGCGTTAGACGGTGAAAACTCGAAACAGCCCCCGAACGTCCCCGTGGGTGGCACGAACACCTCCCACGGGACCAATGTATCTTGTAGGAACTGTCCATGTAGTTGCGGGACTCCTGGTTTGAGAATACGAAGGTAATTAGCATATTTCTAGATTTAGGCAAAACTTGACGTTAGAGGGTGAAAACTCGAAATAGCCCCCCAACGTCCCCGTGGGTGGCACCATCACCTCCCACGGGACCAATGTGACTCGTAGGACTGACCCCGCAGCCGCGGGACTCCCGGTTTGAGAGTACTAAATTAATTTGCATATTTCTAGACTTAGGCTTAAAAATATGGCATTAGACAGTGAAAACTCGAAACAGCCCCCGAATGGCCCCGTGGGTGGCACCAACACCTCCCACGGGACAAATGTAACTCATAGGAACTGACCCGGCAGCCGCGGGTCTCCCGGTTTAAGAGTACAACGGTAATCTGCAAATATCTAGACTTAGGCTAAAAAACATGGTGTTAGATGGTGAAAACTCGAAACAGCCCCCGAACGGCCCCGTGGGTGCACCAACACCTCCCACGAGACCAATGTAACTCGTAGGAACTGACCCCGCAGCCGCGAGTCTCCCAGTTTGAGAGTACGACTGTAATTTGCATATTTGTAGACTTAGGCTTAAAAAAATGGCGTTAGATGGTGAAAACTCGAAACAACCCTCTAACGGCCCCGTGGGTGGCACCAACACCTCCCACGGGACCAATGTAACTCGTAGGAACTGAACCCGCAGTCGCGGGACTCCCGATTTGATAATACGATGATACTTTGTATATTTCTAGACTCACGCTTAAAAACATGGCGTTAGACGGTGAAAACTCGAAACAACTCTCGAACGGCCCGTGGGTGGCACCAACACCTCCCACGGGACCAATGTAACTCGTAGGAACTGACCCCACAGCCGCGGGTCTCCCGGTTTGAGAGTACGATGGTAATTTGAATATTTCTAGACTTAGGCTTAAAAGCATGGCTTTAGAGGGTGAGAACTCGAAATAGCACCCGAACGGCCCCGTGGGTGGCAACAACACCTCCCACGGGACCAATGTAACTCATAGGAACTGACCCCGCAGCCGTGGGTCGCTCGGTTTGAGAGTACAACGGTAATTTGCATATTTCTAGACTTAGGCTTAAAACATGGCATTAGAGGTTGAGAACTCAAAACAGCCCCCGAACGGTCCCGTGGGTGGCACCAACACCTCCCACAGGACCAATGTAACTCGTAAGAACTGACCCCACAGTCGCGGGTTTCCCAGTTTGAGAATACGACGGTAATTTGCATATTTCTAGATTTAGGCTTCAAAACATGGCGTTAGAGGGTGAAAACTCGAAACAACCTTCTAACGGCCCCGCGGGAGGCACCGACACCTCCCACGGGACCAATGTAACTCGTAGGTACTGACCCCGCAGCTGCGGGTCTCCCGGTTTGAGAGTACGACGGTAATTTGCATATTTCTAGACTTAGGCTTAAGAAAAGGTGTTAGAGGGTGAAAACTCGAAACAGCCCTCTAACGGCCCCGTGGGTGGCACCAACACCTACCACGGGACCAATGTAACTCGTAGGAACTGAGCCCGCTACCGCGGGTCTCCCGGTTTGAGAGTATGACTGTAATTTGCATATTTCTAGACTTAGGCTTAAAAACATGGCGTTAGAGGGTGAGAAGAACAAACAGCCCCTGAACGTTCCCGTGGGTGTCACTAACACCTCCCACGGGACCAATGTAACTCATGAGAACTGACCCCGCAGCCGCGGGTCTCCCGGTTAGAGAATACGAAGGTAATTTTCATACTTATAGACTTAGGCTTAAAAACATGGCATTAGAGGATGAAAACTAGAAACAACACTCTAACGGCACCATGGGTATCACCAACACCTCCCACGGGACCAATGTAACTCTTAGGAACTGATCCCGCAGCTGCGGGACTCCCGGTTTGAGAATACGATGATATTTTGCATATTTCTAGACTTAGGCTTAAAAACATGGCGTTAGAAGGTGAAAACTCGAAACAGCCCCTGAACGGTCCCGGGGGTGGCACCAACACCTCCCACGGGACCAATGTAACTCGTAGGAACTGCCCCCGCAGCCGCGGGACTCCCAGTTTTAGAATATGAAGGTAATTTTCATATTTCTAGACTTAGGTAAAACTTGACGTTAGAGGGGGAAAACTCGAAACAGCCCCCGAACGTCCCCGTGGGTGGCACCAACACCTCCCACGGGACCAATGTAACTCGTAGGAACTGACCCCGCAGCCGCGGGTCTCCCGGTTTGAGAGTACGACAGTAATTTGCATATTTCTAGACTTAGGCTTAAAAATATGGCATTAAGGGGTGAGAACTAGAAACAGCCCCCGAACGTACCCATGGGTGGCGACAACACCTCCCTCTCGACCAATGTAACTCGTAGGAATTGACCTCGCAGCCGCGGGACTCTCGGTTTGAGAATACGACGGTAATTTGAATATTTCTAGACTTAGGCTGAAAAACATGGCGTTAGAGGGTGAAAACTCGAAACAGCCCACTAACGACCCCGTGGGTTGCACCAACACCTCCCACGGGACCAATGTAACTCGTAGGAACAGACCCCGCAGCCGCGGGAAACCCGGTTTGAGAATACGATGATAATTTTCAGATTTCTAGGCTTAGGTTTAAAACCATGGCGTTAGACGGTGAAAACTCGAAACAGCCCCCGAACGTCCCCGTGGGTGGCACCAACACCTCCCACGGGACCAATGTATCTTGTTGGAACTGTCCCCGCAGTTGCGGGACTCCTGGTTTGAGAATACGAAGGTAATTTGCATATTTCTAGATTTAGGCAAAACTTGACATTAGAGGGTGAAAACTCGAAATAGCCCCCCAACATCCCCGTGGGTGGCACCATCACCTCCCACGGGTCCAATGTTACTCGTAGGACTGACCCCGCAGCCGCGGGACTCCCGGTTTGAGAGTACTACGTTAATTTGCATATTTCTAGACTTAGGCTTAAAAATATGGCGTTAGACAGTGAAAACTCGAAACAGCCCCCGAATGGCCCCGTGGGTGGCACCAACACCTCCCACGGGACAAATGTAACTCGTAGGAACTGACCCGGCAGCCGCGGGTCTCCCGGTTTAAGAGTACGATGGTAATTTGCAAATATCTAGACTTAGGCTAAAAACATGGTTTTAGACGGTGAAAACTCGAAACAGCCCCCGAACGGCCCCGTGGGTGGCACCAACACCTCCCACGGGACCAATGTAACTCGTAGGAACTGACCCCGTAGCCGCGAGTCTCCCGGTTTGAGAGTACGACTGTAATTTGCATATTTGTAGACTTAGGCTTAAAAATATGGCGTTAAGGGGTGAGAACTAGAAACAGCCCCCGAACGTACCCATGGGTGGCAACAACACCTCCCTCTCGACCAATGTAACTCGTAGGAATTGACCCCGCAACCGCGGGACTGTCGGTTTGAGAATACGACGGTAATTTGAATATTTCTAGACTTAGGCTGAAAAACATGGCGTTAGAGGTTGAAAACTCGAAACAGCCCACTAACGACCCCGTGGGTTGCACCAACACCTCCCACGGGACCAATGTAACTCGTAGGAACTGAACCCGCAGCCGCGGTACTCCCGGTTTGATAATACGATGATAATTTGTATATTTCTAGACTCACGCTTAAAAACATGGCGTTAGACGGTGAAAACTCGAAACAACTCTCGAACGGCCCGTGGGTGGCACCAACACCTCCCACGGGACCAATGTAACTCGTAGGAACTGACCCCGCAGCCGCGGGTCTCCCGATTTGAGAGTACGATGGTAATTTGAATATTTCTAGACTTAGGCTTAAAATCATGGCTTTAGAGGGTGAGAACTCGAAATAGCACCCGAACGGCCCCGTGGGTGGCAACAACACCTCCCACGGGACCAATGTAACTCGTAGGAACTGACCCCGCAGCCGTGGGTCTCTCGGTTTGAGAGTACGACGGTAATTTGCATATTTCTAGACTTAGGATTAAAACATGGCGTTAGAGGTTGAGAACTCAAAACAGCCCCCGAACGGTCCCGTGGGTGGCACCAACACCTCCCACGGGACCAATGTAACTCGTAAGAACTGACCCCACAGTCGCGGGTTTCCCAGTTTGAGAATACGACGGTAATTTGCATATTTCTAGATTTAGGCTTAAAAACATGGCGTTAGAGGGTGAAAACTCGAAACAACCCTCTAACGGCCCCGTGGGTGGCACCGACACCTCCCACGGGACCAATGTAACTCGTAGGAACTGATCCCGCAGCCGCGAGACTCCCAGTTTGAGATTACGATGATAATTTGCATATATCTAGACTTTTGCTTAAAAACATGGCATTAGAGGAAAAAAAGTCGAAACAGTCCCCGAACGGCCCCGTAGGTGGCTCCAACCCCTCCCACGGGACCAATGTAACTCATAGGAACTGTCCCCGCAGTCGCGGGTCTCCCGTTTTTAGAATATGAAGGTAATTTGCATATTTCTAGACTTAGGAAAAACATGATGTTAGAGGGTGAAAACTAAAAACAGCCCCCAAACGTCCCCGTGGGTGGCACCAACACCTCCCACGGGACCAATGTAACTCGTAGGAACTGACCCTGCAGTCGTGGGTCTCCCGGTTTGAGAGTACAACAGTAATTTGAATATTTCTAGACTTAGGCTTAAAAACATGGCGTTAAGGGGTGAGAACTAGAAACAGCCCCCGAACGTCCCCGTGGGTGGCACCAACACCTCCCACGGGACCAATGTAACTCGGAGGAACTGACCCCGCAACCACGGGACTCCCTATTTGGGAATACGACGGTAATTTGCATATTTCTAGACTTAGGCTTAAAAACATGGCGTTAGAGGGTCAAACCTCGAAACAACCCTCTAACGGCCCCGTCGGTGGCACCGACACCTATGTAACTCGTAGGAACTTATCCCGCAGCCGCGGGACTCCCGATTTGAGATTACGATGATAATTTGCATATTTCTACACTTTGGCTTAAAAATATGGCATTAGAGGCTGAAAAGTCTAAACAGCCCCGAACGGCCTCGTGGGTGGCTCTAACCCCTCCCATGGGACCAATGTAACTCGTAGGAACTGACCCCGCAGCCGTGGGTCGCTCGGTTTGAGAGTACGATGGTAATTTGCATATTTCTAGACTTAGGCTTAAAAACATGGCGTTAGAGGGTGAGAACTCAAAACAGCCCCCAAACGGTCCCGTGGGTGGCACCAACACCTCCCACGGGACCAATGTAACTCGTAAGAACTGACCCCACAGCCGCGGGTTTCCCAGTTTGAGAATACGATGATAATTTGCATATTTCAAGATTTAGGCTTAAAACCATGGCGTTAGGGGGTGAAAACTCGAAACAACCCTCTAACGGCCCCGTCGGTGGCACCGACACCTCCCACGGGACCAATGTAACTCGTAGGAACTGATCTCGCAGCCGCGGGACTCCCGATTTGAGATTATGATGATAATTTGAATATTTCTAGACTTTGGCTTAAAAACATGGCATTAGAGGCTGAAAAGTCGAAACAGCCCCCGAACGGCCCTGTGGGTGGCTCCAACCCCTCCCACGGGACCAATGTAACTCATAGGAACTGTCCCCGCAGTCGCGGGACTCCCATTTTTAGAATATGAAAGTAATTTGCATATTTCTAGACTTAGTAAAAACATGACGTTAGAGGGTGAAAACTCAAAACAGCCCCTGAACATCCCCGTGGGTGGCACCAACACCTCCCACGGGACCAATGTAACTCGTAGGAACTGACCCCGCAGTCGTGGGTCTCCCGGTTTGAGAGTACAACAGTAATTTGCATATTTCTAAACTTAGGCTTAAAAACATGGCGTTAGAGGGTGAAACCTCGAAACAGCCCTCTAACGGCCCCGTGGGTGGCACCAACACCTCCCACGGGACCAATGTAACTCGAAGGAACTGACCCCACAGCCGCGGGACTCTCCATTTGAGAATACGATGATAATTTGCATATTTCTAGACTTTGGCTTAAAAACATGGCGTTAGACAGTGAAAACTCGAAACAGCCCCCGAACGGCCCCGTGGGTGGCACCAACACCTCCCACGAGACCAATGTCACTTGTAGGAACTGTCCCCGCAGCCACGGGACTCCCAGTTTGAGAATACGAAGATAATTTGCATATTTCTAGGTTTAGGCAAAACTTGACGTTAGAAGGTGAAAACTAGAAATAGCCCCCCAACGTCCCCGTCGGTGGCACCAACACCTGCCACGGGACCAATGTGACTCGTAGGACTGACCCCTCAGCCGCGGGAATCCTGGTTTGAGAGTAAGACGGTAATTTGCATATTTCTTGACTTAGGCTGTAAAATAAGGCGTTAGAGGGTGAGAACTCGAAACAGCCCCCGAACTTCCCTGTGGGTGAAACCAACACCTCCCACGGGACCAATGTAACTCATAGGAAGTGACTCCGCCACTGTGGGTCTCCCGGTTTGAGAGTACGACGGTAATTTGCATATTTTTAGACTTAGGCTTAAAAACATGGCGTTAGAGGGTGTAAACTCGAAACAACCCTCTAACGTCAACGTGCGTGGCACCAACACCTCCCACTGGACCAATGTACCTCGTAGGAACTGACCCCGCATCCGTGGGACTCCCGGTTTGAGAGTACGACGATAATTTGCATATTTCAAGACTTAGGCTTAAAAACATGGCGTTAGACGGTGAAAACTCGAAACAGCCCCCGAACGGCCCCGTCGGTGGCACCAACACCTCCCACGGGACCAATATAACTCGTAGGAAATGACCCTGCTATCGCGGGTTTCCCAGTTTGAGAGTACGACAATAATTTGCATATTTCTAGACTTAAGCTAAAAAACATGGCGTTAGAGGGTGAAAACTCGAAACAACCCTCTAATGGCCCCGTGGGTGGCACCAACACCTCCCATGGGACCAATGTAACCCGTAGGAACTGATCCCGCAGCCGCGGGACTCCCGATTTGAGAATACAATGATAATTTGAATATTTCTAGACTTTGGCTTAAAAACATGGCATTAGAGGATGAAAATTCAAAACATCCTCCGAACGGCCCCGTGGGTGGAACCAACACCTCCCACAGGACCAATGTAACTCATAGGAACTTTCCCTGCAGTCGCGGGACTCCCGGTTTTAGAATATGAAGGTAATTTGCGAATTTTTAGACTTAGGAAAAACTTGACGTTAGAGGGTGAAAACTCAAAACGTCCCCGTAGGCGGCACCAACACATCCCACGGGACCAATCTAACTCGTAGGAACTGACCCCACAGTCGCGGGTCTCCCGGTTTGAGAGTACAACAGTAATTTGCATATTTCTAGACTTAGGCTTAAAAACATGGCGTTAAGGGGTGAGAACTAGAAACAACCCCCGAACGTCCCCGTGGGTGGCACAAACACCTCCCACGGGACCAATGTAACTCGTAGGAACTGACCCCGCAGCCGCGGGACTCCCGGTTTGAGAATACGACGGTAATTTGCATATTCCTAGACTTAAGCTTAAAAACATGGTGTTAGAGGGAGAAAACTTGAAACAGCCCTCTAACGGCCCCGTGGGTGGCACAAACACCTCCCATGGGACCAATGTAACTCATAGGAACTGACCCCGCAGTCGCGGGTCTCCCGGTTTGAGAGTACGACGGTAATTTGCATATTTCTATACTTAGGCTTAAAAACATGGCGTTAGAGGGTGAGAACTCAAAACAGCCCCTGAACGGTCCCGTGGGTGGCACCAACACCTCCCACGGGACCAATGTAACTCGTAAGAACTGACCCCACAGCCGCGGGTTTCCGAGTTTGAGAATACGACGGTAATTTGCATATTTCTAGATTTAGGCTTAAAAACATGGCGTTAGAGGGTGAAAACTCGAAACAACCCTCTAACGGCCCCGTGGGTGGCACCGACACCTCCCACGGGACCAATGTAACTCGTAGGAACTGATCCCGCAACCGCGGGACTCACGGTTTGAGATTACAATGATAATTTGCATATTTCTAGACTTTGGCTTAAAAACATGGCATTAGAGGCTGAAAAGTCGAAACAGCCCCCGAACGGCCCCGTGGGTGGCTCCAACCCCTCCCACGGGACCAATGTAACTCATAGGAACTGTCCCCGCAGTCGCGGGACTCCCGCTTTTAGAATATGAAGGTAATTTGCATATTTCTAAACTTAGGAAAAACATGACGTTAGAGGGTGAAAACTCAAAACATCCCTCGAACGTCCCCGTGGGTGGCACCAACACCTCCCACGGGACCAATGTAACTCGTAGGAACTGACCCCACTGTCGTGGGTCTCCCGGTTTGAGAGTACAACAGTAATTTGCATATTTCTAGACTTAGGCTTAAAAACATGGCGTTAAGGGGTGAGAACTAGAAACATCCCCCGAACGTCCCCGTGGGTGGCACCAACACCTCCCATGGGACCAATGTAACTCATGAGAACTGACTCCGCAGCCACGGGACTCCCTATTTGGGAATACGACGGTAATTTTCATATTTCTAGACTTAGGCTTAAAAACATGGCATTTGAGGGTGAAACCTCAAAACAGCCTCTAACGGCCCCGTGGGTGGCGCCAACACCTCCCACGGGACCAATGTAACTCGAAGGAACTGACCCCACAGCCGCGGGACTCTTGATTTGAGAATATGATGATAATTTGCATATTTCTAGACTTAGGTTTAGGCTTAAAAACATGGCGTTAGACAATGAAAACTCGAAATAGCCCCCGAACGGCCCCGTGGGTGGCACCAACACCTCCCACGAGACCAATGTCACTTGTAGGAACTGTCGCCGCAGCCATGGGACTCCCAGTTTGAGAATACGAAGGTAATTTGCATATTTCTAGATTTAGGAAAAGATTGACGTTAGAGGGTGAAAACTAGAAATAGCCCCCCAACGCCCCCGTCGGTGGCACCAACACCTCCCACGGGACCAATGTGACTCGTAGGACTGACCCCGCAGCCGTGGGACTCCCGGTTTGAGAATACGATGATAATTTTCATATTTTAAGACTTAGGCTTAAAAACATGGCGTTAGACGGTGAAAACTCGAAACAGCCCCCGAACGGCCCCGTCGGTGGCACCAACACCTCCCACGGGACCAATGTAACTCGTAGGAACTGATCCCATAGCCGCGGGACTCCCGGTTTGAGAATACAATGATAATTTGCATATTTCTAGACTTTGGCTTAAAAACATGGCATTAGAGGCTGAAAATTCGAAACAGCCCCTGAACGGCCCCGTGGGTGGAGCCAACACCTCCCACGGGACCAATGTAACTCATAGGAACTTTCCCTGCCATCCCGGGACTCCCGATTTTAGAATATGAAGGTAATTTGCAAATTTCTAGACTTAGGAAAAACTTGACGTTAGAGGGTGAAAACTCAAAACATCCCCCGAACGTCCCCGTAGGTGGCACCAACACATCCCACGGGACCAATGTAACTCGTAGGAACAGACCCCGCATCCGCGGGACTCCCGGTTTGAGAATACGACGGTAATTTGCATATTCCTAGACTTAAGCTTAAAAACATGGCGTTAGAGGGTGAAAACTCGAAACAGCCCTGTAACGGCCCCGTGGGTGGCACCAACACCTCCCATGGGACGAATGTACGTCGTAGGAACTGACCCCGCAGCCACAGGACTCTCGATTTGAGAATACGACGATAATTTGCATATTTCTAGACTTAGGCTTAAAAACATGGCGTTAGACGGTGAAAACTAGAAATAGCCCCCCAACGTCCCCGTTGGTGGCACCAACACCTGCCTCGGGACCAATGTGACTCGTAGGACTGACCCCTCAGCCGCGGGAATCCCGGTTTGAGAGTACGACGGTAATTTGCATATTTCTAGACTTAGGCTTAAAAATAAGGCGTTAGAGGGTGAGAACTCGAAACAGCCCCCGAACTTCCCTCTGGGTGAAACCAACACCTCCCACGGGACCAATGTAACTCATAGGAAGTGACCCCGCCACTGTGGGTCTCCCGGTTTGAGAGTTCGATGGTAATTTGCATATTTTTTGACTTAGGCTTAAAAACACGGCGTTAGAGGGTGTAAACTCGAAACAACCCTCAAACGGAAATGTGGGTGGCACCAACACCTCCCACGGGACCAATGTACCTCGTAGGAACTGACCCAGCAGCCGTGGGACTCCCAGTTTGAGAGTACGACAGTAATTTGCATATTTCTAGACTTAGGCTTAAAAACATGGCGTTAAGGGGTGAGAACTAGAAACAGCCCACGAACGTCCCCGTGGGTGGCACCAACACCTCCCACGGGACCAATGTAACTCGGAGGAACTGACCCCACAGCCGCGGGACTCCCTATTTGGGAATACGACGGTAATTTGCATATTTCTAGACTTAGGCTTAAAAACATGGCGTTAGAGGGTGAAACCTCGAAACAGCCTCTAACGACCCCGTGGGTGGCACCAACACCTCCCACGGGACCAATATAACTCGAAGGAACTGACCCCACAGCTGCGGGACTCTCTATTTGAGAATATGATGATAATTTTCATATTTATAGACTTAGGCTTAGGCTTAAAAACATGGCGTTAGACAGTGAAAACTCGAAATAGCCCCCGAACGGCCTCGTGGGTTGCACCAACACCTCCCACGAGACCAATGTCACTTGTAGGAACTGTCCCCGCAGCCATGGGACTCCCAGCTTGAGAATACGAAGGTAATTTGCATATTTCTAGATTTAGGAAAAACTTGACGTTAGAGGGTGAAAACTAGAAATAGCCACCCAACGCCCCCGTCGGTGGCACCAGCACCTGCCACGGGACCAATGTGACTCGTAGGACTGACCCCTCAGCAGCGGGAATCCCGGTTTGAGAGTACGATGGTAATTTGCATATTTCTAGACTTACGCTTAAAAATAAGGCGTTAGAGGGTGAGAACTCGAAACAGCCCCCGAACATTCCTGTGGGTGAAACCAACACCTCCCACGGGACCAATGTAACTCATAGAAAGTGACCCCGCCACTGTGGGTCTCCCGATTTGAGAGTACGACTGTAATTTGCATATTTTTAGACTTAGTCTTAAAAACATGGCGTTAGAGGGTGTAAACTCGAAACAACCCTCTAACGGCAACGTGCGTGGCACCAACACCTCCCACGGGACCAATGTACCTCATAGGAACTGACCCCGCAGCCGTGGGACTCCCGGTTTGAGAATACGATGATAATTTGCATATTTTAAGACTTAGGCTTAAAAACATGGCGTTAGATGGTGAAAACTCGAAACAGCCCCCGAACGGCCCCGTCGGTGGCACCAACACCTCCCACGGGACCAATGTAACTCGTAGGAACTGATCCCATAGCCGCGGGACTCCCGGTTTG
Organism: Sambucus nigra; assembly: GCA_949130495.1. Taxonomy (NCBI): domain Eukaryota; kingdom Viridiplantae; phylum Streptophyta; class Magnoliopsida; order Dipsacales; family Adoxaceae; genus Sambucus; species Sambucus nigra. Next base: position 5,254,862 of record CASBWL010000026.1, read on the forward strand.
AGAATACAATGATAATTTGCATATTTCTAGACTTTGGCTTAAAAACATGGCATTAGAGGCTGAAAATTCGAAACAGTCCCTGAACGGCCCCGTGGGTGGAGCCAACACCTCCCACGGGACCAATGTAACTCATAGGAACTTTCCCTGCCATCCCGGGACTCCCGATTTTAGAATATGAAGGTAATTTGCAAATTTCTAGACTTAGGAAAAACTTGACGTTAGAGGGTGAAAACTCGAAACATCCCCCGAACGTCCCCGTAGGTGGCACCAACACATCCCACGGGACCAATGTAACTCGTAGGAACAGACCCCGCATCCGCGGGACTCCCGGTTTGAGAATACGACGGTAATTTGCATATTCCTAGACTTAAGCTTAAAAACATGGCGTTAGAGGGTGAAAACTCGAAACAGCCCTGTAACGGCCCCGTGGGTGGCACCAACACCTCCCATGGGACGAATGTACGTCGTAGGAACTGACCCCGCAGCCACAGGAATCTCGATTTGAGAATACGACGATAATTTGCATATTTCTAGACTTAGGCTTAAAAACATGGCGTTAGACGGTGAAAACTAGAAATAGCCCCCCAACGTCCCCGTTGGTGGCACCAACACCTGCCTCGGGACCAATGTGACTCGTAGGACTGACCCCTCAGCCGCGGGAATCCCGGTTTGAGAGTACGACGGTAATTTGCATATTTCTAGACTTAGGCTTAAAAATAAGGCGTTAGAGGGTGAGAACTCGAAACAGCCCCCGAACTTCCCTCTGGGTGAAACCAACACCTCCCACGGGACCAATGTAACTCATAGGAAGTGACCCCGCCACTGTGGGTCTCCCGGTTTGAGAGTTCGACGGTAATTTGCATATTTATTGACTTAGGCTTAAAAACATGGCGTTAGAGAGTGTAAACTCGAAACAACCCTCTAACAGAAATGTGGGTGGCACCAACACCTCCCACGGGACCAATGTACCTCGTAGGAACTGACCCAGCAGCCGTGGGACTCCCGGTTTGAGAGTACGACAGTAATTTGCATATTTCTAGACTTAGGCTTAAAAACATGGCGTTAAGGGGTGAGAACTAGAAACAGCCCACGAACGTCCCCGTGGGTGGCACCAACACCTCCCACGGGACCAATGTAACTCGGAGGAACTGACCCCACAGCAGCGGAACTCCCTATTTGGGAATACGACGGTAATTTGCATATTTCTAGACTTAGGCTTAAAAACATGGCGTTAGAGGGTGAAACCTCGAAACAGCCTCTAACGACCCCGTGGGTGGCACCAACACCTCCCACGGGACCAATGTAACTCGAAGGAACTGACCCCACAGCCGCGGGACTCTCAATTTGAGAATACGATGATAATTAGCATATTTCTAGGCTTAGGCTTAAAAACATGGCGTTAGAGGGTGAAAACTCGAAACATCCCTCTAACGGCCCCGTGGGTGGCACAAACACCTCCCATGGGACCAATGTAACTCGTAGGAACTGACCCCGCAGTCGCGGGTCTCCCGGTTTGAGAGTACGACGGCAATTTGCATATTTCAATACTTAGGCTTAAAAACATGACGTTAGAGGGTGAGAACTCAAAACAGCCCCTGAACGGTCCCGTGGGTGGCACCAACACCTCCCACGGGACCAATTAACTCGTAAGAACTGACCCCACAGCCGCGGGTTTCCGAGTTTGAGAATACGACGGTAATTTGCATTTTTCTAGATTTAGGCTTAAAAACATGGCGTTAGAGGGTGAAAACTCGAAACAACCCTCTAACGGCCCCGTGGGTGGCACCGACACCTCCCACGGGACCAATGTACCTCGTAGGAACTGATCCCGCAGCCGCGGGACTCCCGGTTTGAGATTACGATGATAATTTGCATATTTCTAGACTTTGGCTTAAAAACATGGCATTACAGGCTGAAAAGTCGAAACAGCCCCCGAACGGCCCCGTGGGTGGCTCCAACCCCTCCCACGGGACCAATGTAACTCATAGGAACTATCCCCGTAGTCGCGGGACTCCCGTTTTTAGAATATGAAGGTAATTTGCATATTTCTAGACTTAGGAAAAACATGACGTTAGAGGGTGAAAATTCAAAACAGCCACCGAACGTCCCCGTGGGTGGCACCAACACCTCCCACGGGACCAATGTAACTCGTAGGAACTGACCCCACTGTCGTGGGTCTCCCGGTTTGAGAGTACAACAGTAATTTGCATATTTCTAGAGTTAGGCTTAAAAACATGGCGTTAAGGGGTGAGAACTAGAAACAGCCCCCGAACGTCCCCATGGGTGGCACCAACACCTCCCACGGGACCAATGTAACTCGGAGGAACTGACCCCGCAGCCACGGGACTCCCTATTTGGGGATACGACGGTAATTTGCATATTTCTAGACTTAGGCTTAAAAACATGGCGTTAGAGGGTGAAACCTCGAAACAGCCTCGAACGGCCCCGTGGGTGGCGCCAACACCTCCCACGGGACCAATGTAACTCGAAGGAACTGACCCCACAGCCGCGGGACTCTCTATTTGAGAATATGATGATAATTTTCATATTTCTATACTTAGGCTTAGGCTTAAAAACATGGCGTTAGACAGTGAAAACTCGAAATAGCCCCCGAACGGCCCCGTGGGTTGCACCAACACCTCCCACGAGACCAATGTCACTTGTAGGAACTGTCCCCGCAGCCATGGGACTCCCCGTTTGAGAATACGAAGGTAATATGCATATTTCTAGATTTAGGAAAAACTTGACGTTAGAGGGTGAAAACTAGAAATAGCCCCCCAACGCCCCCGTCGGTGGCACCAACACCTGCCACGGGACGAATGTGACTCGTAGGACTGACCCCTCAGCCGCGGGAATCCCGGCTTGAGAGTACGACGGTAATTTGCATATTTCTAGACTTACGCTTACAAATAAGGCGTTAGATGGTGAGAACTCGAAACAGCCCCCGAACTTTCCTGTGGGTGAAACCAACACCTCCCACGGGACCAATGTAACTCATAGAAAGTGACCCCGCCACTGTGGGTCTCCCGGTTTGAGAGTACGACTGTAATTTGCTTATTTTTAGACTTAGACTTAAAAACATGGCGTTAGAGGGTGTAAACTCGAAACAACCCTCTAACAGCAACATGCGTGGCACCAACACCTCCCACGGGACCAATGTACCTCGTAGGAACTGAAACCGCAGCCGTGGGACTCCCGGTTTGAGAATACAACGATAATTTCCATATTTCAAGACTTAGGCTTAAAACATGGCGTTAGATGGTGAAAACTCGAAACAGCCCCCGAACGGCCCCGTCGGTGGCACCAACACCTCCCACGGGACCAATGTAACTCGTAGGAAATGACCCCGCTATCGCGGGTCTCCCAGTTTGAGAGTACGATGATAATTTGCATATTTCTAGACTTAGCCTTAAAAACATTGCGTTAGAGGGTGAAAACTCGAAACAACACTCTAACGGCCCCGTGGGTGTTACCAACACCTCCCACGGGACCAATGTAACTCGTAGGAACTGATCCCGTAGCCGCGAGACTCCCGGTTTGAGATTACGATGATAATTTGCATATTTCTAGACTTTGGCTTAAAAACATGGCATTAGAGGCAAAAAAGTCGAAACAGCCCCCGAACTGCCCCGTGCGTGGCTCCAACCCCTCCCACGGGACCAATGTAACTCATAGGAACTGTCCCCGCAGTCACGGGACTCCCGTTTTTTGAATATGAAGGTAATTTGCATATTTCTAGACTTAGGAAAAACATGACGTTAGAGGGAGAAAACTCAAAACAACCCCCGAACGTCCCCGTGGGTGGCACCAACACCTCCCACGGGACCAATGTAACTCGTAGGAACTGACCCTGCAGTCGTGGGTCTCCCAGTTTGAGAGTACAATAGTAATTTGCATATTTCTAGACATAGGCTTAAAAACATGGCGTTAAGGGGTGAGAACTAGAAACAGCCCCCGAATGTCCCCGTGGGTGGCACCAACACCTCCCACGGGACCAATGTAACTCGGAGGAACTGACCCCGCAACCACGGGACTCCCTATTTGGGAATACGACGGTAATTTGCATATTTCTAGACTTAGGCTTAAAAACATGGCGTTAGAGGGTCAAACTTCGAAACAACCCTCTAACGGCCCCGTCGGTGGCACCGACACCTATGTAACTCGTAGGAACTGATCCCGCAGCCGCGGGACTCCCGGTTTGAGATTACGATGATAATTTGCATATTTCTAGACTTTGGCTTAAAAACATGGCATTAGAGGCTGAAAAGTCTAAACAACCCCGAACGGCCTCGTGGGTGGCTCTTACCCCTCCCATGGGACCAATGTAACTCGTAGGAACTGACCCCGCAGCCGTGGGTCGCTCAGTTTCAGAGTACGACGATAATTTGCATATTTCTAGACTTAGGCTTAAAAACATGGCGTTAGAGGGTGAGAACTCAAAACAGCCCCCGAACGGTCCCGTGGGTGGCACCAACACCTCCCACGGGACGAATGTAACTCGTAAGAACTGACCCCACAGCCGCGGGTTTCCCAGTTTGAGAATACGATGATAATTTGCATATTTATAGATTTAGGCTTAAAACCATGGCGTTAGGGGGTGAAAACTAGAAACAACCCTCTAACGGCCCCTTCGGTGGCACCGACACCTCCCACGGGACCAATGTAACTCGTAGGAACTGATCCCGCAGCCGCGGGACTCCCGATTTGAGATTACGATGATAATTTGCATATTTCTAGACTTTAGCTTAAAAACATGGCATTAGAGGCTGAAAAGTCGAAACAGCCCCCGAACGGCCCCGTGGGTGGCTCCAACCCCTCCCACAGGACCAATGTAACTCATAGGAACTGTCCCCGCAGTCGCGAGACTCCCGTTTTTAGAATATGAAGGTAATTTGCATATTTCTAGACTTAGGAAAAACATGACGTTAGAGGGTGAAAACTCAAAACAGCCCCCGAACATCCCCGTGGGTGGCACCAACACCTCCCACGGGACCAATGTAACTCGTAGGAACTGAACCCGCAGCCGCGGTACTCCCGGTTTGATAATACGATGATAATTTGTATATTTCTAGACTCACGCTTAAAAACATGGCGTTAGACGGTGAAAACTCGAAACAACTCTCGAACGGCCCGTGGGTGGCACCAACACCTCCCACGGGACCAATGTAACTCGTAGGAACTGACCCCGCAGCCGCGGGTCTCCCGATTTGAGAGTACGATGGTAATTTGAATATTTCTAGACTTAGGCTTAAAATCATGGCTTTAGAGGGTGAGAACTCGAAATAGCACCCGAACGGCCCCGTGGGTGGCAACAACACCTCCCACGGGACCAATGTAACTCGTAGGAACTGACCCCGCAGCCGTGGGTCTCTCGGTTTGAGAGTACGACGGTAATTTGCATATTTCTAGACTTAGGATTAAAACATGGCGTTAGAGGTTGAGAACTCAAAACAGCCCCCGAACGGTCCCGTGGGTGGCACCAACACCTCCCACGGGACCAATGTAACTCGTAAGAACTGACCCCACAGTCGCGGGTTTCCCAGTTTGAGAATACGACGGTAATTTGCATATTTCTAGATTTAGGCTTAAAAACATGGCGTTAGAGGGTGAAAACTCGAAACAACCCTCTAACGGCCCCGTGGGTGGCACCGACACCTCCCACGGGACCAATGTAACTCGTAGGAACTGATCCCGCAGCCGCGAGACTCCCGGTTTGAGATTACGATGATAATTTGCATATATCTAGACTTTTGCTTAAAAACATGGCATTAGAGGAAAAAAAGTCGAAACAGTCCCCGAACGGCCCCGTAGGTGGCTCCAACCCCTCCCACGGGACCAATGTAACTCATAGGAACTGTCCCCGCAGTCGCGGGTCTCCCGTTTTTAGAATATGAAGGTAATTTGCATATTTCTAGACTTAGGAAAAACATGATGTTAGAGGGTGAAAACTAAAAACAGCCCCCAAACGTCCCCGTGGGTGGCACCAACACCTCCCACGGGACCAATGTAACTCGTAGGAACTGACCCTGCAGTCGTGGGTCTCCCGGTTTGAGAGTACAACAGTAATTTGAATATTTCTAGACTTAGGCTTAAAAACATGGCGTTAAGGGGTGAGAACTAGAAACAGCCCCCGAACGTCCCCGTGGGTGGCACCAACACCTCCCACGGGACCAATGTAACTCGGAGGAACTGACCCCGCAACCACGGGACTCCCTATTTGGGAATACGACGGTAATTTGCATATTTCTAGACTTAGGCTTAAAAACATGGCGTTAGAGGGTCAAACTTCGAAACAACCCTCTAACGGCCCCGTCGGTGGCACCGACACCTATGTAACTCGTAGGAACTGATCCCGCAGCCGCGGGACTCCCGGTTTGAGATTACGATGATAATTTGCATATTTCTAGACTTTGGCTTAAAAACATGGCATTAGAGGCTGAAAAGTCTAAACAACCCCGAACGGCCTCGTGGGTGGCTCTTACCCCTCCCATGGGACCAATGTAACTCGTAGGAACTGACCCCGCAGCCGTGGGTCGCTCAGTTTCAGAGTACGACGGTAATTTGCATATTTCTAGACTTAGGCTTAAAAACATGGCGTTAGAGGGTGAGAACTCAAAACAGCCCCCGAACGGTCCCGTGGGTGGCACCAACACCTCCCACGGGACGAATGTAACTCGTAAGAACTGACCCCACAGCCGCGGGTTTCCCAGTTTGAGAATACGATGATAATTTGCATATTTATAGATTTAGGCTTAAAACCATGGCGTTAGGGGGTGAAAACTAGAAACAACCCTCTAACGGCCCCTTCGGTGGCACCGACACCTCCCACGGGACCAATGTAACTCGTAGGAACTGATCCCGCAGCCGCGGGACTCCCGATTTGAGATTACGATGATAATTTGCATATTTCTAGACTTTAGCTTAAAAACATGGCATTAGAGGCTGAAAAGTCGAAACAGCCCCCGAACGGCCCCGTGGGTGGCTCCAACCCCTCCCACAGGACGAATGTAACTCATAGGAACTGTCCCCGCAGTCGCGAGACTCCCGTTTTTAGAATATGAAGGTAATTTGCATATTTCTAGACTTAGGAAAAACATGACGTTAGAGGGTGAAAACTCAAAACAGCCCCCGAACATCCCCGTGGGTGGCACCAACACCTCCCACGGGACCAATGTAACTCGTAGGAACTGACCCCGTAGTCGTGGGTCTCCCGGTTTGAGAGTACAACAGTAATTTGCATATTTCTAAACTTAGGCTTAAAAACATGGCGTTAGAGGGTGAAACCTCGAACCAGCCCTCTAACGGCCCCGTGGGTGGCACCAACACCTCCCACGGGACCAATGTAACTCGAAGGAACTGACCCCACAGCCGCGGGACTCTCGATTTGAGAATACGATGATAATTTGCATATTTCTAGACTTAGGCTTAAAAACATGGCGTTAGACAGTGAAAACTCGAAACAGCCCCCGAACGGCCCCGTGGGTGGCACCAACACCTCCCACGAGACCAATGTCAGCTGTAGGAACTGTCCCCGCAGCCACGGGACTCCCAGTTTGAGAATACGAAGGTAATTTGCATATTTCTCAGTTTAGGCAAAACTTGACGTTACAGGGTGAAAACTAGAAATAGCCCCCCAACGTCCCCGTCGGTGGCACCAACACCTGCCACGGGACCAATGTGACTCGTAGGACTGACCCCTCAGCCGCGGGAATCCCGGTTTGAGAGTAAGACGGTAATTTGCATATTTCTAGACTTGGGCTTAAAAATAAGGCGTTAGAGGGTGAGAACTCGAAACAGCCCCCGAACTTCCCTGTGGGTGAAACCAACACCTCCCACGGGACCAATGTAACTCATAGGAAGTGACTTCGCCACTGTGGGTCTCCCGGTTTGAGAGTACAACGGTAATTTGCATATTTTTAGACTTAGGCTTAAAAACATGGCGTTAGAGGGTGAAACTCGAAACAGCCCCCGAACGGCCCCGTCGGTGGCACCAACACCTCCCACGGGACCAATATAACTCGTAGGAAATGACCCTGCTATCGCGGGTCTCCCAGTTTGAGAGTACGACAATAATTTGCATATTTCTAGACTTAAGCTAAAAAACATGGCGTTAGAGGGTGAAAACTCGAAACAACCCTCTAATGACCCCGTGGGTGGCACCAACACCTCCCATGGGACCAATGTAACTCGTAGGAACTGATCCCGCAGCCGCGGGACTCCCGATTTGAGAATACAATGATAATTTGCATATTTCTAGACTTTGGCTTAAAAACATGGAATTAGAGGCTGAAAATTCGAAACAGCCTCCGAACGGCCCCGTGGGTGGAACCAACACCTCCCACGGGACCAATGTAACTCATAGGAACTTTCCCTGCAGTCGCGGGACTCCCGATTTTAGAATATAAAGGTAATTTGCAAATTTCTAGACTTAGGAAAAACTTGACGTTAGAGGGTGAAAACTCAAAACGTCCCCGTAGGCGGCACCAACACATCCCACGGGACCAATCTAACTCGTAGGAACTGACCCCGCAGTCGCGGGTCTCCCGGTTTGAGAGTACAATAATAATTTGTATATTTCTAGACTTAGGCTTAAAAACATGGTGTTAAGGGGTGAGAACTAGAAATAGCCCTCGAACGTCCCCGTGGGTGGCACAAACACCTCCCACGGGACCAATGTAACTCGTAGGAACTGACCCCGCAGCCGCGGGACTCCCGGTTTGAGAATACGACGGTAATTTGCATATTCCTAGACTTAAGCTTAAAAACATGGCGTTAGAGGGTGAAAACTCGAAACAGCCCTCTAACAGACCCGTGGGTGGCACAAACACCTCCCATGGGACCAATGTAACTCGTAGGAACTGACCCCGCAGTCGCGGGTCTCCCGGTTTGAGAGTACGACGGTAATTTGCATATTTCTATACTTAGGCTTAAAAACATGGCGTTAGAGGGTGAGAACTCAAAACAGACCCTGAACGGTCCCGTGGGTGGCACCAACACCTCCCATGGGACCAATGTAACTCATAGCAACTGACCCCGCAGCCGCGGTACTCCCAGTTTGAGAAAACGATGGTAATTTGTATATTTCTAGACATAGGCATAAAAATATGCGTTAGAGGGTGAGAACTCAAAACAGCCCCCGAACGGCCCCGTGGGTGGCACCAACACCTCCCACGGGACCAATGTAACTCGTAAGAACTGACCCCACAGCCGCGGGTTTCCGAGTTTGAGAATACGACGGTAATTTGCATATTTCTAGATTTAGGCTTAAAAAGATGGCGTTAGAGGGTGAAAACTCGAAACAACCCTCTAACGGCCCCGTCGGTGGCACCGACACCTCCCACGGGACCAATGTAACTCGTAGGAACTGATCCCGCAACCGCGGGACTCACGGTTTGAGATTACGATGATAATTTGCATATTTCTAGACTTTGGCTTAAAAACAAGGCATTAGAGGCTGAAAAGTCGAAACAGCCTCCGAACGGCCCCGTGGGTGGCTCCAACCCCTCCCACGGAACCAATTTAACTCATAGGAACTGTCCCCGCAGTCGCGGGACTCCCGTTTTTAGAATATGAAGGTAATTTGCATATTTCTAGACTTAGGAAAAACTTGACGTTAGAGGGTGAAAACTCAAAACATCCCTCGAACGTCCCCGTGGGTGGCGCCAACACCTCCCACGGGACCAATGTAACTCGTAGGAACTGACCCCACTGTCGTGGGTCTCCCGGTTTGAGAGTACAACAGTAATTTGCATATTTATAGACTTATGCTTAAAAACATGGTGTTAAGGGGTGAGAACTAGAAACATCCCCCGAACGTCCCCGTGGGTGGCACCAACACCTCCCACGGGACCAATGTAACTCATGAGAACTGACCCCGCAGCCACGGGACTCCCTATTTGGGAATACGACGGTAATTTGCATATTTCTAGGCTTAGGCTTAAAAACATGGCATTTGAGGGTGAAACCTCGAAACAGCCTCTAACGGCCCCGTGGGTGGCGCCAACACCTCCCACGGGACCAATGTAACTCGAAGGAACTGACCCCACAGCCGCGGGACTCTCGATTTGAGAATATGATGATAATTGGCATATTTCTAGACTTAGGCTTAGGCTTAAAAACATGGCGTTAGACAGTGAAAACTCGAAATAGCCCCCGAACGGCCCCGTGGGTGGCACCAACACCTCCCACGAGACCAATGTCACTTGTAGGAACTGTCCCCGCAGCCATGGGACTCCCAGTTTGAGAATACGAAGGTAATTTGCATATTTCTAGATTTAGTAAAAGATTGACGTTAGAGGGTGAAAACTAGAAATAGCCCCCCAACGCCCCCGTCGGTGGCACCAACACCTGCCACGGGACCAATGTGACTCGTAGGACTGACCCCTCAGCAGCGGGAATCCCGGTTTGAGAGTACGACGGTAATTTGCATATTTCTAGACTTACGCTTAAAAATAAGGCGTTAGAGGGTGAGAACTCGAAACAGCCCCCGAACTTTCCTGTGGGTGAAACCAACACCTCCCACGGGACCAATGTAACTCATAGAAAGTGACCCCGCCACTGTGGGTCTCCCGGTTTGAGAGTACGACTGTAATTTGCATATTTTTAGACTTAGTCTTAAAAACATGGCGTTAGAGGGTGTAAACTCGAAACAACCCTCTAACGGCAACGTGCGTGGCACCAACACCTCCCACGGGACCAATGTACCTCGTAGGAACTGACCCCACAGCCGTGGGACTCCTGGTTTGAGAATACGATGATAATTTGCATATTTCAAGACTTAGGCTTAAAAACATGGCGTTAGACGGTGAAAAATCGAAACAGCCCCCGAACTGCCCCGTCGGTGGCACCAACACCTCCCACGGGACCAATGTAACTAGTAGGAAATGACCCCTCTATCGCGGGTCTCCCAGTTTGAGAGTACGACGATAATTTGAATATTTCTAGACTTAGGCTTAAAAACATTGCGTTAGAGGGTGAAAACTCGAAACAACCCTCCAACGGCCCCGTGGGTGGCACCAACACCTCCCACGGGACCAATGTAACTCGTAGGAACTGATCCCGTAGCCGCGGGACTCCCGGTTTGAGAATACAATGATAATTTGCATATTTCTAGACTTTGGCTTAAAAACATGGCATTAGAGGCTGAAAATTCGAAACAGCCCCCGAACGGCCCCGTGGGTGGAGCCAACACCTCCCACGGGACCAATGTAACTCATAGGAACTTTCCCTGCCGTCCCGGGACTCCCGATTTTAGAATATGAAGGTAATTTGCAAATTTCTAGACTTAGGAAAAACTTGACGTTAGAGGGTGAAAACTCAAAACATCCCCCAAACGTCCCCGTAGGTGGCACCAACACATCCCACGGGACCAATGTAACTCGTAGGAACAGACCCCGCATCCGCGGGACTCCCGGTTTGAGAATACGACGGTAATTTGCATATTCCTAGACTTAAGCTTAAAAACATGGCGTTAGAGGGTGAAAACTCGAAACAGCCCTCTAACGGCCCCGTGGGTGGCACTAACACCTCCCATGGGACCAATGTACGTCGTAGGAACTGACCCCACAGCCACAGGACTCTCGATTTGAGAATACGACGATAATTTGCATATTTCTAGACTTAGGCTTAAAAACATGGCGTTAGACGGTGAAAACTAGAAATAGCCCCCCAACGTCCCCGTTGGTGGCACCAACACCTGCCTCGGGACCAATGTGACTCATAGGACTGACCCCTCAGCCGCGGGAATCCCGGTTTGAGAGTACGACGGTAATTTGCATATTTCTAGACTTAGGCTTAAAAATAAGGCGTTAGAAGGTGAGAACTCGAAACAGCCCCCGAACTTCCCTCTGGGTGAAACCAACACCTCCCACGGGACCAATGTAACTCATAGGAAGTGACCCCGCCACTGTGGGTCTCCCGGTTTGAGAGTTCGACGGTAATTTGCATATTTTTTGACTTAGGCTTAAAAACATGGCGTTAGAGGGTGTAAACTCGAAACAACCCTCTAACGGAAACGTGGGTGGCACCAACACCTCCCACGGGACCAATGTACCTCGTAGGAACTGACCCAGCAGCCGTGGGACTCCCGGTTTGAGAGTACAACAGTAATTTGCATATTTCTAGACTTAGGCTTAAAAACATGGCGTTAAGGGGTGAGAACTAGAAACAGCCCCCGAACGTCCCCGTGGGTGGCACCAACACCTCCCACGGGACCAATGTAACTCGGAGGAACTGACCCCACAACCGCGGGACTCCCTATTTGGGAATACGACGGTAATTTGCATATTTCTAGACTTAGGCTTAAAAACATGGCGTTAGAGGGTGAAACCTCAAAACAGCCTCTGACGACCCCGTAAGTGGCGCCAACACCTCCCACGGGACCAATGTAACTTGAAGGAAATGACCCCACAGCCGCGGGACTCTCGATTTGAGAATATGATGATAATTAGCATATTTCAAGACTTAGGCTTAAAAACATGCCGTTAGAGGGTGAAAACTCGAAACAGCCCTCTAACGGCCCCGTGGGTGGCACAAACACCTCCCATGGGACCAATGTAACTCGTAGGAACTGACCCCGCAGTCGTGGGTCTCCCGGTTTGAGAGTACGACGGCAATTTGCATATTTCTATACTTAGGCTTAAAAACATGGCGTTAGAGGTTGAGAACTCAAAACAGCCCCTGAACGGTCCCGTGAGTGGCACCAACACCTCGCACGTGACCAATTAACTCGTAAGAACTGACCCCACAGCCGCGGGTTTCCGAGTTTGAGAATACGACGGTAATTTGCATATTTCTAGATTTAGGCTTAAAAACATGGCGTTAGAGGGTGAAAACTCGAAACAACCCTCTAACGGCCCCGTGGGTGGCACCGACACCTCCCACGGGACCAATGTAACTCGTAGGAACTGATCCCGCAGCCGCGGGACTCCCGGTTTGAGATTACGATGATAATTTTCATATTTCTAGACTTTGGCTTAAAAACATGGCATTAGAGGCTGAAAAGTCGAAACAGCCCCCGAACGGCCCCGTGGGTGGCTCCAACCCCACCCACGGGACCAATGTAACTCATAGGAACTGTCCCCGTAGTCGCGGGACTCCCATTTTTAGAATATGAAGGTAATTTGCATATTTCTAGACTTAGGAAAAACATGACGTTAGAGGGTGAAAACTCAAAACAGCCACCGAACGTCCCCATGGGTGGCACCAACACCTCCCACGGGACCAATGTAACTCGTAGGAACTGACCCCTCTGTCGTGGGTCTCCCGGTTTGAGAGTACAACAGTAATTTGCATATTTCTAGACTTAGGCTTAAAAACATGGCGTTAAGGGGTGAGAACTAGAAACAGCCCCCGAACGTCCCCGTGGGTGGCACCAACACCTCCCACGGGACCAATGTAACTCGGAGGAACTGACCCCGCAGCCACGGGACTCCCTATTTGGGGATACGACGGTAATTTGCATATTTCTAGACTTAGGCTTAAAAACATGGCGTTAGAGGGTGAAACCTCGAAACAGCCTCTAATGGCCCCGTGGGTGGCGCCAACACCTCCCGCGGGACCAATGTAACTCGAAGGAACTGACCCCACAGCCGCGGGACTCTCTATTTGAGAATATGATGATAATTTTCATATTTATAGACTTAGGCTTAGGCTTAAAAACATGGCGTTAGACAGTGAAAACTCGAAATAGCCCCCGAACGGCCCCGTGGGTTGCACCAACACCTCCCACGAGACCAATGTCACTTGTAGGAACTGTCCCCGCAGCCATGGGACTCTCAGCTTGAGAATACGAATTTAATTTGCATATTTCTAGATTTAGGAAAAACTTGATGTTAGAGGGTGAAAACTAGAAATAGCCCTCCAACGCCCCCGTCGGTGGCACCAACACCTGCCACGGGACGAATGTGACTCGTAGGACTGACCCCTCAGCCGCGGGAATCCCGGTTTGAGAGTACGACGGTAATTTGCATATTTCTAGACTTACGCTTAAAAATAAGGCGTTAGATGGTGAGAACTCGAAACAGCCCCCGAACTTTCCTGTGGGTGAAACCAACACCTCCCACGGGACGAATGTAACTCATAGAAAGTGACCCCGCCACTGTGGGTCTCCCGGTTTGAGAGTACGACTGTAATTTGCATATTTTTAGACTTAGTCTTAAAAACATGGCGTTAGAGGGTGTAAACTCGAAACAACCCTCTAACGGCAACATGCGTGGCACCAACACCTCCCACGGGACCCATGTACCTCGTAGGAACTGACCCCACAGCCGTGGGACTCCCGGTTTGAGAATACAATGATAATTTGCATATTTCAAGACTTAGGCTTAAAACATGGCGTTAGACGGTGAAAACTCGAAACAGCCCCCGAACGGCCCCGTCGGTGGCACCAACACCTCCCACGGGACCAATGTAACTCGTAGGAAATGACCCCGCTATCGCGGGTCTCCCAGTTTGAGAGTACGATGATAATTTGCATATTTCTAGACTTAGGCTTAAAAACATTGTGTTAGAGGGTGAAAACTCGAAACAACACTCTAACGGCCCCGTGGGTGGCACCAACACCTCCCACGGGACCAATGTAACTCGTAGGAAATGACCCCGCTATCGCGGGACTCCCGGTTTGAGAATACAATGATAATTTGCATATTTCTAGACTTTGGCTTAAAAACTTGGCATTAGAGGCTGAAAATTCGAAACAGCCCCCGAACGGCCCCGTGGGTGGAACCAACACCTCCCACGGGACCAATGTAACTCATAGGAACTTTCCCTGCCGTCCCGGGACTCCCGATTTTAGAATATGAAGGTAATTTGCAAATTTCTAGACTTAGGAAAAACTTGACGTTAGAGGGTGAAAACTCAAAACATCCCCCGAACGTCCCCGTAGGTGGCACCAACACATCCCACGGGACCAATGTAACTCGTAGGAACAGACCCCGCAGCCGCGGGACTCCCGGTTTGAGAATTCGACGGTAATTTGCATATTCCTAGACTTAAGCTTAAAAACATGGCGTTAGAGGGTGAAAACTCGAAACAGCCCTCTAACGGCCCCGTGGGTGGCACCAACACCTCCCATGGGACCAATGTACCTCGTAGGAACTGACCCCACAGCCACAGGACTCTCGATTTGAGAATACGACGATAATTTGCATATTTCTAGACTTAGGCTTATAAACATGGCGTTAGACGGTGAAAACTAGAAATAGCCCCCCAACGTCCCCGTCGGTGGCGCCAACACCTGCCTCGGGACCAATGTGACTCGTAGGACTGACCCCTCAGCCGCGGGAATCCCGGTTTGAGAGTACGACGGTAATTTGCATATTTCTAGACTTAGGCTTAAAAATAAGGCGTTAGAGGGTGAGAACTCGAAACCGCCCCCGAACATCCCTGTGGGTGAAACCAACACCTCCCACGGGACCAATGTAACTCATAGGAAGTGACCCCGCCACTGTGGGTCTCCCGGTTTGAGAGTACGACGGTAATTTGCATATTTTTTGACTTAGGCTTAAAAACATGGCGTTAGAGGGTGTAAACTCGAAACAACCCTCTAACGGCAACGTGGGTGGCACCAACACCTCCCACGGGACCAATGTACCTCGTAGGAACTGACCCAGCAGCCGTGGGACTCCCGGTTTGAGAGTACAACAATAATTTGCATATTTCTAGACGTAGGCTTAAAAACATGGCGCTAAGGGGTGAGAACTAGAAACAGCCCCCGAACGTCCCCGTGGGTGGCACCAACACCTCCCACGGGACCAATGTAACTCGGAGGAACTGACCCCACAGCCGCGGGACTCCCTATTTGGGAATACGACGGTAATTTGCATATTTCTAGACTTAGGCTTAAAAACATGGCGTTAGAGGGTGAAACCTCTAAACAACCTCTAACGACCCCGTGGGTGGCGCCAACACCTCCCACGGGACCAATGTAACTCGAAGGAACTGATCCCACAGCCGCGGGACTCTCGATTTGAGAATACGATGATAATTAGCATATTTCAAGACTTAGGCTTAAAAACATGGCGTTAGACGGTGAAAACTCAAAACAGCCCCCGAACGGTCCCGTTGGTGGCACCAACACCTCCCACGGGACCAATGTAACTCGTAGGAAATGACCCCGCTGTCGCGGGTCTCCCAGTTTGAGAGTATGATGGTAATTTCCATATTTCTAGACTTAGGCTTAAAAACATGGCGTTAGAGGGTGAAAACTCGAAACAACACTCTAATGGCCCCGTGGGTGGCACCAAAACCTCCCACGGGACCAATGTAACTCGTAGGAACTGATCCCCAGCTGCGGGACTCTTGGTTTGAGAATACGATGATAATTTCTATATTTCTAGACTTTGGCATAAAAACATGGCATTAGAGGCTGAAAACTCGAAACAGCCCCCGAACGGCCCCTTGGGTGGCACCAACACCTCCCACGGGACCAATGTAACTCATAGGAACTTTCCCCGCAGTCGCGGGTCTCCCGGTTTTAATATATAAAGGTAATTTGCATATTTCTAGACTTAGGAAAAACTTGACATTAGAGGGTGAAAACTCAAAACAGCCCCCGAACGTCCCCGTGGGTGGCACCAACACCTCCCACGGGACCAATGTAACTCGTAGGAACTGACCCCGCCACTGTGGGTCTCCCGGTTTGAGACTACGATGGTAATTTGCTTATTTCTAGACATAGGCTTAAAAACATGGCGTTAGAGGGTGTAAACTCGAAACAACCCTCTAACGGCCCCGTGGGTGGCACCAAAACCTCCCTCGGGACCAATGTATCTCGTAGGAACTGACCCCGCAACCGCGGGACTACCGGTTTGAGATTACGACGATAATTAGCATATTTCAGGACTTAGGCTTAAAAACATGGCGTTAGACGGTGAAAACTCAAAACAACCCCCGAACGGCCCCGTTGGTGGCACCAACACCTCCCACGGGACCAATGTAACTCGTAGGAAATGACCCCGCTGTCGCAGGTCTCCTGGTTTGAGAGTACGATGGTAATTTCCATATTTCTAGACATTGGCTTAAAAACATGGCATTAGAGGCTGAAAACTCGAAACAACCCCCGAACGGCCCCTTGGGTGGCACCAACACGTCCCACGGGACCAATGTAACTCATAGGAACTTTCCCCGCAGTCGCGGGTCTCCCGGTTTTAGAATATGAAGGTAATTTGCATATTTCTAGACATCAGAAAAACTTGACGTTATTGGGTGAAAACTCAAAACAGCCCCCGAACGTCCCCGTGGGTGGCACCAACACCTCCCATGGGACCAATGTAACTCGTACGAACTGACCCCGCAGTCGCGGGTCTCCCGGTTTGAGAGTACAACAGTAATTTGCATATTTCTAGACTTAGGCTTAAAAACATGGCGTTAAGGGGTGAGGACTAGAAACAACCCACCAACGGCCCCATGGGTGGCACCAACACCTCCCAACGGGACCAATGTAACTCGTAGGAACTGACCCCGCAGCCGTGGGTCTCCCCATTTGAGAGTACAATGATAATTTGCATATTTCTGAACTTAAGCTTAAAAACATGGCGTTAGAGGGTGAAAACTCGAAACAGGCCTCTAACGGCCCCGTGGGTGGCACCAAAACCTCCCACGGGAATAATGTACCTGGTTGGAACTGACCTCGCACCCGTGGGACTCCCGGTTTGAGAATACGACGATAATTAGCATATTTCAAGATTTAGGCTTAAAAACAGGGCGTTAGACGGTGAAAACTCAAAATGGCCCCCGAACGGCCCCGTTGGTGGCACCAACACCTCCCACGGGACCAATGTAACTCGTAGGAAATGACCCCGCTGTCGCGGGTCTCCCGGTTTGAGAGTACGATGGTAATTTTCATATTACTAGACTTAGGCTTAAAAACATGGCGTTAGAGGGTGAAAACTCGAAAGAACCCTCTAACGGCCCTGTGGGTGGCACCAAAACCTCCCACGGGACCAATGTAACTCGTAGGAACTGATCCCGCAGCCACGGGACTCCTGGTTTGAGAATACGATGATAATTTGCATATTTCTAGACTTTAGTTTAAAAACATGGCATTAGAGGTTGAAAATTCGAAACAACCCCAGAACGGCCCCTTGGGTGGCACCAACACCTCCCACGGGACCCATGTAACTCATAGGAACTTTCTCCGCAGTCGCGGGACTCCCGGTTTTAGAATATGAAGGTAATTTGCATATTTCTAGACTTAGGAAAAACTTGACGTTAGAGGGTGAAAACTCAAAACAGCCCCCGAACGTCCCCGTGGGTGGCACCAACACCTCCCACGGGACCAATGTAACTCGTAGGAACTGACCCCGTAGTCGCGGGTCTCCCGGTTTGAGAGTACAACAGTAATTTGCCTATTTCTAGACTTAGGCTTAAAAACATGGCGTTAAGGGGTGAGAACTAGAAACAACCCCCCAACGGCCCCATGGGTGGCACCAACACCTCCCAACGGGACCAATGCAACTCGTAGGAACTGACCTTGCAACCGTGGGTCTCCCGATTTGAGAGTACAATGATAATTTGCATATTTCTAAACTTAGGATTAAAAACATGGCGTTAGAGGGTGAAAACTCGAAACAGCCCTCTAACGGCCCCGTGGGTGGAACCAACACCTCCCACGGGACCAATGTAACTCGTAGGAACTGACCCCACAGCCGCGAGACTCTCGATTTGAGAATACGATGATAATTTACATATTTCTAGACTTAGGCTTAAAAACATGGCGTTAGAGGGTGAAAACTCAAAATAGCCCCCGAACGGCCCCGTGGGAGGCACCAACACCTCCCACGAGACCAATGTAACTCGTAGGAACTGTCCTCGTAGCCACGGGACTCCCAGTTTGAGAATACGAAGGTAATTTACATATTTCTAGATTTAGGCAAAACTTGACGTTAGAGGGTGAAAACTAGAAATAGCCGCCCAACGTCCCCGTGGGTGGAACCAACACCTGCCACGGGACCAATGTCACACGTAGGACTGACCCCATAGCCGCGGGACTCCCAATTTGAGAGTACGACAGTAATTTGCATCTTTCTAGACTTAGGCTTAAAAACATGGCGTTAGAGGGTGAGAACTCGAAACAGCCCCCGAACTTCCCTGTGGGTCAAACCAACACCTCCAATGGGACCAATGTAACTCATCGGAACTGACCCCACCACTGTGGGTCTCCCGGTTTGAGAGTACGATGGTAATTTGCATATTTCTAGACTTTGGCTTAAAAACATGGCGTTAGCGGGTGTAAACTCGAAACATCCCTCTAACGGCCCCGTGGGTGGCACCAAAACCTCCCACAGGACCAATGTACCTCGTAGGAACTGACCCTGCAGCCGTGGGACTCCCGGTTTGAGAATGCGACAATAATTAGCATATTTCAAGACTTAGGCTTAAAAACATGGCGTTAGACGGTGAAAACTGAAAACAGCCCCCGAACGGCCCCATTGGTGGCACCAACACCTCCCACGGGACAAATGTAACTCGTAGGAAATAACCCCGCTATCGCGGGTCTCCTGGTTTGAGAATACGATGATAATTTTCATATTTCTAGACTTTGGCTTAAAAACATGGCATTAGAGGCTGAAAACTCGAAACAGCCCCCGATAGGCCCCTTGGGTGGCACCAACACCTCCCACAGGACCAATGTAACTCATAGGAACTTTCCCCGCAGTCGCGGGACTCCCGGTTTTAGATTATGACGGTAATTTGCATATTTCTAGACTTAGGAAAAACTTGACGTTAGAGGGTGAAAACTCAAAACAGCCCCCAAACGTCCCCGTGGGTGGGACCAACACCTCCCACGGGACCAATGTAACTTATAGGAACTGACCGCGCAGTCGTGGGTCTCCGAGTTTGAGAGTACAACAGTAATTTGCATGTTTCTAGACTTAGGCTTAAAAACATGGCATTAAGGGGTGAGAACTAGAAACAACCCCCCAAGGGCCCCATGGGTGGCACCAACACCTCCCAACGGGACCAATGTAACTCGTAGGAACTGACCCCGCAGCCGTGGGTCTCCCGATTTGAGAGTACAATGATAATTTCCATATTTCTAGACTTAGGCTTAAAAACATGGCGTTAGAGGGTGAAAACTCGAAACAGCCCTCTAACGGCCCCGTGGGTGGCACTAACACCTCCCACGGGACCAATATAACTCGTAGGAACTGACCCCACAGCCGCGGGACTCTCGATTTGAGAATACGACGATAATTTGCATATTTCTAGACTTAGGATTAAAAACATGGCGTTAGACGGTGAAAACTTGAAACAAACCCCGAACGGCCCCGTGGGTGGAGCCAACACCTCCCACGGGACCAATGTAACTCGTAGGAACTGTCCTCGCAGCCACGGGACTCCCAGTTTGAGAATACGAAGGTAATTTGCATATTTCTAGATTTAGGCAAAACTTGACGTTAGAGGGTGAAAACTAGAAATAGCCGCCCAACGTCCCCGTGTGTGGAACCAACACCTGCCACGGGACCAATGTGACTCGTAGGACTGACCCCATAGCCGCGGGACACCCGGTTTGAGAGTACGACAGTAATTTGCATCTTTCTAGACTTAGGCTTAAAAACATGGCATTAGAGGGTGAGAACTCGAAACAGCCCCCGAACTTCCCTGTGGGTCAAACTAACACCTCCCACGGGACCAATGTAACTGATAGGAACTGACCCCACCACTGTGGGTCTCCCGGCTTGAGAGTACGATGGTAATTTGCATATTTCTAGACTTAGGCTTAAAAACATGGCGTTAGAGGGTGTAAACTCGAAACAACCCTCTGACGGCCCCGTGGGTGGCACCAAAACCACCCACGGGACCAATGTACCTCGTTGGAACTGACCCCGCAGCTGCGGGACTCCTGGTTTGAGAATATGACAATAATTAGCATATTTCAAGACTTAGGCTTAAAAACATGGCGTTAGACGGTGAAAACTCAAAACAGCCCGCGAACGGCCCCGTTGGTGGCACCAACATCTCCCACGGGACCAATGTAACTCGTAGGAAATGACCAGGTGTCGCAGGTGTCCTGGTTTGAGAGTACGATGGTAATTTCCATATTTCTATACTTTGGCTTAAAAACATGGCATTAGAGGCTGAAAACTAGAAACATCCCCCGAACGGCCCCGTGGGTGGCACCAACACCTCCCACGGGACCAATGTAACTCATAGGAACTTTCCCCGCAGTCGCGGGTCTCCCGATTTTAGAATATGAAGGTAATTTGCATATTTCTAGACTTAGTCTTAAAAACATGGCGTTAAGGGGTGAGAACTAGAAACAACCCACCAACGGCCCCATGGGTGGCACCAACCCCTCCCAACGAAACCAATGTAACTCGTAGGAAATGACCCCGCTGTCGCAGGTGTCCTGGTTTGAGAGTACGATGGTAATTTCCATATTTCTAGACTTTGGCTTAAAAACATGGCATTAGAGGCTGAAAACTCAAAACAGCCCCCGAACGTTCCCGTGGGTGGAACCAACACCTGCCACGGGACCAATGTGACTCGTAGGACTGACCCCATAGCCGCGGGACTCCCGATTTGAGAGTACGACAGTAATTTGCATCTTTCTAGACTTAGGCTTAAAAACGTGGCGTTAGAGGGATAGAACTCGAAACAGCCCCCGAACTTCCCTGTGGGTCAAACCAACACCTCCCACGGGACCAATGTAACTCATAGGAACTGACCCCACCACTGTGGGTCTCCCGGTTTGAGAGTACGACGGTAATTTGCATATTTCTAGACTTAGGCTTAAAAACATGGCGTTAGCGGGTGTAAACTCGAAACATCCCTCTAACGGTCCCGTGGGTGGCACCAAAACCTCCCACGGGACCAATGTACCTCGTAGGAACTGACCCTGCAGCCGTGGGACTCCCGGTTTGAGAATACGACAATAATTAGCATATTTCAAGACTTAGGTTTAAAAACACGGCGTTAGATGGTGAAAACTCAAAACAGCCCCCGAACGGCCCCTTTGGTGGCACCAACACCTCCCACGGGACCAATGTAACTCGTAGGAAATGACCCCGCTGTCGCGGGTCTCCCGGTTTGAGAGTTCGATGGTAATTTGCATATTATTAGACTTAGGCTTAAAAACATGGCGTTAGAGGGTGAAAACTCGAAAGAACCCTTTAACGGCCCTGTGGGTGGCACCAAAACCTCCCACGGGACCAATGTAACTCGTAGGAATTGATCCCGCAGCCGCGGGACTCCTGGTTTGAGAATACGATGATAATTTGCATCATTCTAGACTTTGGCTTAAAAACATGGCATTATAGGCTGAAAACTCGAAACAGCCCCCGATAGGCCCCTTGGGTGGCCCCAACACCTCCCACAGGACCAATGTAACTCATAGGAACTTTCCCCGCAGTCGCGGGACTCCCGGTTTTAGATTATGAAGGTAATTTGCATATTTCTAGACTTAGGAAAAACTTGACGTTAGAGGGTGAAAACTCAAAGCAGCCCCCAAACGTCCCCGTGGGTGGGACCAACACCTCCCACGGGACCAATGTAACTTGTAGGAACTGACCGCGCAGTCGTGGGTCTCTGAGTTTGAGAGTACAACAGTAATTTGCATGTTTCTAGACTTAGGGTTAAAAACATGGCATTAAGGGGTGAGAACTATAAACAACCCCCCAAGGGCCCCATGGGTGGCACCAACACCTCCCAACGGGACCAATGTAACTCGTAGGAACTGACCCCGCAGCCGTGGGTCTCCCGATTTGAGAGTACAATGATAATTTCCATATTTCTAGATTTAGGCTTAAAAACATGGCGTTAGAGGGTGAAAACTCGAAACATCCCTCTAACGGCCCCGTGGGTGGCACTAACACCTCCCACGGGACCAATATAACTCGTAGGAACTGACCCCACAGCCGCGGGACTCTCGATTTGAGAATACGACGATAATTTGCATATTTCTAGACTTAGGCTTAAAAACATGGCGTTAGACGGTGAAAACTTGAAGCAACCCCCGAACGGCCCCGTGGGTGGCACCAACACCTCCCACGGGACCAATGTAACTCGTAGGAACTGTCCTCGCAGCCACGGGACTCCCAGTTTGAGAATACGAAGGTAATTTGCATATTTCTAGATTTAGGCAAAACTTGACGTTAGAGGGTGAAAACTAGAAATAGCCGCCCAACGTCCCCGTGTGTGGAACCAACACCTGCCACGGGACCAATGTGACTCGTAGGACTGACCCCATAGCCGCGGGACACCCGGTTTGAGAGTACGACCGTAATTTGCATCTTTCTAGACTTAGGCTTAAAAACATGGCGTTAGAGGGTGAGAACTCGAAACAGTCCCCGAACTTCCCTGTGGGTCAAGCTAACACCTCCCACGGGACCAATGTAACTGATAGGAACTGACCCCACCACTGTGGGTCTCCCGGCTTGAGAGTACGATGGTAATTTGCATATTTCTAGACTTAGGCTTAAAAACATGGCGTTAGAGGGTGTAAACTCGAAACAACCCTCTAACGGCCCCGTGGGTGGCACCAAAACCTCCCACGGGACCAATGTACCTCGTTGGAACTGACCCCGCAGCCGCGGGACTCCTGGTTTGAGAATACGACAATAATTAGCATATTTCAAGACTTAGGCTTAAAAACATGTCGTTAGACGGTGAAAACTCAAAACAGCCCCCGAACGGCCCCGTTGGTGGCACCAACACCTCCCACGGGACCAATGTAACTCGTAGGAAATGACCCGGTGTCGCAGGTGTCCTGGTTTGAGAGTACGATGGTAATTTCCATATTTCTATACTTTGGCTTAAAAACATGGCATTAGAGGCTGAAAACTCGAAACAGCCCCCGAACGGCCCCGTGGGTGGCACCAACACCTCCCACGGGACCAATGTAACTCATAGGAACTTTCTCCGCAGTCGCGGGTCTCCCGATTTTAGAATATGAAGGTAATTTGCATATTTCTAGACTTAGGCTTAAAAACATGGCGTTAAGGGGTGAGAACTAGAAACAACCCACCAACGGCCCCATGGGTGGCACCAACACCTCCCAACGAAACCAATGTAACTCGTAGGAAATGACCCCGCTGTCGCAGGTGTCCTGGTTTGAGAGTACGATGGTAATTTCCATATTTCTAGACTTTGGCTTAAAAACATGGCATTAGAGGCTGAAAACTCGAAACAGCCCCCGAACGTCCCCGTGGGTGGAACCAACACCTGCCACGGGACCAATGTGACTCGTAGGACTGACCCCATAGCCGCGGGACTCCCGATTTGAGAGTACGACAGTAGTTTGCATCTTTCTACACTTAGGCTTAAAAATATGGCGTTAGAGGGTTAGAACTCGAAACAGCCCCCGAACTTCCCTGTGGGTCAAACCAACACCTCCCACGGGACCAATGTAACTCATAGGAACTGACCCCACCACTGTGGGTCTCCCGGTTTGAGAGTACGACGGTAATTTGCATATTTCTAGACTTAGGCTTAAAAACATGGCGTTAGCGGGTGTAAACTCGAAACATCCCTCTAACGGCCCCGTGGGTGGCACCAAAACCTCCCACGGGACCAATGTACCTCGTAGGAACTGACCCTGCAGCCGTGGGACTCCCGGTTTGAGAATACGACAATAATTAGCATATTTCAAGACTTAGGCTTAAAAACACGGTGTTAGACGGTGAAAACTCAAAACAGCCCCCGAACGGCCCCATTGGTGGCACCAACACCTCCCACGGGACCAATGTAACTCGTACGAAATGACCCCGCTGTCGCGGGTCTCCCGGTTTGAGAGTTCGATGGTAATTTGCATATTATTAGACTTAGGCTTAAAAACATGGCGTTAGAGGGTGAAAACTCGAAAGAACCCTTTAACGGCCCTGTGGGTGGCACCAAAACCTCCCACGGGACCAATGTAACTCGTAGGAATTGATCCCGCAGCCGCGGGACTCCTGGTTTGAGAATACGATGATAATTTGCATATTTCTAGACTTTGGCTTAAAAACATGGCATTAGAGGCTGAAAACTCGAAACAGCCCCCGATAGGCCCCTTGGGTGGCACCAACACCTCCCACAGGACCAATGTAACTCATAGGAACTTTCCCCGCAGTCGCGGGACTCCCGGTTTTAGATTATGAAGGTAATTTGCATATTTCTAGACTTAGGAAAAACTTGACGTTAGAGGGTGAAAACTCAAAACATCCCCCAAACGTCCCCGTGGGTGGGACCAACACCTCCCACGGGACCAATGTAACTTGTAGGAACTGACCGCGCAGTCGTGGGTCTTCGAGTTTGAGAGTACAACAGTAATTTGCATGTTTCTAGACTTAGGCTTAAAAACATGGCATTAAGGGGTGAGAACTAGAAACAACCCCCCAAGGGCCCCATGGGTGGCACCAACACCTCCCAACGGGACCAATGTAACTCGTAGGAACTGACCCCGCAGCCGTGGGTCTCCCGATTTGAGAGTACAATGATAATTTCCATATTTCTAGACTTAGGCTTAAAAACATGGCGTTAGAGGGTGAAAACTCGAAACAGCCCTCTAACGGCCCCGTGGGTGGCACTAACACCTCCCACGGGACCAATGTAACTCGTAGGAACTGACCCCACAGCCGCGGGACTCTCGATTTGAGAATACGACGATAATTTGCATATTTCTAGATTAGACTTAAAAACATGGCGTTAGACGGTGAAAACTCGAAACAACCCCCGAACGGCCCCGTGGGTGACACCAACACCTCCCACGGGACCAATGTAACTCGTAGGAACTGTCCTCGCAGCCACGGGACTCCCAGTTTGAGAATACGAAGGTAATTTGCATATTTCTAGATTTAGGCAAAACTTGACGTTAGAGGGTGAAAACAAGAAATAGCCGCCCAACGTCCCCGTGTGTGGAACCAACACCTGCCACGGGACCAATGTGACTCGTAGGACTGACCCCATAGCCGCGGGACTCCCGGTTTGAGAGTACGACAGTAATTTGCATCTTTATAGACTTAGGCTTAAAAACATGGCGTTAGAGGGTGAGAACTCGAAACAGCCCCCGAACTTCCCTGTTGGTCAAACCAACACCTCCCACGGGACCAATGTAACTGATAGGAACTCACCCCACCACTGTGGGTCTCCCGGCTTGAGAGTACGATGGTAATTTGCATATTTCTAGACTTAGGCTTAAAAACATGGCGTTAGAGGGTGTAAACTCGAAACAACCCTCTAACGGCCCCGTGGGTGGCACCAAAACCTCCCACGGGACCAATGTACCTCGTAGGAACTGACCCCGCAGCCGCGGGACTCCCGGTTTGAGAATACGACAATAATTAGCATATTTTAAGACTTAGGCTTAAAAACATGGCGTTAGACGGTGAAAACTCAAAGCAGCCCTCGAACGGCCCCGTTGGTGGCACCAACACCTCCCACGGGACCAATGTAACTCGTAGGAAATGACCCCGCTGTCGCAGGTGTCCTGGTTTGAGAGTACGATGGTAATTTCCATATTTCTATACTTTGTCTTAAAAACATGGCATTAGAGGCTGAAAACTCGAAACAGCCCCCGAACGGCGCCGTCGGTGGCACCAACACCTCCCACGGGACCAATATAACTCATAGGAACTTTCCCCGCAGTCGCGGGTCTCCCGATTTTAGAATATGAAGGTAATTTTCATATTTCTAGACTTAGGCTTAAAAACATGGCATTAAGGGGTGAGAACTAGAAACAACCCACCAACGGCACCATGGGTGGCACCAACACCTCCCACGGGACCAATGTAACTCGTAGGAAATGACCCCGCTGTCGCAGGTGTCCTGGTTTGAGAGTACGATGGTAATTTCCATATTACTATACTTTGTCTTAAAAACATGGCATTAGAGGCTGAAAACTCGAAACAGCCCCCGAACGGCGCCGTCGGTGGCACCAACACCTCCCACGGGACCAATATAACTCATAGGAACTTTCCCCGCAGTCGCGGGTCTCCCGATTTTAGAATATGAAGGTAATTTTCATATTTCTAGACTTAGGCTTAAAAACATGGCATTAAGGGGTGAGAACTAGAAACAACCCACCAACGGCACCATGGGTGGCACCAACACCTCCCACGGGACCAATGTAACTCGTAGGAAATGACCCCGCTGTCGCAGGTGTCCTGGTTTGAGAGTACGATGGTAATTTCCATATTTCTAGACTTTGGCTTAAAAACATGGCATTAGAGGCTGAAAACTCAAAACAGCCCCCGAACGTCCCCGTGGGTGGCACCAACACCTCCCACGGGACCAATGTAACTTGTAGGAACTGACCCCGCAGTCGCGGGTCTCCCGGTTTGAGAGTACAACAGTAATTTGCATATTTCTAGACTTAGGCTTAAAAATATGGCGTTAAGGGATGAGAACTAGAAACAACCCACCAACGGCCCCATGGGTGGCACCAACACCTCCCAACGGGACCAATGTAACTCGTAGGAACTGACCCCACAGCCGTGGGTCTCCCGATTTGAGAGTACAATGATAATTCGCATATTTCTGAACTTAGGCTTAAAAACATGGCGTTAGAGGGTGAAAACTCGAAACAGACCTCTAACGGCCCCGTGGGTGGCACCAAAACCTCCCACGGGACCAATGTACCTCGTAGGAACTGACCCCGCACTCGCGGGACTCCCGGTTTGAGAATACGATGATAATTATCATATTTCAAGACTTAGGCTTAAAAACATGGCGTTAGACGGTGAAAACTCAAAACGGCCCCCGAACGGCCCCGTTGGTGGCACCAACACCTCCCACGGGACCAATGCAACTCGTAGGAACTGTCCTCGTAGCCACGGGACTCCCAGCTTGAGAATACGAAGGTAATTTGCATATTTCTAGATTTAGGCAAAACTTGACGTTAGAGGGTGAAAACTAGAAATAGCTGCCCAACGTCCCCGTGGGGGGAACCAACACCTCCCACGGGACCAATGTGACTCGTAGGACTGACCCCATAGCCGCGGGACTCCCGATTTGAGAGTACGACAGTAATTTGCATCTTTCTAGACATAGGCTTAAAAACATGGCGTTAGAGGGTGAGAACTTGAAACAGCCCCCGAACTTCCCTGTGAGTCAAACCAACACCTCCCACGGGACCAATGTAACTCATAGGAACTGACCCCATCACTGTGGGTCTCCCGGTTTGAGAGTACGACGGTAATTTGCATATTTCTTGACTTAGGCTTAAAAACATGGCGTTAGCGGGTGTAAACTCGAAACATCCCTCTAACGGCCCCGTGGGTGGCACCAAAACCTCCCACGGGACCAATGTACCTCGTAGGAACTGACCCCGCACTCGTGGGACTCCCGGTTTGAGAATACGATGATAATTAGCATATTTCAAGACTTAGGCTTAAAAACATGGCGTTAGACGATGAAAACTCAAAACGGCCCCCGAACGGCCCCATTGGTGGCACCAGCACCTCCCACGGGACCAATGTAACTCGTAGGAAATGACCCCGCTGTCGCGGGTCTCCCGGTTTGAGAGTACGATGGTAATTTTCATATTACTAGACTTAGGCTTAAAAACATGGCGTTAGAGGGTGAAAACTCGAAAGAACCCTCTAACGGCCCTGTGGGTGGCACCAAAACCTCCCACGGGACCAATGTAACTCGTAGGAACTGATCTCGCAGCCGCGGGACTCCTGGTTTGAGAATACGATGATAATTTGCATATTTATAGACTTTAGCTTAAAAACATGGCATTAGAGGTTGAAAACTCGAAACAGCCCCAGAACGGCCCCTTGGGTGGCACCAACACCTCCCACGGGACCAATGTAACTCATAGGAACTTTCACCGCAGTCGCGGGACCCCCGGTTTTAGAATATGAAGGTAATTTGCATATTTCTAGACTTAGGAAAAACTTGACGTTAGAGGGTGAGAACTCGAAACAGCCCCCGAACGTCCCCGTGGCTGGCACCAACACCTCCCATGGGACCAATGTAACTCGTAGGAACTGACCCCGTAGTCGCGGGTCTCCCGGTTTGAGAGTACAACACTAATTTGCCTATTTCTAGACTTAGGCTTAAAAACATGGCGTTAAGGGGTGAGAACTAGAAACAACCCCCCAACGGCCCCATGGGTGGCACCAACACCTCCCAACGTGACCAATGTAACTCGTAGGAACTGACCCTGCAACCGTGGGTCTCCCGATTTGAGAGTACAATGATAATTTGCATATTTCTAAACTTAGGCTTAAAAACATGGCGTTAGTGGGTGAAAACTCGAAACATCCCTCTAACGGCCCCATGGGTGGCACCAACACCTCCCACGGGACAAATGTAACTCGTAGGAACTGACCCCACAGCCGCGAGACTCTCGATTTGAGAATACGATGATAATTTGCATATTTCTAGACTTAGGCTTAAAAACATGGCGTTAGACGGTGAAAAATCGAAATAGCCCCCGAACGGCCCCGTGGGTGGCACCAACACCTCCCACGAGACCAATGCAACTCGTAGGAACTGTCCTCGTAGCCACGGGACTCCCAGTTTGAGAATACGAAGGTAATTTGCATATTTCAAGATTTAGGCAAAACTTGACGTTAGAGGGTGAAAACTAGAAATAGCTGCCCAATGTCCCCGTGGGGGGAACCAACACCTTCCACGGGACCAATGTGACTCGTAGGACTGACCCCATAGCCGCGGGACTCCCGATTTGAGAGTACGACAATAATTTGCATCTTTCTAGACTTAGGCTTAAAAACATGGCGTTAGAGGGAGAGAACTTGAAACAGCCCCCGAACTTCCCTGTGAGTCAAACCAACACCTCCCACGGGACCAATGTAACTCATAGGAACTGACCCCACCACTGTGGGTCTCCCGGTTTGAGAGTACGATGGTAATTTGCATATTTCTTGACTTAGGCTTAAAAACATGGCGTTAGCGGGTGTAAACTCGAAACATCCCTCTAACGGCCCCGTGGGTGGCACCAAAACCTCCCACGGGACCAATGTACCTCGTAGGAACTGACCCCGTAGCCGCGGGACTCCCGGTTTGAGAATACGACAATAATTATCATATTTCAAGACTTAGGCTTAAAAACATGGCGTTAGACGGTGAAAACTCCAAACAGCCCCCGAACGGCCCCATTGGTGGCACCAACACCTCCCACGGGACCAATGTAACTCGTTGGAAATGACCCCGCTATCGCGGGTCTCCCGGTTTGAGAGTACGATGGTAATTTTCATATTATAAGACTTAGGCTTAAAAACATGGCGTTAGAGGGTGAAAACTCGAAAGAACCCTTTAACGGCCCTGTGGGTGGCACCAAAACCTCCCACGGGACCAATGTAACTCGTAGGAATTGATCCCGCAGCCGCGGGACTTCTGGTTTGAGAATACGATGATAATTTGCATATTTCTAGACTTTTGCTTAAAAACATGGCATTAGAGGCTGAAAACTCGAAACAGCCCCCGATAGGCCCCTTGGGTGGCACCAACACCTCCCACAGGACCAATGTAACTCATAGGAACTTTCCCCACAGTCGCGGGACTCCCGGTTTTAGATTATGAAGGTAATTTGCATATTTCTAGACTTAGGAAAAACTTGACGTTAGAGGGTGAAAACTCAAAATAGCCCCCAAACGTCCCCGTGGGTGGGACCAACACCTCCCACGGGACCAATGTAACTCGTAGGAACTGACCCCGCAGTCGTGGGTCTCCCAGTTTGAGAGTACAACTGTAATTTGGATGTTTCTAGACTTAGGCTTAAAAACATGGCATTAAGGGGTGAGAACTAGAAACAACCCAACAAGGGCCCCATGGGTGGCACCAACACCTCCCAACGGGACCAATGTAACTCGTAGGAACTGACCCCGCAGCCGTGGGTCTCCCGATTTGAGAGTACAATGACAATTTCCATATTTCTAGACTTAGGCTTAAAAACATGGAGTTAGAGGGTGAAAACTCGAAACAGCCCTCTAACGGCCCCGTGGGTGGCACTAACACCTCCCACGGGACAAATGTAACTCGTAGGAACTGACCCCACAGCGGTGGGACTCTCGATTTGAGAATACGACGATAATTTGCATATTTCTAGACTTAGGCTTAAAAACATGGCGTTAGACGGTGAAAACTCGAAACAACCCCCGAACGGCCCCGTGGGTGGCACCAACACCTCCCACTGGACCAATGTAACTCGTAGGAACTGTCCTCGCAGCCACGGGACTCCCATTTTGAGAATACGAAGGTAATTTGCATATTTCTAGATTTAGGTAAAACTTGACGTTAGAGGGTGAAAACTAGAAATAGCCGCCCAACGTCCCCGTGTGAGGAACCAACACCTGCCACGGGACCAATGTGACTCGTAGGACTGACCCCATAGCCGCGGGACTCCCGGTTTGAGAGTACGACAGTAATTTGCATCTTTCTAGACTTAGGCTTAAAAACATGGCGTTAGAGGGTGAGAACTCGAAACAGCCCCCGAACTTCCCTGTGGGTCAAACCAACACCTCCCACGGGACCAATGTAACTGATAGGAACTGACCCCACCACTGTGGGTCTCGCATCTTGAGAGTACGATGGTAATTTGCATATTTCTAGACTTAGGCTTAAAAACATGGCGTTAGAGGGTGTAAACTTGAAACAACCCTCTAACCGCCCCGTGGGTGGCACCAAAACCTCCCACGGGACCAATGTACCTCGTAGGAACTGACCCCGCAGTCGCGGGACTCCCGGTTTGAGAATACGACAATAATTAGCATATTTCAAGACTTAGGCTTAAAAACATGGCGTTAGACGGTGAAAACTCAAAATAGCCCCCGAACGGCCCCGTTGGTGGCACCAACACCTCCCACGGGACCAATGTAACTCGTAGGAAATGACCCCGCTGTCGCGGGTCTCCCGGTTTGAGAGTACGATGGTAATTTGCATATTACTATACTTAGGCTTAAAAACATGGCGTTAAAGGGTGAAAACTCGAAAGAACCCTTTAACGGCCCTGTGGGTGGCACCAAAACCTCCCACGGGACCAATGTAACTCGTAGGAAATGATCCCGCAGCCGCGGGACTCCTGGTTTGAGAATACGATCATAATTTGCATATTTCTAGACTTTGGCTTAAAAACATGGCATTAGAGGCTGAAAACTCGAAACAGCCCCTGAACGGCCCCTTGGGTGGCACCAACACCTCCCACGGGACCAATGTAACTCATAGGAACTTTCCCCGCAGTCGCGGGACTCCCGGTTTTAGATTATGAAGGTAATTTTCATACTTCTAGACTTAGGAAAAACTTGACGTTAGAGGGAGAAAACTCAAAACAGCCCCCGAACGTCCCCGTGGGTGGGACCAACACCTCTCACGGGACCAATGTAACTCGTAGGAACTGACCCCACAGTCGTGGGTCTCCCGGTTTGAGAGTACAACAATAATTTGCATGTTTCTAGACTTAGGCTTAAAAACTTGGCATTAAGGGGTGAGAACTAGAAACAACCCCCCATGGGCCCCATGGGTGGCACCAACACCTCCCAACGGGACCAATGTAACTCGTAGGAACTGACCCCGCAGCCGTGGGTCTCCCGATTTGAGAGTACAATGATAATTTCCATATTTCAAGACTTAGGCTTAAAAACATGGCGTTAGAGGGTGAAAACTCGAAACAGCCCTCTAACGGCCCCGTGGGTGGCACCAACACCTCCCACGGGACCAATGTAACTCGTAGGAACTGACCCCACAGCCGCGGGACTCTCGATTTGAGAATACGACGATAATTTGCATATTTCTAGACTTAGGCTTAAAAACATGGCGTTAGACGGTGAAAACTCGAAACAGCCCCCGAACGGCCC
Source organism: Sambucus nigra (assembly GCA_949130495.1). Lineage (NCBI taxonomy): Eukaryota > Viridiplantae > Streptophyta > Magnoliopsida > Dipsacales > Adoxaceae > Sambucus > Sambucus nigra. The sequence continues at coordinate 5,287,603 of CASBWL010000026.1, forward strand.
CGTGGGTGGCACCAACACCTCCCACGGGACCAATGTAACTCGTAGGAACTGTCCTCGCAGCCACGGGACTCCCAGTTTGAGAATACAAAGGTAATTTGCATATTTCTAGATTTAGGCAAAACTTGACTTTAGAGGGTGAAAACTAGAAATAGCCACCCAACGTCCCCGTGGGTGGCACCAACACCTGCGACGGGACCAATGTGACTCGTAGGACTGACCCCACAGCCGCGGGAATCCCGGTTTGAGAGTACGAAAATAATTTGCATATTTCCAAACTTAGGCTTAAAAACATGGCGTTAGAGGGTGAGAACTCGAAACATCCCCCGAACTTCCCTGTGGGTCAAACCAACACCTCCCACGGGACCAATGTATCTCATAGGAACTGACCCCTCCACTGTGGGTCTCCCGGTTTGAGACTACGACGGTAATTTGCATATTTCTAGGCATAGGCTTAAAAACATGGCGTTAGAGGGTGTAAACTCGAAACAACCCTCTAACGGCCCCGTGGGTGGCACCAAAACCTCCCACGGGACCAATGTACCTCGTAGGAACTGACCCCGTAGCCGCGGGACTCCCGGTTTGAGAATACGACGATAATTAGCATATTTCAAGACTTCGGCTTAAAAACATGGCGTTAGACGGTGAAAACTCAAAACAGCCCCCGAACGGCCCCGTTGTGGCACTAACACCTCCCACGGGACCAATGTAACTCGTAGGAAATGACCCCGCTGTCGCGGATCTCCCGGTTTGAGAGTACGATGGTAATTTGCATATTTCTAGACTTAGACTTAAAAACATGGCGTTAGTGGGTGAAAACTAGAAACAACCCTCTAACGGCCCCGTGGGTGGCACCAAAACCTCCCACGGGACCAATGTAACTCGTAGGAACTGATCCCGCAGCCGCGGGACTCCTGGTTTGAGAATACGATGATAATTTCTATATTTCTAGGCTTTGGCTTAAAAACATGGCATTATAGGCTAAAAACTCGAAACAGCCCCCGAACGGCCCCTTGGGTGGCACCAACACCTCCCACGGGACCAATGTAACTCATAGGAACTTTCCCCGCAGTCGCGGTACTCCCAGTTTTAGAATATGAAGGTAATTTGCATATTTCTAGACTTAGGAAAAACTTGACGTTAGATGGTGAAAACTCAAAACAGCCCCCAAACGTCCCCGTGGGTGGCACCAACACCTCTCACGGTACCAATGTAACTCGTAGGAACTGACCCCGCAGTCGCGGGTCTCCCGGTTTGAGAGTACAACAGTAATTTGCCTATTTCTAGACTTAGGCTTAGAAACATGGCGTTAAGGGGTGAGAACTAGAAACAACTCCCCAACGGCCCCATGGGTGGCACCAACACCTCCCAACGGGACCAATGTTACTCGTAGGAACTGACCCTGCAACTGTGGGTCTCCCGATTTGAGAGTACAATGATAATTTGAATATTTCAAAACTTAGGCTTAAAAATATGGCGTTAGAGGGTGAAAACTCGAAACAGCCCTCTAACGGCCCCGTGGGTGGCACCAACACCTCCCACAGGACCAATGTAACTCGTAGGAACTGACCCCGCAGCCGCGGGACTCCCGGTTTGACACTACTACGGTAATTTGCATATTTTTAGACTTAGGCTTAAAAACATGGCCTTAGAGGGTGAAAACTTGAAATAGACCCCGAATGTCCCCGTGGGTGGTACCAACACCTCCCACGAGACCAATGTAACTCGTAGGAACTGTCCTCGTAGCCACGGGACTCCCAGTTTGAGAATACGAAGGTAATTTGCATATTTCTAGATTTAGGCAAAACTTGACGTTAGAGGGTGAAAACTAGAAATAGCCGCCCAACGTCCCCGTGGGTGAAACCAACACCTGCCACGGGACCAATGTGACTCGTAGGACTGACCCCATAGCCGCGGGACTCCCGGTTTGAGAGTATAACAGTAATTTGCATCTTTCTAGACTTAGGCTTAAAAATATGGCGTTAGAGGGTGAGAACTCGAAACAGCCCCCGAACTTCCCTGTGGTTAAAACCAACACCTCCCACGGGACCAATGTAACTCATAGGAACTGACCCCACCACTGTGGGTCTCCCGGTTTGATAGTACGACGATAATTTGCATATTTCTAGACTTAGGCTTAAAAACATGGCGTTAGAGGGTGTAAACTTGAAACAACCCTCTAACGGCCCCGTGGGTGGCACCAAGACCTCCCACGGGACCAATGTACCTCGTAGGAACTGACCCCGCAGCCGCGGGACTCCCGGTTTGAGAATACGACAATAATTAGCATATTTCAAAACTTCGGCTTCAAAATATGGCGTTAGACGGTGAAAACTCAAAACAGCCCCCGAACGGCCCCGTTGGTGGCACCAACACCTCCCACGGGACCAATGTAACTCGTAGGAAATGACCCCGCTGTCGCGGGTCTCCCGGTTTGAGAGTATGATGGTAATTTGCATATTACTAGACTTAGGCTTAAAAACATGGCGTTAGAGGGTGAAAACTCGAAAGAACCCTTTAACGGCCCTGTGGGTGGCACCAAAACCTCCCACGGGACCAATGTAACTCGTAGGAACTGATCCCGCAGCCGCGGGACTCCTGGTTTGAGAATACGATGATAATTTTCATATTTCTAGACTTTGGCTTAAAAACATGGCATTAGAGGAAGAAAACTCGAAACAGCCCCCGAACGGCCCCTTGGGTGGCACCAACACCTCCCACCGGACCAATGTAACTCATAGGAACTTTCCCCGCAATCGCGGGACTCCCGGTTTTAGATTATGGAGGTAATTTGCATATTTCTAGACTTAGGAAAAACTTGACGTTAGAGGGTGAAAACTCAAAATAGCCCCCGAACGACCCCGTGGGTGGGACCAACACCTCCCATGGGACCAATGTAACTCGTAGAAACTAACCCCGCAGTCGTGGGTCTCCCGGTTTTTAGACTACGATGGTAATTTGTTTATTTCTAGACATAGGCTTAAGAACATGGCGTTAGAGGGTGTAAACTCGAAACAACCCTCTAACGGCCCCGTGGGTGGCACCAAAACCTCCCTCGGGACCAATGTACCTCGTAGGAACTGACCCCGCAGCCGCGGGACTCCCGGTTTGAGAATACGACGATAATTAGCATATTTCAAGACTTAGGCTTAAAAACATGGCGTTAGACGGTGAAAACTCAAAACAGCCCCCGAACGGCCCCGTTGGTGGCACCAACACCTCCCACGGGACCAATGTAACTCGTAGGAAATGACCCCGCTGTCGCAGGTCTCCTGGTTTGAGAGTACGATGGTAATTTCCAAATTTCTAGACATAGGCTTAAAAACATGGCATTAGAGGCTGAAAACTCGAAACAGCCCCCGAACGGCACCGTGGGTGGCACCAACACCTCCCACGGGACCAATGTAACTCATAGGAACTTTCCCCGCAGTCGCGGGTCTCCCGGTTTTAGAATATGAATGTAATTTGCATATTTCTAGACTTCGGAAAAACTTGACGTTATTGGGTGAAAACTCAAAACAACCCCCTAAAGTCCCCGTGGGTGGCACCAACACCTCCCACGGGACCAATGTACCTCGTAGGAACTGACCCCGCTGTCGCGGGTCTCCCGGTTTGAGAGTACAACAGTAATTTGCATATTTCTAGACTTAGGTTTAAAAACAGGGCGTTAAGGGGTGAGAACTAGAAACAACCCCCCCACGGCCCCATGGGAGGCACCAACACCTCCCAACGGGACCAATGTAACTCGTAGGAACTGACCCTGTAGCCGTGGGTCTCCCGATTTGAGAGTACAATGATAATTTGCATATTTCTAAACTTAGGCTTAAAAACATGGCGTTAGAGGGTAAAAACTCGAAACAGCCCTCTAACGGCCCCGTGGGTGGCACCAAAACCTCCCACGGGACCAATGTACCTCGTAGGAACTGACCCCGCACCCGCGGGACTCCCGGTTTGATAATTCGACGATAATTAGCATATTTCAAGACTTAGGCTTAAAAACATGGCGTTAGACGGTGAAAACTCAAAACGGCCCCCGAACGGCCCCGTTGGTGGCACCAACACCTCCCACGGGACCAATGTAACTCGTAGGAAATGACCCCACTGTCGCGGGTCTCCCGGTTTGAGAGTACGATGGTAATTTGCATATTACTAGACTTAGGCTTAAAAACATGGCGTTAGAGGGTGAAAACTCGAAAGAACCCTCTAACGGCCCTGTGGGTGGCACCAAAACCTCCCACGGGACCAATGTAACTCGTAGGAACTGATCCCGCAGCCGCGGGACTCCGGGTTTGAGAATACGATGATAATTTGCATATTTCTAGACTTTGGCTTAAAAACATGGCATTAGAGGCTGAAAACTCGAAACAGCCCCCGAACGGCCCCTTGGGTGGCACCAACACCTCCCACAGGACCAATGTAACTCATAGGAACTTTCCCCGCAATCGCGGTACTCCCAGTTTTAGAATATGAAGGTAATTTGCATATTTCTAGACTTAGGAAAAACTTGACGTTAGAGGGTGAAAACTCAAAATAGCCCCCGAACGACCCCGTGGGTGGGACCAACACCTCCCATGGGACCAATGTAACTCGTAGAAACTAACCCCGCAGTCGTGGGTCTCCCGATTTTTAGACTACGATGGTAATTTGTTTATTTCTAGACATAGGCTTAAGAACATGGCGTTAGAGGGTGTAAACTCGAAACAACCCTCTAACGGCCCCGTGGGTGGCACCAAAACCTCCCTCGGGACCAATGTACCTCGTAGGAACTGACCCCGCAGCCGCGGGACTCCCGGTTTGAGAATACGATGATAATTAGCATATTTCAAGACTTAGGCTTAAAAACATGGCGTTAGATGGTGAAAACTCAAAACAGCCCCTGAACGGCCCCGTTGGTGGCACCAACACCTCGCACGGGACCAATGTAACTCGTAGGAAATGACCCCGCTGTCGCAGGTCTCCTGGTTTGAGAGTACGATGGTAATTTCCAAATTTCTAGACATTGGCTTAAAAACATGGCATTAGAGGCTGAAAACTCGAAACAGCCCCCGAACGGCCCCGTGGGTGGCACCAACACCTCCCACGGGACCAATGTAACTCATAGGAACTTTCCCCGCAGTCGCGGGTCTCCCGGTTTTAGAATATGAAGGTAATTTGTATATTTCTAGACTTCGGAAAAACTTGACGTTATTGGGTGAAAACTCAAAACAACCCCCGAAAGTCCCAGTGGGTGGCACCAACACCTCCCACGGGACCAATGTACCTCGTAGGAACTGACCCCGCTGTCGCGGGTCTCCCGGTTTGATAGTACAACAGTAATTTGCATATTTCTAGACTTAGGCTTAAAAACATGGCGTTAAGGGGTGAGAACTAGAAACAACCCCCCAACGGCCCCATGGGAGGCACCAACACCTCCCAACGGGACCAATGTAACTCGTAGGAACTGACCCTGTAGCCGTGGGTCTCCTGATTTGAGAGTACAATGATAATTTGCATATTTCTAAACTTAGGCTTAAAAACATGGCGTTAGAGGGTAAAAACTCGAAACAGCCCTTTAACGGCCCCGTGGGTGGCACCAAAACCTCCCACGGGACCAATGTACCTCGTAGGAACTGACCCCGCACCCGCGGGACTCCCGGATTGATAATTCGACGATAATTAGCATATTTCAAGACTTAGGCTTAAAAACATGGCGTTAGACGGTGAAAACTCAAAACGGCCCCCGAACGGCCCCGTTGGTGGCACCAACACCTCCCACGGGACCAATGTAACTCGTAGGAAATGACCCCACTGTCGCGGGTCTCCCGGTTTGAGAGTACGATGGTAATTTGCATATTACTAGACTTAGGCTTAAAAACATGGCGTTAGAGGGTGAAAACTCGAAAGAACCCTCTAACGGCCCTGTGGGTGGCACCAAAACCTCCCACGGGACCAATGTAACTCGTAGGAACTGATCCCGCAGCCGCGGGACTCCTGGTTTGAGAATACGATGATAATTTGCATATTTCTAGACTTTGGCTTAAAAACATGGCATTAGAGGCTGAAAACTCGAAACAACCCCCGAACGGCACCTTGGGTGGCACCAACACCTCCCACGGGACCAATGTAACTCATAGGAACTTTCCCCGCAGTCGCGGTACTCCCAGTTTTAGAATATGAAGGTAATTTGCATATTTCTAGACTTAGGAAAAACTTGACGTTAGATGGTGAAAACTCAAAACAGCCCCCGAACGTCCCCGTGGGTGGCACCAACACGTCCCACGGTACCAATGTAACTCGTAGGAACTGACCCCGCAGTCGCGGGTCTCCCGGTTTGAGAGTACAATAGTAATTTGCCTATTTCTAGACTTAGGCTTAAAAACATGGCGTTAAGGGGTGAGAACTAGAAACAACTCCCCAACGGCCCCATGGGTGGCACCAACACCTCCCAACGGGACCAATGTTACTCGTAGGAACTGACCCTGCAACTGTGGGTCTCCCGATTTGAGAGTACAATGATAATTTGCATATTTCTAAACTTAGGCTTAAAAATATGGCGTTAGAGGGTGAAAACTCGAAACAGCCCTCTAACGGCCCCGTGGGTGGCACCAACACCTCCCACAGGACCAATGTAACTCGTAGGAACTGACCCCTCAGCCGCGGGACTCCCGGTTTGACACTACTACGGTAATTTGCATATTTTTAGACTTAGGCTTAAAAACATGGCCTTAGAGGGTGAAAACTTGAAATAGACCCCGAATGTCCCCGTGGGTGGTACCAACACCTCCCACGAGACCAATGTAACTCGTAGGAACTGTCCTCGTAGCCACGGGACTCCCAGTTTGAGAATACGAAGGTAATTTGCATATTTCTAGACTTAGGCAAAACTTGACGTTAGTGGGTGAAAACTAGAAATAGCCGCCCAACGTCCCCGTGGGTGGAACCAACACCTGCCACGGGACCAATGTGACTCATAGGACTGACCCCATAGCCGCGGGACTCCCGGTTTGAGAGTACAATAGTAATTTGCATCTTTCTAGACTTAGGCTTAAAAATATGGCGTTAGAGGGTGAGAACTCGAAACAGCCCCCGAACTTCCCTGTGGGTAAAACCAACACCTCCCACGAGACCAATGTAACTCATAGGAACTGACCCCACCACTGTGGGTCTCCCGGTTTGATCGTACGACGATAATTTGCATATTTCTAGACTTAGGCTTAAAAACATGGCGTTAGAGGGTGTAAACTCGAAACAACCCTCTAACGGCCCCGTGGGTGGCAACAAAAACCTCCCACGGGACCAATGTACCTCGTAGAAACTGACCCCGCAGCCGCGGGACTCCCGGTTTGAGAATACGACAATAATTAGCATATTTCAAGTCTTAGGCTTAAAAATATGGCGTTAGACGGTGAAAACTCAAAACAACCCCCGAACGGCCCCGTTGGTGGCACCAACACCTCCCACGGGACCAATGTAACTCGTAGGAAATGACCCCGCTGTCGCGGGTCTCCCGGTTTGAGAGTACGATGGTAATTTTCATATTACTAGACTTAGGCTTAAAAACATGGCGTTAGAGGGTGAAAACTCGAAAGAACCCTTTAACGGCCCTGTGGGTGGCACCAAAGCCTATCACGGGACCAATGTAACTCGTAGGAACTGATCCCGCAGCCGCGGGACTCCTGTTTTGAGAATACGATGATAATTTTCATATTTCTAGACTTTGCCTTAAAAACATGGCATGAGAGGAAGAAAACTCAAAACAGCCCCCGAACGGCCCCTTGGGTGGCACCAACACCTCCCACAGCACCAATGTAACTCATAGGAACTTTCCCCGCAATCGCGGGACTCCCGGTTTTAGATTATGAAGGTAATTTGCATATTTCTAGACTTAGGACAAACTTGACGTTAGAGGGTGAAAACTCAAAATAGCCCCCGAACGACCCCGTGGGTGGGACCAACACCTCCCATGGGACCAATGTAACTCGTAGAAACTAACCCCGCAGTCATGGGTCTCCCGGTTTGAGAGTACAACAGTAATTTGCATATTTCTAGACTTAGGCTTAAAAACATGGCATTAAGGGGTGAGAACTAGAAACAACCCACCAAGGGCCCCATGGGTGGAACCAACACCTCCCAACGGGACCAATCTAACTCGTAGGAACTGACCCCGCAGTCGTGGGTCTCCCGATTTGAGAGTACAATGATAATTTCCATATTTCTAGACTTAGGCTTAAAAACATGGCGTTAGAGGGTGAAAACTCGAAACAGCCCTCTAACGGCCCCGTGGGTTGCACCAACACCTCCCACGGGACCAATGTAACTCGTAGGAACTGACCCCACAGCCGCGGGACTCTCGAATTTCAGAATACGACGATAATTTGCATATTTCTAGACTTAGGCTTAAAAACATGGCGTTAGACGGTGAAAACTCGAAACAGCCCCCGAACGGCCCCGTGGGTGGAACCAACACCTCCCACGGGACCAATGTAACTCGTAGGAACTGTCCTCGCAGCCGCGGGGACTCCCGGTTTGAGAATACGAAGGTAATTTGCTTATTTCTAGATTTAGGCAAAACTTGACGTTAGAGGGTGAAAACTCGAAATAGCCCCCAAACGTCCCCGTGGGTGGCACCAACACCTCCCACGGGACCAATGTAACTCGAAGGAACTGACCACGCCACCGTGGGTCTCCCGCTTAGAGAGTATGACGGTAATTTTCATATTTCTAGACTTAGGCTTAAAAACATGGCGTTAGAGGGTGAAAACTCGAAACAACCCTCTAACGGCCCCGTGGGTGGCACCAGCACCTCCCACGGGACCAATGTAACTCGTAGGAACTGACCTCGCAGCCGCGGGACTCTCGGTTTTAGAATACGATGATAATTTGCATATTTCTAGACTTAGGCTTAAAAATATGGCGTTAGACGGTGAAAACTCGAAACAGCCCACGAACGGCCCCGTGGGTGGCACCAACACCTCCCACAGGACCAATGTAACTCGTAGGAACTGACCCGCAGTCGTGGGTCTCCCGGTTCTAGAGTATGACCGTAATTTCCATATTTCTAGACTTAGGCTTAAAAAAATTGCGTTACAGGGTGAAAACTCGAAACAAGCCTCTAACGGCCCCGTGGGTGGCACCAACACCTCCCAGGGTACCAATGTAACTCGTAGGAACTGACCCCGCAGCCGCGGGTCTCCCAGTTTTTGAGTACGATGGTAATTTGCATATTTCTAGACTTAGGCTTAAAATCATGGCGTTAGGGGGTGAGAACTCGAAATAGCTCCCGAACGGCCCCGTGGGTGGCACCAACACCTCCCACGGGACCAATGTAACTCGCAGAAACTGACCCGCAGCCGTGGGTCTACCGGTTTGAGAGTACGATGGTAATTTGCATATTTCTAGACTTAGGCTTAAAAACATGGCGTTAGGAGGTGAGAACTATAAATAGCCCCCGAACGTCCCTATGGGTGGCACCAACACCTCCCACGGGACCAATGTAACTCGTAAGAACTGACCCCGCAGCCACGGGACTCCCGGTTTGAGAAAATGATGATAATTTGCATATTTCTAGACTTAGGCTTAAAAAGATGGCGTTAGAGGGTGAAAATTCAAAACAGCACCCGAACGGCCCCGTGGGGGGCACCAACTCCTCCCACGGGACCAATGTAACTCGTAGGAATTGTCCCCGTAGCCTCGGGACTCCCGGTTTGAGAATACGAAGGTAATTTGCATATTTCTAGACTTAGGCAAAACTTGACGTTAGAGGGTGAAAACTCGAAACAGCCCCCAACGTCCTCGTGGGCGGCACCAACACCTCCTACGGGACCAATGTGACTCGTAGGACTGACCCCGCAGTCGCGGGAATCCCAGTTTGAGAGTACGACGGTAATTGCCATATTTCCAGACTTAGGCTTAAAAACATGGTGTTAGACGGTGGGAACTTGAAACAGCCATCGAACGTCCCCGTGGGTGGCACCAACACCTCCCACGGGACCAATGTAACTCGTAGGAACTAACCCCACCACCGTGGGTCTCTCGGTTTGAGAATACCACGGTAATTTGCATATTTCTAGACTTAGGCATAAAAACATGGCGTTAGACGGTGAAAACTCGAAACAGCCCTCTAACGGCCCCGTGGGTGGCACCAACACCTCCCATGGGACCAATGTAACTCGTAGGAACTAACCCCGTAGCCGTGGGACTCCCGGTTTGAGAATACGATGATAATTTGCATATTTCTAGACATAGGCTTAAAAACATGGCGTTAGATGGTGAAAACTCGAAACAGCCCCCGAACGGCCCCATGTGTGGCACCAACACCTCCCACGAGACCAATATAACTCGTAGGAACTGACCTCGCAGTCGCGGGTCTCCCAGTTTGAGAGTACGACGGAAATTTGAATATTTCTAGACTTAGGCTTAAAAACATGGCGTTAGAGGTTGCATACTCGAAATAACCCTACAACGGCCCCGTTGGTGGCACCAACACCTCCCACGGGACCACTGTAACTCGTAGGAACTGACCCCGCCACTGTGGGTCTCCCGGTTTGAGAGTACGACGGTAATTTGCATATTTTTAGACTTAGGCTTAGAAACATGGCGTTAGCGGGTGAGAACTAGAAATAGCCCCCGAACGTCCCCGTGGGTGGCACCAACACCTCCCACGGGACCAATGTGACTCGTAGGAACTGACCCCGCAGCCGCGGTTCTCCCGGTTTGAGAATACGACGGTAATTTACATATTTCTAGACTTAGGCTTAAAAACATGGCTTTAGAGGGTGTAAACTCGAAACAGCACCCCGAACGGCCCCGTGGGTGGCACCAACTCCTCCCACGGGACCAATGTAACTCGTAGGAACTATCCCCGCAGCCGTGGGACTCCCGGTTTGAGAATACGAAGATAATTTTCATATTTCTAGACTTAGGCTTAAAAACATGGCGTTAAGGGGTGAGAAGTAGAAACATCCCCCGAACGTCCCCGTGGGTGGCACCAACACCTCCCACGGGACCAATATAACTCATAGGAACTGACCCCGCAGCCACGGGACTTCCGGTTTGACAATACTATGGTAATTCACATATTTCTAGACTTAGGGTTAAAAACATGGCATTAGAGGGTGAAAACTCGAAACAACCCTCTAATGTCCCCGTGGGTGGCACCAACACCTCCCACAGGACCAATGTAACTCGTAGGAACTGACCCCGCAGCCGCGGGACTCTCGGTTTGACACTACTACGGTAATTTACATATTTTTAGACTTAGGCTTAAAAACATGGCCTTAGACCCCGAATGGCCCCGTGGGTGGCACCAACGCCTCCCACGGGACCAATGTAACTCGTAAGAACGGTCCTCGCACTCGCAGGGACTCCCGGTTTGAGAATACGAAGGTAATTTTCATATTTCTAGATTTAGGCAAAACTTGAGGTTAGAGGGTGAAAACTCGAAATAGCCCCCCAACGTCCCCGTGGGTGGCACCAACACCTCCCACGGGACCAATGTGACTCGTAGGACTGACCCCGCAGCCGCGGGACTCCCGATTTGAGAGTACGACGGTAATTTTCATATTTCTAGACTTAGGCTTAAAAACATGGCGTTAGACGGTGAAAACTCGAAACAGCCCCAGAATGTCCCCGAGGATGGCACCAACACCTCCCACGGGACCAATGTAACTCGTAGGAACTGACCCCGCCATCGTGGGTCTCCCGGTTAGAGAGTACGATTGTAATTTTCATATTTCCAGACTTAGGCTTAAAAATATGGCGTTAGAGGGTGAAAACTTGAAACAACCCTCTAACGACCCCGTGGGTGGCCCAGCACCTCCCACGGGACCAATGTAACTCGTAGGAACTGACCCCGCAGCCGCGGGACTCTCGGTTTGAGAATACGATTATAATTTTCACATTTCTAGACTTAGGCTTAAAAATATGGCGTTAGACGGTGAAAACTCGAAACAGCCCCCGAACGGCCCCGTGGGTGGCACCAACACCTCCCACGGAACCAATGTAACTCGTAGCAACTGACCCGCAGCCGTGGGTCTCCCGATTTGAGAGTGCGACGGTAATTTGCATATTTCTAGACTTAGGCTTAAAAACATTGCGTTAGAGGGTGAAAACTCGAAACTAGCCTCTAGCGGCCCCGTGGGTGGCACCAACACCTCCCACGGGATCAAGGTAACTCGTAGGAACTGACCCCGCAGCCGCGGGTCTCCCGGTTTGAGAGTACGATGGTAATTTGAATATTTCTAGACTTAGGCTTAAAATCATGACGTTAGAGGGTGAGAACTCGAAATAGCACCCGAACGGCCCCATGGGTGGCACCAACACCTCCCACGGGACCAATGTAACTCGCAAAAACTGACCCAGAGCCGTGGGTCTACCGGTTTGAGAGTACGATGGTAATTTGCATATTTCTAGACTTAGGCTTAAAAACATGGCGTTAGCGGGTGAGAACTAGAAATAGCCCCCGAACGTCCCCGTGGGTGGCACCAACACCTCCCACGGGACCAATGTAACTCGTGAAGAACTGACCCTCCAGCCGCGGGACTCCTGGCTTGTGAATACGACGGTAATTTGAATATTTCTAGACTTAGGCTTAGAAAGATGGCATTAGAGGGTGAACACTCGAAACAACCCTCGAACGGCCACGTGGGTGGCACCAACACCTCCGACGGGACCAATGTAACTCGTAGGAACTGACCCCACAGCCGCGGGACTCTCGGTTTGAGAATACGATGATAATTTGCATATTTCTAGACTTAGGCTTAAAAACATGGCATTAGACGGTGAAAACTCGAAATAGCCCCTGAACGGTACCGTGGGAGGCACCAACACCTCCCACGGGACAAATATAACTCGTAGGAACTGTCCCCGCAGCCACGGGACGCCCGGTTTGAGAATACTAAGGTAATTTGCATATTTCAAGATTTAGGCAAAACTTGACGTTAGAGGGTGAAAACTCAAAATAGCACCCCAACGTCGCCGTGGGTGGCTCCAACACCTCCCTCGGGACCAATGTGACTCGTAGGATTGACCCCGCAGCCACGGGACTCCCGGTTTGAGAGTACGACGGTAATTTGCATGTTTTTAGACTTAGGCTTAAAAGCTTGGTGTTAGATGGTGAAAACTCGAAACAACCCTCTAACGGCCCCGTGGGTGGCACCAACACCTCCCACAGGACCAACGAAACTCGTAGGAACTGACCCCGCAGCCGCGGGACTCCCGGATTGAGAATACGATGATAATTTGTATATTTCTAGACTTAGTCATAAAAATATGGTGTTAGATGGTGAATACTCGAAACAGACCCCGAACGGCCCCGTGGGTGGCACCAACACCTCCCACGGAACCAATGTAACTCGTAGGAACTGGCCCCGCAGCCGAGGGTCTCCCGGTTTGAGAGTACAAAAGATAATTTGCATATTTCTAAACTTAGGCTTAAAAACATGGCGTTAGAGGGTGAAAACTCAAAACAACCCTCTATCGGCCCCGTGGGTGGCACTAAAACCTCCCACGGGACCAATGTAACTCGTAGGAACTGACCGCACAGCCGCGGGTCTCCCGGTTTGAGAGTACGATAGTAATTTGCATATTTCTAGACTTTGGCTTAAAATCATGGCATTAGAGGATGAGAACGCGAAATAGCACCCGAACGGCCCCGTGGGTGGCACCAACACCTCCCACGGGACCAATGTAACTCGTAGGAACTGACCCCACAGCCGCGGGACTCCCAGTTTGACAATACTACGGTAATTTGCATATTTATAGACTTAGGCTTAAAAACATGGCGTTAGAGGGTGAAAACTCAAAACAACCCTCTATCGGCCCCGTGGGTGGCACTAACACGTCCCACGGGACCAATGTAACTCATAGGAACTGACCCCACAACCGCGGGACTCTCGGTTTGAGAATACGACGATAATTTGCATATTTCTAGACTTAGGCTTAAAAACATGGCGTTAGACGGTGAAAACTCGAAATAGCCCCCGAACGGTCCCGTGGGAGGCACCAACACCTCCCACGGGACCAATGTAACTCGTAGGAACTATCCCCACAGCCGCGGGATGCCCAGTTTGAGAAAACGAAGGTAATTTCCATATTTCTATATTTAGGCAAAACTTTACGTTAGAGGGTGAAAACTCAAAATAGCCCCCCAAGGTCGCCGTGGGTGGCACCAACACCTCCCCCGGGTCCATTGTGACTCGTAGGACTGACCCCGCAGCCGCGGGACTCCCGATTTGAGAGTACGACGGTAATTTTCATATTTCTACACTTAGGCTTAAAAACATGGAGTTAGAGGGTGAAAACTCGAAACAACCCTCTAACGGCCCCGTGGGTGGCACCAACACCTCCCACGGGACCAATGTTACTCGTAGGAACTGACCCCGCAGCCGCGGAACTCTCGGTTTGAGAATACGATGATAATTTGCATATTTCTAGACATAGGCTTAAAAACATGGCGTTAGATGGTGGAAACTTGAAACAGCCCCCGAACGGCACCATGTGTGGCACCAACACCTCCCACGAGACTAATGTGACTCGTAGGAACTGACCCCGCAGCCGCGGGACTCCCGGTTTGAGAGTACGACGGTAATTTGCATATTTCTAGACTTAGGCTTAAAAACATGGTGTTAGAGGGTGAGAAATCGAAACAGCCCCCGAACGTCCCCGTGGGTGGCACCAACACCTCCCACGGGACCAATGTAACTCGTTGGAACTGACCCCGCAGTTGTGGGACTCCCAGTTTGAGAATACGACGGTAATTTGAATATTTTTAGACTTAGGCTTAAAAACATGGCGTTGGAGGGTAAGAACTCGAAATAGCCCCCGAACGGTCCCGTGGGTGGCACCAACACCTCCCACGGGACAAATGTAACTCGTACGAAGTGACCCCGCAGCCGCGGGTTTCCCTATTTGAGAATACGATGGTAATTTCCATATTTCTAGACTTAGGCTTAAAAACATGGCGTTAGAGGGTGAGAACTCGAAACAGCCCCCGAACGTCCCCGTGGGTGGCAACAACACCTCCCACGGGACCAATGTAACTTGCAGGAACTGACCCCGCAGCCGTGGGTCTCCCAGTTTGAGTATATGACGGTAATTTGTATATTTCTAGACTTAGGCTTAAAAACATGGTGTTATCGGGTGAAAACTCGAAAGAGCCCCCGAACGTCCCTGTGGGTGGCACCGACACCTCCCACGGGACCAATGTGACTCATAGTAACTGACCCCGCAGCTGCGGGACTCCCGGTTTGAGAATATGTTGGTAATTTACTTATTTCTAGACTTAGGCTTAAAAATATTGTGTTAGAGCGTGAAAACTCGAAACAGCCCCCGAACGGCCTCGTGGGTGGCACCAACTCCTCCCACGGGACCAATGTAACTCGTAGGAACTATCCCCGCAGCTGCGGGACTCTCGGTTTTAGAATACAAATGTAATTTTCATATTTCTAGACTTACTCAAAACTTGATGTTAGAGGGTGAAAACTCGAAATAGCCCCGGAACGTCCCCGTGGGTGGCACCAACACTTCTCACGGGATCAATGTAACTCGTAGGAACTGACCCCGCAGCCGCGGGACTCTTGGTTTGAGAATACGACCATAATTTGCATATTTTTAGACTTAGTCTTAAAAACATGGAGTTAGAGGGTGAAAACTCGAAACAGCCCTCTAATGGCCCCGTGGGTGGCACTAACACCTCACAGGTGATCAATGTAACTCGTAGGAACTGATCCCGCAGCCGCGGGACTTTTGGTTTGAGAATACGACGATAATTTGCATATTTCAAGACTTAGGCTTAAAAACATGGCGTTAGACGGTGAAAACTCGAAACAGCCCCCGAACGGCCCCGTGGGTGGCACCAACACCTCCCACGGGACCAATGTAACTCTTAGGAACTGACCCCGCCACTGTCGGTCTCCCGGTTTCAGAGTACGATGATAATTTTCATATTTCTAGACTTAGGCTTAAAAACATGGCGTTAGAGGGTGAATACTCGAAATAACCCTCTAACGGCCCCGTGCGTGGCACCAACACCTCCCACGGGACCACTGTAACTCGTAGGAACTGACCCCGCCACTCTGGGTCTCCCGGTTTGAGAGTACGACGGTAATTTTCATATTTTTAGACTTAGGCCTAGAAACATGGCGTTAGAGGGTGAGAACTAGAAACAGCCCCCGAACGTCCCCGTGGGTGGCACCAACACCTCCCACGGGACCAATGTGACTCGTAGGAACTGACCCCGCAGCCGCGGTTCTCCCGGTTTGAGAATACGACGGTAATTTAAATATTTATAGACTTAGGCTTAAAAACATGGCTTTAGCGGGTGAGAACTAGAAATAGCCCCCGAACGTCCCCGTGGGTGGCACCAACACCTCCCACGGAACCAATGTAACTCGTAGGAACTGACCCTGCAGCCGCGGGACTCCTGGCTTGTGAATACGACGGTAATTTGCATATTTCTAGACTTAGGCTTAGAAAGATGGCATTAGAGGGTGAACACTCGAAACAACCCTCGAACGGCCACGTGGGTGGCACCAACACCTCCGACGGGACCAATGTAACTCGTAGGAACTGACCCCACAGCCGCGGGACTCTCGTTTTGAGAATACGATGATAATTTGCATATTTCTAGACTTAGTCTTAAAAACATGGCGTTAGACGGTGAAAACTCGAAATAGCCCCTGAACGGTATCGTGGGAGGCACCAACACCTCCCACGGGACAAATATAACTCGTAGGAACTGTCCCCGCAGCCACGGGACGCCCGGTTTAAGAATACTAAGGTAATTTGCATATTTCAAGATTTAGCTAAAACTTGACGTTAGAGGGTGAAAACTCAAAATAGCACCCCAACGTCGCCGTGGGTGGCTCCAACACCTCCCTCGGGACCAATGTGACTCGTAGGATTGACCCCGCAGCCGCGGGACTCCCGGTTTGAGAGTACGACGGTAATTTGCATGTTTTTAGACTTAGGCTTAAAAGCTTGGTGTTAGATGGTGAAAACTCGAAACAACCCTCTAACGGCCCCGTGGGTGGCACCAACACCTCCCACAGGACCAACGAAACTCGTAGGAACTGACCCCGCAGCCGCGGGACTCCCGGATTGAGAATACGATGATAATTTGTATATTTCTAGACTTAGTCATAAAAATAAGGTGTTAGACGGTGAATACTCGAAACAGACCCCGAACGGCCCCGTGGGTGGCACTAACACCTCCCACGGAACCAATGTAACTCGTAGGAACTGACCCCGCAGTCGAGGGTCTCCCGGTTTGAGAGTACAAAGGATAATTTGCATATTTCTAAACATAGGCTTAAAAACATGGCGTTAGAGGGTGAAAACTCAAAACAACCCTCTATCGGCCCCGTGGGTGGCACTAAAACCTCCCACGGGACCAATGTAACTCGTAGGAACTAACCCCACAGCCGCGGGTCTCCCGGTTTGAGAGTACGATAGTAATTTGCATATTTCTAGACTTTGGCTTAAAATCATGGCGTTAGAGGGTGAGAACGCGAAATAGCACCCGAACGGCCCCGTGGGTGGCACCAACACCTCCCACGGGACCAATGTAACTCGTAGGAACTGACCCCACAGCCGCGGGACTCCCGGTTTGACAATACTACGGTAATTTGCATATTTATAGACTTAGGCATAAAAACATGGCGTTAGAGGGTGAAAACTCAAAACAACCCTCTATCGGCCCCGTGGGTGGCACTAACACCTCCCACGGGACCAATGTAACTCGTAGGAACTGACCCCACAACCGCGGGACTCTCGGTTTGAGAATACCACGATAATTTGCATATTTCTAGACTTAGGCTTAAAAACATGGCGTTAGACGGTGAAAACTCGAAATAGCCCCCGAACGGTCCCGTGGGAGGCACCAACACCTCCCACGGGACCAATGTAACTCGTAGGAACTATCCCCACAGCCGCGGGATGCCCAGTTTGAGAAAACGAAGGTAATTTCCATATTTCTATATTTAGGCAAAACTTTACGTTAGAGGGTGAAAACTCAAAATAGCCCCCCAAGGTCGCCGTGGGTGGCACCAACACCTCCCCCGGGTCCATTGTGACTCGTAGGACTGACCCCGCAGCCGCGGGACTCCCGATTTGAGAGTACGACAGTAATTTTCATATTTCTAGACTTAGGCTTAAAAACATGGAGTTAGAGGGTGAAAACTCGAAACAACCCTCTAACGGCCCCGTGGGTGGCACCAACACCTCCCACGGGACCAATGTTACTCGTAGGAACTGACCCCGCAGCCGCGGAACTCTCGGTTTGAGAATACGATGATAATTTGCATATTTCTAGACATAGGCTTAAAAACATGGCGTTAGATGGTGAAAACTTGAAACAGCCCCCGAACGGCCCCATGTGTGGCACCAACACCTCCCACGAGACTAATGTGACTCGTAGGAACTGACCCCGCAGCCGCGGGACTCCCGATTTGAGAGTACGACGGTAATTTGCATATTTCTAGACTTAGGCTTAAAAACATGGTGTTAGAGGGTGAGAAATCGAAACAGCCCCCGAACGTCCCCGGGGGTGGCACCAACACCTCCCAGGGGACCAATGTAACTCGTAGGAACTGACCCCGCAGTTGTGGGACTCCCAGTTTGAGAATACGACGGTAATTTGAATATTTGTAGACTTAGGCTTAAAAACATGGCGTTGGAGGGTAAGAACTCGAAATAGCCCCCGAACGGTCCCGTGGGTGGCACCAACACCTCCCACGGGACAAATGTAACTCGTACGAAGTGACCCCGCA
The DNA here is from genome assembly GCA_949130495.1 of Sambucus nigra. Lineage (NCBI taxonomy): Eukaryota > Viridiplantae > Streptophyta > Magnoliopsida > Dipsacales > Adoxaceae > Sambucus > Sambucus nigra. Next base: position 5,306,346 of record CASBWL010000026.1, read on the forward strand.
GCCGCGGGTTTCCCTATTTGAGAATACGATGGTAATTTGCATATTTCTAGACTTAGGCTTAAAAACATGGCGTTAGAGGGTGAGAACTCGAAAGAGCCCCCGAACGTCCCCGTGGGTGGCAACAACACCTCCCACGGGACCAATGTAACTTGCAGGAACTGACCCCGCAGCCGTGGGTCTCCCAGTTTGAGTATACGACGGTAATTTGTATATTTCTAGACTTAGGCTTAAAAACATGGTGTTATCGGGTGAAAACTCGAAAGAGCCCCCGAACGTCCCTGTGGGTGGCACCAACACCTCCCACGGGACCAATGTGACTCATAGTAACTGACCCCGCAGCTGCGGGACTCCCGGTTTGAGAATATGTCGTTAATTTACTTATTTCTAGACCTAGGCTTAAAAACATTGCGTTAGAGCATGAAAACTCGAAACAGCCCCCGAACGGCCCCGTGGGTGGCACCAACTCCTCCCACGGGACCAATGTAACTCGTAGGAACTATCCCCGCAGCTGCGGGACTCTCGGTTTTAGAATACAAATGTAATTTTCATATTTCTAGACTTACTCAAAACTTGACGTTAGAGGGTGAAAACTCGAAATAGCCACGGAACGTCCCCGTGGGTGGCACCAACACTTCTCACGGGATCAATGTAACTCGTAGGAACTGACCCCGCAGCCGCGGGACTCTTGGTTTGAGAATACGACCATAATTTGCATATTTCTAGACTTAGTCTTAAAAACATGGAGTTAGAGGGTGAAAACTCGAAACAGCCCTCTAATGGCCCCGTGGATGGCACTAACACCTCACAGGTGATCAATGTAACTCGTAGGAACTGATCCCGCAGCCGCGGGACTTTTGGTTTGAGAATACGATGATAATTTGCATATTTCAAGACTTAGGCTTAAAAACATGGCGTTAGACGGTGAAAACTCGAAACAGCCCCCGAACGGCCCCGTGGGTGGCACCAACACCTCCCACGGGACCAATGTAACGCGTAGGAACTCACCCCGCCACCGTCGGTCTCCCGGTTTGAGAGTACGATGATAATTTTCATATTTCTAGACTTAGGCTTAAAAACATGGCGTTAGAGGGTGAATACTCGAAATAACCCTCTAACGGCCCCGTGCGTGGCACCAACACCTCCCACGGGACCAATGTAACTCGCAGGAACTGACCCCGCCACTATGGGTCTCCCTGTTTGAGAGTACGATGGTAATTTGCATATTTCTAGACTTAGGCTTAAAATCATGGCGTTAGAGGGTGAGAACTCGAAATAGCAACCGAACGGCCCCGTAGGTGGCACCAACACCTCCCACGGGACCAATGTAACTCTTAGGAACTGACCACGCCACCGTGGGTCTCCCGGTTTGAGAGTACGATGATAATTTTCATATTTCTAGACTTAGACTTAAAAACATGGCGTTAGAGGGTGAAAACTCGAAATATCCCCCGAACGGCCCCGTGGGTGGCACCAACACCTCCCACGGGACAAATGTAACTCGTAGGAACTGACCCCCCAGCCGCGGGTCTCCCGGTTTGAGAGTACTACGGTCATTTTCATATTTCTAGACTTAAGCTTAAAAACATGGCGTTAGAGTGTGAAAACTCGAAACAAACCTCTAACGGCCCCGTGGGTGGCACCAACACCTCCCAAGCGACCAATGAAACTCATAGGAACTGACCCCGTAGTCGCGGGTCTCCCGGTTTGAGAGTACGACAGTAAATTTGCATATTTCTAGACTTACGCTTAATATCATGGCGTTAGAGGGTGAGAACTTGAAATAGCACCCGAACGGCCCCGTGGGTGGCACCAACACCTCCCACGGGACGAATGTAACTAGCAGGAACTGACCCCACAGCCCTGGGTCTCCCGGTTTGAGAGTACGAAAATAATTTGCATATTTCTAGACTTAGGCTTAAAAACATGGAGTTAGCGGGTGAGAACAAGAAACAGCACCCAAACGTCCCCGTGGGTGGCACCAACACCTAACACGGGACCAATGTGACTCGTAGGAACTGAACCCGCAGCCGCAGGTCTCCCGGTTTGAGAGTACGACGATAATTTACATATTTCTAGACTTAGGCTTAAAAACATGGAGTTAGAGGTTGAAAACTCGAAACACCCCCCAAACGGCCCCGTGGGTGGCACCAACTCCTCCCACAGGACCAATGCAACTCGTAGGAACTGTACCCGCAGTCGCGGGACTCCCGGTTTGAGAATACGATTGTAATTTGCATATTTCTAGACTTAGGTTTAAAAACATGGCGTTAGAGGGTGAAAACTCGAAACAGCCCTCTAACGGCCCCATGGGTGGCACCAACACCACCCACGGGACTAATGTCACTCGTAGGAACTGACCCCGCAACCGCAGGACTCTAGGTTTGAGAATACAACGATAATTTGCATATTTCTAGACTTAGGCTTAAAAACATGGCGTTAGACAGTGAAAACTCGAAACAGCCCCCGAAATGCCCCGTGGGTGGCACCACCACCTCCCACGGGACCAATGTAACTCGTAGGAACTGTCCCCGCAGCCGCGGGACTCCCGGTTTGAGAATATCAAGGTAATTTGCAAATTTTTAGATTTAGGCAAAACTTGACGTTTGAGGGTGAAAACACGAAATAGCCCCCCAACGTCCCCATGGGTGGCACCAACACCTCCCATGGGACCAATGTGACTCGTAGGACTGACCCCGTAGCCGCGGGACTCCCGGTTTGAGAGTACGACGGCAATTTGCATATTTCTAGACTTAGGCTTAAAAACATGGTGTTAGAGGGTGAGAACTAGAAACAGCCCCCGAACGTCATCGTGGGTGGCACCAACATCTAAAACGGGACCAATGTAACTCGTAGGAACTGACACCGCCACCGTGGGTCTCTCGGTTTGAGAGTACGACGGTAATTTGCCTATTTCTTGACTTAGGCTTAAAAACATGGCGTTAGAGGGTGAAAACTCGAAATAACACTCTAACGTCCCCGTGGGTGGTACCAATACCTCCCACGGGACCAATGTAACTTATAGGAACTGACCCCGCCCCCGTGGGTCTCCCGGTTTGAGAGTACGATGGTAATTTGCATATTTTTAGACTTAGGCTTAAAAAAATGGCGTTAGAGGCTGAAAACTCGAAACAACCCTCTAACGACCCTGTGGGTGGAACCAACACCTCGCACGGGACCAATGTAACTCGTAGGAACTGACCCCGTAGCCGCGGGACTCCCGGTTTGAGAATACGATGATAATTTGCATATTTCTGGACTTAGGCTTAAAAACCTGGCGTTACACAGTGAAAACTCGACACAACACCCGAACGGCCCCGTGGGTGGCACCAACACCTCCCACGGGACCAAAGTAACTCGTAGGAACAGACACCGCAGCCGCAGGTCTCCCGATTTGAGAGTACGATGAAAATTTGTATATTTCTAGACTTACGCTTAAAAACATGGCGTTAGAGGGTGAAAACTCGAAACAACCCTCTAACGGCCCTATGGGTGGCACCAACACCTCCTACGGGACCAATGACACTCGTAGGACCTGACCCCGCAGCCCCGGGTCTCCCAGTTTGAGAGTACGGAAGTAATTTGCATATTTCTAGACTTAGGCTTAAAATCATGGCGTTAGAGAGGGAGAACTCGAAATAGCACCCGAACGGCCCCGTGTGTGGCACCAACACCTCCCACGGGACCAATTTAACTCGTAGGAACTAACACCGCCACCGTGGGTCTCCCGGTTTGAGAGTACGATGATAATTTTCATATTTCTAGACTTAGGCTTAAAAACAGGGTGTTAGAGGGTGAAAACTCAAAAAAGCCCCCGAAGGGCCCCGTGGGTGGCACCGACACCTCCCACGGGACAAATGTAACTCGTAGGAACTGACCCCCCAGCCGCGGGTCTCCCGGTTTGAGATTACTATGGTCATTTTCATATTTATAGACTTAAGCTTAAAAACATGGCGTTAGAGTGTGAAAACTCGAAACAACCCTCTAACGACTCCGTGGATGGCACCAACACCTCCCAAGGGACCAATGTAACTCGTAGGAACTGACCCCGCAGTCGCGGGTCTCCCTGTTTGAGAGTACGACGGTAATTTGTATATTTCTAGACTTAGGCTTAAAATCATGGCGTTAGAGGGTGAGAACTCGAAATAGCACCCGAACGGCCCCGTGGCTGGCACCAACACCTCCCTTGGGACCAATGTAACTCGCAGGAACTGACCCCACAACCATGGGTCTCCCGGTTTGAGAGTACGACGGTAATTTGCATATTTCTAGACTTAGGCTTAAAAACATGGCGTTAGCGGGTGAGAACTAGAAACAGCCCCTGACCGTCCCCGTGGGTGGCACCAACACCTAACACGGGACCAATGTGACTCGTAGGAACTGACCCCGCAGCCGCAGGTCTCCCGGTTTGAGAGTACGACGGTAATTTACATATTTCTAGACTTAGGCTTAAAAACATGGAGTTAGAGGTTGAAAACTCCAAACAACCCCCAAACGGCGTTGTGGGTGGCGCCAACTCCTCCCACGGGACCAATGTAACTCGTAGAAACTCTCCCCGCATCCGCGGGACTCCCGATTTGAGAATACGAAGGTAATTTGCATATTTCTAGACTTAGGTTTAAAAACATGGTGTTAGAGGGTGAAAACTCGAAACGGCCCTCTAACGGCCCCATGGGTGGCACCAACACCACCCACAGGACTAATGTCACTCGTAGGAACTGACCCCGCAGCCTCGAGACTTTCGGTTTGAGAATACAACGATAATTTGCATATTTCTAGACTTAGGCTTAAAGACATGGCGTTAGACAGTGAAAACTTGAAACAGCCTCCGAAATGCCCCGTGGGTTTCACCATCACCTCCCACGGGACCAATGTAACTCGTAGGAACTGTCCCCGCAGCCGCGGGACTCCCGGTTTGAGAATATCAAGGTAATTTGCAAATTTTTAGATTTAGGCAAAACTTGACTTTAGAGGGTGAAAACACGAAATAGCCCCCCAACGTCCCCATGGGTGGCACCAACACCTCCCATGGGACCAATGTGACTCGTAGGACTGACCTCGTAGCCGCGGGACTCCCGGTTTGAGAGTACGACGGTAATTTGTATATTTCTAGACTTAGGCTTAAAAACATGGTGTTGGAGGGTGAGAATTGGAAACAGCCCCCGAACGTCCCCGTGGGTGGCACCAACACCTCCCACGGGACCAATGTAACTCGTAGGAACTGACACCTCCACCGTGGGTCTCTCGGTTTGAGAGTATGATGGTAATTTGCTTATTTCTAGACTTAGGATTAAAAACATGGCGTTAGAGGGTGAAAACTCGAAATAGCACTCTAACCTCCCCGTGGGTGGCAGCAATACCTCCCACGGGACCAATGTAACTTGTAGGAACTGACCCCGCCACCGTGGGTCTCCCCGTTTGAGTGTACGATGGTAATTTGCATATTTCTAGACTTAGGCTTAAAATCATGGCGTTAGAGGGTGAGAACTCGAAATAGCACCCAAACAGCCCCGTGTGTGGCACCAACACCTCCCACGGGACAAATGTAACTCATTGGAACTGACCCCGCAGCAGTGGGTCTCCTGGTTTGAGAGTACGACGGTAATTTGCATATTTCTTGACTTAGACTTAAAAACATGGCGTTAGCGGGTGAGAACTAGAAAGAGCCCTGAACGTCCCCGTGGGTGGCACCAACACCTCCCACGACACCAATGTGACTCGTAGGAACTGACCCCGCAGCCGCAGGTCTCCCGGTTTGAGAGTACGACGGTAATTTACATATTTCTAGACTTAGGCTTAAAAACATGGAGTTAGAGGTTGAAAACTTCAAACAACCCCCAAACGGCGTTGTGGGTGGCGCCAACTCCTCCCACGGGACCAATGTAACTCGTAGAAACTCTCCCCGCATCCGCGGGACTCCCGATTTGAGAATACGAAGGTAATTTGCATATTTCTAGACTTAGGTTTAAAAACATGGGGTTAGAGGGTGAAAACTCGAAACGGCCCTCTAACGGACCCATGGGTGGCACCAACACCACCCACGGGACTAATGTCACTCGTAGGAACTGACCCCGCAGCCTCGAGACTTTCGGTTTGAAAATACAACGATAATTTGCATATTTCTAGACTTAGGCTTAAAAACATGGCGTTAGACAGTGAAAACTTGAAACAGCCTCCGAAATGCCCCGTGGGTGGCACCACCACCTCCCACGGGACCAATGTAACTCGTAGGAACTATCCCCGCAGCCGCGGGACTCCCGGTTTGAGAATATCAAGGTAATTTGCAAATTTTTAGATTTAGGCAAAACTTGACTTTAGAGGGTGAAAACACGAAATAGCCCCCCAACGTCCCCATGGGTGGCACCAACACCTCCCATGGGACCAATGTGACTCGTAGGACTGACCCCGTAGCCGCGGGACTCCCGGTTTGAGAGTACGACGGTAATTTGTATATTTCTAGACTTAGGCTTAAAAACATGGTGTTGGAGGGTGAGAACTGGAAACAGCCCCCGAACGTCCCCGTGGGTGGCACCAACACCTCCCACGGGACCAATGTAACTCGTAGGAACTGACACCTCCACCGTGGGTCTCTCGGTTTGAGAGTACGATGGTAATTTGCTTATTTCTAGACTTAGGATTAAAAACATGGCGTTAGAGGGTGAAAACTCGAAATAGCACTCTAACCTCCCCGTGGGTGGCGCCAATACCTCCCACGGGACCAATGTAACTTGTAGGAACTGACCCCGCCACCGTGGGTCTCCCCGTTTGAGTGTACGATGGTAATTTGCATATTTCTAGACTTAGGCTTAAAATCATGGCGTTAGAGGGTGAGAACTCGAAATAGCACCCAAACAGCCCCGTGTGTGGCACCAACACCTCCCACGGGACAAATGTAACTCATTGGAACTGACCCCGCAGCAGTGGGTCTCCTGGTTTGAGAGTACGACGGTAATTTGCATATTTCTTGACTTAGACTTAAAAACATGGCGTCAGCGGGTGAGAACTAGAAAGAGCCTTGAACGTCCCCGTGGGTGGCACCAACACCTCCCACGACACCAATGTGACTCGTAGGGACTGACCCCGCAGCCGCGGGTCTCCCGATTTTTGAATACGATGGTAATTTACATATTTCTAGACTTAGGCTTAAAAACATGGCGTTAGATGGTGAAAACTCAAAACAGCCCCCGAACGGCCCCGTGTGTGGCACTAACTCCTCCTACGGGACCAATGTAACTCGTAGGACTGACCCCGCAGCCGCAGGCCTCCCGGTTTGAGAGTACGATGGTAATTTGCATATTTCTAGACTTAGGCTTAAAAACATGGCGTTAGAGGGTGAGATATCGAAACAGCCCCTAAACGTCCCCGTGCGTGGCACCCACACCTCCCACGGGACCAATGTAACTCGTTGGAACTAAGCCCGCCACCGTGGGTCTCCCGGTTTGAGAGTACGACGGTAATTTGCATATTTCTAGACTTAGGCTTAAAAACATGGTGTTAGAGGGTGAAAACTCGAAACAACCCTCTAACGGCCCCGTGGGTGGCACCAACACCACGCACGGGACGAATGTAACTCGTAGGAACTGACCATGTAGCCGCGGGACTCCCCGTTTGAGAATACGATGATAATTTACATATTTCTGGACTTAGGCTTAAAAACCTGGCGTTAGACAGTGAAAACTCGAAACAGCCACCGAACGGTCCTCGTGGATGGCACCAACACCTCCCACGGGACCAATGTAACTCGTAGGAACTGACCCCGCAGCTGCGGGTCTCCCGATTTGAGAGTACAAGGAAAAGTTGTATATTTCTAGACTTACACTTAAAAACATGGCGCTAGAGGGTGAAAACTCAAAACAACCCTCTAACGGCCCTGTGGGTGGCACCAACACCTCCCACGGGACCAATGTAACTCGTAGGAACTGACCCCGCAGCCGAGGGTCTCCCAGTTTGAGAGTACGACCGTAATTTGCATATTTCTAGACTTAGGCTTAAAATCATGGCGTTAGAGGGTGAAAACTCGGAACAACCCTCTAACGGCCCTGTAGGTGGCACCAACACCACGCACGGGACCAATGTAACTCGTAGGAACTGACCATGTAGCCGCGGGACTCCCCGTTTGAGAATACGATGATAATTTACATATTTCTGGACTTAGGCTTAAAAACCTGGCGTTAGACAGTGAAAACTCGAAACAGCCACCGAACGGCCCTCGTGGATGGCACCAACACCTCCCACGGGACCAATGTAACTCGTAGGAACTGACACCGCAGCTGCGGGTCTCCCGATTTGAGAGTACAAGGAAAAGTTGTATATTTCTAGACTTACACTTAAAAACATGGCGCTAGAGGGTGAAAACTCAAAACAACCCTCTAACGGCCCTGTGGGTGGCACCAACACCTCCCACGGGACCAATGTAACTCGTAGGAACTGACCCCGCAGCCGAGGGTCTCCCAGTTTGAGAGTACGACCGTAATTTGCATATTTCTAGACTTAGGCTTAAAATCATGGCGTTAGAGGGTGAGAACTCGAAATAGCACCCGAACGGCCCCGGGTGTGGCACCAACACCTCCCACGGGACCAATTTCACTCGTGGGAACTGACCCCGCAGCCGTGGGTCTCCTGGTTTGAGAGTACGACGGTAATTTGCATATTTCTTGACTTAGACTTAAAAACATGGCGTTAGCGGGTGAGAAATAGAAACAGCCCCCGAACGTCCCCGTGGGTGGTACCAACACCTCCCACGGGACCAATGTAACTCGTAGGAACTAACACCGCCACCGTGGGTCTTCCGGTTAGAGAGTACGACGGCAATTTGCATATTTCTAGACTTAGGCTTAAAAACATGGCGTTAGAGGGTGAGAACTAGAAACAGGCCCCGAACGTCCCCGTGGGTGGCACCAACACCTCCCACGGGACCAATGTAACTCGTAGGAACTGTCCCAGGAGACGCGGGACTCCTGGTTTGAGAATACGATGATAATTTGCATATTTCTAGACTTAGGCTTAAAAACATGGCGTTAGAGGGGGAGAACTCAAAACAGCCCCCGAACGGTCCCGTGGGTGGCACCAACACCTCCTATGGGACAAATGTAACCTGTAGGAACTCACCCCGCAGCCGCGAGTTTCCCAGTTTGAGAATTCGATGGTAATTTGCATATTTCTAGACTTAGGCTTAAAAACATGGCGTCAGCACCCGAACGTCCCCGTGGGTGGCACCAACACCTCCCACGGGACCAATGTAACTCGTAGTAACTGACCCCGCCACCGTGGGTCGCCCGGTTTGATAGTACGATGGTAATTTGCATATTTCTAGACTTAGTCTTAAAAATATGGCATTAGGGGGTGGTAACTAGAAATAGACCCCGAACGTCCTCGTGGGTGGTACCAACACCTCCCACGGGACCAAACTAACTCGTAGGAACTCACCCCGCCACCGTGGGTCTCCCGGTTTGAGAATACGACGGTAATTTGCATATTTCTAGACTTAGGCCAAACTTGACGATAGAGGGTGAAAACTCAAAAAAGCACCCGAACGTCGCCGTGGGTGGCACCAACACCTCCCATGGGACCAATGTAACTCGTAGGAACTGATCCCGCAACCGCGGATCTCCCGGTTTGAGAATACGACGGTAATTTACATATTTCTAGACTTAGGCTTAAAAACAAGGCGTTAGAGGGTGAAATCTCGAAACAGCCCTCTAACAGTCTCGTGGGTGGCACCAACAACTCCCACAGGACCAATGTTACTCGTAGGAACTGATCCCACAGCCGCGGGACTCCAGGTATGAGAATACGATGATAATTTGCATATTTCTAGACTTAGGCTTAAAAACATGGCGTTAGAGGGTGAAAACTCTAAACAGCCCCCGAACGGCCCCGTGGGTGGCACCAACACCTCCGACGGGACCAATGTAACTCATAGGAACTGTCCCCGCAGCTGCGGGACTCCCGGTTTTAGAATATGAAGGAAATTTGCATATTTCTATACTTAGGCAAAACTCGACGTTAGAGAGTGAAAACTCAAAACAGCCCCCGAACGTCCCCGTGGGTGGCACCAACACCTCCCATGGGACCAATGTAACTCGTAGGAACTAACCCCGCAGCCGCGGGTCTCTCGGTTTGAGAATACGACGGTAATTTAGGCTTAAAAACAAGGCGTTAAGGGGTGACAACTAGAAACAGCCCCCGAACGTCCCCGTGGGTGGCACCAACACCTCCCACGGGACTAATGTAACTCGTACGAACTGACCCCGCAGCCGCGGGACTCCCGGTTTGAGAATACGACGGTAATTTGCATATTTCTAGACTTAGGCTTAAAAACATGGCGTTAGAGGGTGAAAACTAGAAACATCCCCCGAACGTCCCCGTGGGTGGCACCAACACCTCCCACGGGACTAATGTAACTCGTACGAACTGACCCCGCATCCGCGGGACTCCCGGTTTGAGAATACGATTGTAATTTGCATATTTCTAGACTTAGGCTTAAAAACATGGCGTTAGAGGGTGAAATCTCGAAACAGTCCTCTAACGGTCCCGTGGGTGGCACCAACACCTCCCACATGACCAATGTAACTCGTAGGAACTGATCCCACAGCCGCGGGACTCCAGGTATGAGAATACGATGATAATTTGCATATTTCAAGACTTAGGCTTAAAAACATGGCGTTAGAGGATGAAAACTCAAAACAGCCCCCGAACGGCCCCGTGGGTGGCACCAACACCTCCCACGGGACAAATGTAACTCGTAGGAACTGTCCCCGCAGCTGCGGGATTTCCGGTTTTAGAATTCGAAGGAAATTTTCATATTTCTAGACTTAGGCAAAACTTGACGTTAGAGGGTGAAACTAAAAACAGCCCCCGAACGTCCCCGTGGGTGGCACCAACACCTCCCATGGGACCAATGTAACTCGTAGGAACTGACCCCGCAGCCGTGGGTCTCCCGATTTGAGAATACGACGATAATTTACATATTTCTAGACTTAGGCTTAAAAACTAGGCGTTAAGGGGTGAGAACTAGAAACAGCCCCCGAAGTTCCCCGTGGGTGGCACCAACACCTCCCACGGGACTAATGTAACTCGTATGAACTTACCCCGCAGCCGCGGGACTCCCAGTTTGAGAATACAACGGTAATTTGCATATTTCTATACTTAGGCTTAAAAACATGGCGTTAGAGGGTGAAAACTCGAAACAGCCCTCTAACGGACCCGTGGGTGGCACTAACACCTCCCACGGGACCAATGTAACTTGTAGGAACTGACCCCGCAGCCGCGGGACTCCCAGTTTTGGAATACGATGATAATTTGCATATTTATAGACTTAGGCTTAAAAACATGGCGTTAGACGGTGAAAACTCGAAACAGCCCCCGAACGGCCCCGTGGGTGGCACCAACTCCTCCAACGGGACCAATGTAACTCGTAGGAATTGTCCCCGTAGCTGCGGGACTCCCGGTTTTAGAATACGAAGGTAATTTTCATATTTCTAGACTTAGGCAAAACTTGACGTTAGAGGGTGAAAACTCGAAACGGCCCCGGAACGTCCCCGTGGGTGCCACCAACACTTCCCACGGGACCAATGTAACTCGTAGGAACTGACCCCGCAGCCACGGGTCTCCCCGTTTGACAGTATGATGGAAATTTCCATATTTCTAGACTTAATCTTAAAAACATCGCATTAAGGGGAGAGAACTTGAAACAGCCCCCGAACGTCCCCGTGGGTGGCACCAACACCTCCCACGGGACCAATGTAACTCGTAGGAACTGACCCCACAACCGCGGGACTCTTGGTTTCAGAATACGACGGTAATTTGCATATTTCTGGACTTAGGCTTAAAAACATTGTGTTTGAGGGTGAAAACTCGAAACAGACCTCTAACGGCCCCATGGGTGGCACCAACACCACCCACGGGACTAATGTCACTCGTAGGAACTGACCCCGTAGCCGCGGGACTCTCGGTTTGAGAATACGATTGTAATTTGCATATTTCTAGACTTAGGCTTAAAAACATGGCGTTAGAGGGTGAAATCTCGAAACAGCCCTCTAACAGTCTCGTGGGTGGCACCAACAACTCCCACAGGACCAATGTTACTCGTAGGAACTGATCCCACAGCCGCGGGACTCCAGGTATGAGAATACGATGATAATTTGCATATTTCTAGACTTAGGCTTAAAAACATGGCGTTAGAGGGTGAAAACTCTAAACAGCCCCCGAACGGCCCCGTGGGTGGCACCAACACCTCCGACGGGACCAATGTAACTCATAGGAACTGTCCCCGCAGCTGCGGGACTCCCGGTTTTAGAATATGAAGGAAATTTGCATATTTCTATACTTAGGCAAAACTCGACGTTAGAGAGTGAAAACTCAAAACAGCCCCCGAACGTCCCCGTGGGTGGCACCAACACCTCCCATGGGACCAATGTAACTCGTAGGAACTAACCCCGCAGCCGCGGGTCTCTCGGTTTGAGAATACGACGGTAATTTAGGCTTAAAAACAAGGCGTTAAGGGGTGACAACTAGAAACAGCCCCCGAACGTCCCCGTGGGTGGCACCAACACCTCCCACGGGACTAATGTAACTCGTACGAACTGACCCCGCAGCCGCGGGACTCCCGGTTTGAGAATACGACGGTAATTTGCATATTTCTAGACTTAGGCTTAAAAACATGGCGTTAGAGGGTGAAAACTAGAAACAGCCCCCGAACGTCCCCGTGGGTGGCACCAACACCTCCCACGGGACTAATGTAACTCGTACGAACTGACCCCGCATCCGCGGGACTCCCGGTTTGAGAATACGATTGTAATTTGCATATTTCTAGACTTAGGCTTAAAAACATGGCGTTAGAGGGTGAAATCTCGAAACAGTCCTCTAACGGTCCCGTGGGTGGCACCAACACCTCCCACATGACCAATGTAACTCGTAGGAACTGATCCCACAGCCGCGGGACTCCAGGTATGAGAATACGATGATAATTTTCATATTTCAAGACTTAGGCTTAAAAACATGGCGTTAGAGGATGAAAACTCAAAACAGCCCCCGAACGGCCCCGTGGGTGGCACCAACACCTCCCACGGGACAAATGTAACTCGTAGGAACTGTCCCCGCAGCTGCGGGATTCCCGGTTTTAGAATTCGAAGGAAATTTTCATATTTCTAGACTTAGGCAAAACTTGACGTTAGAGGGTGAAACTAAAAACAGCCCCCGAACGTCCCCGTGGGTGGCACCAACACCTCCCATGGGACCAATGTAACTCGTAGGAACTGACCCCGCAGCCGTGGGTCTCCCGATTTGAGAATACGACGATAATTTACATATTTCTAGACTTAGGCTTAAAAACTAGGCGTTAAGGGGTGAGAACTAGAAACAGCCCCCGAAGTTCCCCGTGGGTGGCACCAACACCTCCCACGGGACTAATGTAACTCGTATGAACTTACCCCGCAGCCGCGGGACTCCCAGTTTGAGAATACAACGGTAATTTGCATATTTCTATACTTAGGCTTAAAAACATGGCGTTAGAGGGTGAAAACTCGAAACAGCCCTCTAACGGACCCGTGGGTGGCACTAACACCTCCCACGGGACCAATGTAACTTGTAGGAACTGACCCCGCAGCCGCGGGACTCCCAGTTTTGGAATACGATGATAATTTGCATATTTATAGACTTAGGCTTAAAAACATGGCGTTAGACGGTGAAAACTCGAAACAGCCCCCGAACGGCCCCGTGGGTGGCACCAACTCCTCCAACGGGACCAATGTAACTCGTAGGAATTGTCCCCGCAGCTGCGGGACTCCCGGTTTTAGAATACGAAGGTAATTTGCATATTTCTGGACTTAGGCAAAACTTGACGTTTAAGGGGAGAGAACTTGAAACAGCCCCCGAACGTCCCCGTGGGTGGCACCAACACCTCACACGGGACCAATGTAACTCGTAGGAAATGACCCCACAACCGCGGGACACTTGGTTTCAGAATACGATGGTAATTTGCATATTTCTGGACTTAGGCTTAAAAACATTGTGTTTGAGGGTGAAAACTCGAAACAGCCCTCTAACGGCCCCATGGGTGGCCCCAACACCACCCACGGGACTAATGTCACTCGTAGGAACTGACCCCGTAGCCGCGGGACTCTCGGTTTGAGAATACGATGATAATTTGCATATTTCTAGACTTAGGCTTAAAAACATGGCGTTAGACGGTGAAAACTCGAAATTGACCCCGAACGTCCCCGTAGGTGGCACAACCACCTCCCACGGGACCAATGTATCTCGTAGGAACTGTCCCCGTAGCCGCGGGACTCCCGGTTTGAGAATATGAAGGTAATTTGCATATTTTTAGATTTAGGCAAAACTTGACGTTAGAGGGTGAAAACTCGAAATAGCCCCCCAACGTCCCCGTGGGTGGCACCAACACCTCCCACGGGACAAATGCGAATCGTAGGACTGACCCCGCAGGCGCGGGACTCTCGATTTAAGAGTACAACGGTAATTTGCATACTTCTATACTTAGGCTTAAAAATATGGTTTTAGAGGGTGAGAACTCGAAACAGCCCCCGAACGTCCCCGTGGGTGGCACCAACACCTCCCACGGGACCAATGCAACTCGTAGGAACTGACACCGCCACAGTGGGTCTCTCGGTTTGAGAGTACGATGGTAATTTGATTATTTCTAGACTTAGGCTTAAAAACATGGCATTAGAGGGTAAAAACTCGAAATAACACTCTAACGTCCCCGTGGGTGGCACCAATACCTCACAAGGGACCAATGTAACTCGTATTAACTGACCCCGCCACCGTGGGTCTCCCAGTTTGAGAGTACGACGACAATTTGTATATTTCTAGACTTAGGCTTAAAAACATGGCGTTAGAGGGAGAAAACTCACAACAACCCTCTAACGGCCCTGTGGGTGGCACCAACACCTCGCACGGGACCAATGTAACTCGTAGGAACTGACCCCGTAGCCGCGGGACTCCCGGTTTGGGAATACGATGATAATTTGCATATTTCTGGACTTAGGCTTAAAAACATGGCGTTAGACAGTGAAAACTCGAAACAGCCCCCGAACGGCCCCGTGGGTGGCACCAACACCTCCTACGGGACCAATGTAACTCGTAGGAACGGGCACCGCAGTCGCGGGTCTCCCGATTTGAGAGTACGACGAGAATTTGTATATTTCTTGACTTACGCTTATAAACATGGCGTTAGAGGGTGAAAACTCGAAACAACCCTCTAACGGCCCCGTGGGTGGCACTAACACCTCCCACGGGACCAATGTAACTCCTTGGAACTGACCCCGTAGCCGCGGGTCTCTCGGTTTGAGAATACAATGGTAATTTGCATATTTCTAGCCTTAGGCTTAAAAACATGGCGTTAGAGGGTGAAAACTCGAAACAGCCCTCTAACGGACCCATGGGTGGCACCAACACCTCCCACGGGACCAATGTAACTTGTAGGAACTGACCCCGCAGCTGTGGGACTCCCAGTTTGAGAATACAATGATAATTTGCATATTTATAGACTTAGGCTTAAAAACATGGCGTTAGACGGTGAAAAATTGAAACAGCCCCCGAACGGCCCCGTGGGTTGCACCAATACTCCCACGGGACCAATGTAACTCGTAGGAACTGTCCCCGCAGCTGCGGGACTCCCGGTTTTAGAATACGAAGGTAATTTGCATATTTCTGGACTTAGGCAAAAACTTGACGTTAGAGGGTGAAAACTCGAAACGGCCTCGGAACGTCCCCGTGGGAGGCACCAACACTTCCCATGGGACCAATGTAACTCGTAGGAACAGACCCCGCAGCAGCGGGTCTCCCCGTTTGACAGTACGATGGTAATTTCCATATTTTAAGACTTAGGCTTAAAAACATGGCGTTAAGGGGTGAGAACTTGAAATAGCCCCCGAACGTCCCCGTGGGTGGCACCAACACCTCCCACGGGACCAATGTAACTCGTAGGAACTGACCCCACAGCCGCGGAACTTTTTGTTTGAGAATACGACGGTAATTTGCATATTTCTGGACTTAGGCTTAAAAATATTGTGTTAGAGGGTGAAAACTCGAAACAGCCCTCTAACGGCCCCATGGGTGGCACCAACACCACCCACGGGACAAATGTCACTCGTAGGAACTGACCCCGCAGCCGCGGGACTCTCGGTTTGAGAATACGACGATAATTTGCATATTTCTATACTTAGGCTTAAAAACATGGCGTTAGAATGTGGAAACTCGAAATTGCCCCCGAACGTCCCCGTGGGTGGCACCACCACCTCCCACGGGACCAATGTAACTCGTAGAAATTGTCCCCCCAGCCGCGGGACTCCCGGTTTGAGAATATGAAGGTATTTGCATATTTTTAGATTTAGGCAAAACTTGACGTTAGAGGGTGAAAACTCGAAATAGCCCCCCAACGTCCCCGTGGGTGGCACCAACACCTCCCACGGGACCAATGTGAATCGTAGGACTGACCCCGCAGCTGCGGGACTCCCGGTTTGAGAGTACAACGGTAATTTGCATATTTCTATACTTAGGCTTAAAAACATGGTGTTAGAGGGTGAGAACTCGAAATAGTCCCCGAA
Organism: Sambucus nigra; assembly: GCA_949130495.1. Taxonomy (NCBI): domain Eukaryota; kingdom Viridiplantae; phylum Streptophyta; class Magnoliopsida; order Dipsacales; family Adoxaceae; genus Sambucus; species Sambucus nigra. Next base: position 5,322,911 of record CASBWL010000026.1, read on the forward strand.
CGTCCCCGTGGGTGGCACCAACACCTCCCACGGGACCAATGTAACTCGTAGGAACTGACACCGCCACCGTGGGTCTCTCGGTTTGAGAGTACGACGGTAATTTGCATATTTCTAGCCTTAGGCTTAAAAACATGGCGTTAGAGGGTGAAAACTCGAAACAACCCTCTAACGGACCCATGGGTGGCACCAACACCTCCCACGGGACCAATGTAACTTGTAGGAACTGACCCCGCAGCCGCGGGACTCCCAGTTTGAGAATATGATGATAATTTGCATATTTATAGACTTAGGCTTAAAAACATGGCGTTAGACGGTGAAAACTCGAAACAGCCCCCGAACGGCCCCGTGGGTGGCACCAATACTCCCACGGGACCAATGTAAGTAGCAGGAACTGTCCCCGCAGCTGCGGGACTCCCGGTTTTAGAATACGAAGGTAATTTGCATATTTCTGGACTTAGGTAAAACTTGACGTTAGAGGGTGAAAACTCGAAACGGCCTCGGAACGTCCCCGTGGGAGGCACCAACACCTCCCATGGGACCAATGTAACTCGAAGGAACTGACCCCGCAGCCGCGGGTCTCCCCGTTTGACAGTACGATGGTAATTTCCATATTTCAAGACTTAGGCTTAAAAATATGGCGTTAAGGGGAGAGAACTTGAAATAGCCCCCGGACGTCCCCGTGGGTGGCACCCACACCTCCCACGGGACCAATGTAACTCGTAGGAACTGACCCCACAACCGCGGGACTCTTGGTTTGAGAATACGATGGTACTTTGCATATTTCTGGACTTAGGCTTAAAAATATTGTGTTAGAGGGTGAAAACTCGAAACAACCCTCTAACGGCCCCATGGGTGGCACCAACACCACCCACGGGACAAATGTCACTCGTAGGAACTGACCCCGCAGCCGCGGGACTCTCGGTTAGAGAATACGACGATAATTTGCATATTTCTATACTTAGGCTTAAAAACATGGCGTTAGACGGTGGAAACTCAAAATTGCCCCCGAACGTCCCCGTGGGTGGCACCACCACCTCCCACGGGACCAATGTAACTTGTAGAAATTGTCCCCCCAGCCGCGGGACTCCCGGTTTGAGAATATGAAGGTAATTTGCATATTTTTAGATTTAGGCAAAACTTGACGTTAGAGGGTGAAAACTCGAAATAGCCCCCCAACGTCCCCGTGGGTGGCACCAACACCTCCCACGGGACGAATGTGAATCGTAGGACTGACCCCGCAGCCGCGGGACTCCCGGTTTGAGAGTACAACGGTAATTTGCATATTTCTATACTTAGGCTTAAAAACATGGTGTTAGAGGGTGAGAACTCGAAATAGTCCCCGAACGTCCCCGTGGGTGGCACCAACACCTCCCACGGGAGCAATGTAAGTCGTTGGAACTGACACCGCCACCGTGGGTCTCTCGGTTTGAGAGTACGACGGTAATTTGATTATTTATAGACTTAGGCTTAAAAACATGGCGTTAGACGGTGAAAACTCGAAATTTCCCTAGAACGTCCCCGTGGGTGGCATCACCACCTCCCACGGGACCAATGTAACTCGTAGGAACTGTCCCCGTAGCCGCGGGACTCCCGGTTTGAGAATATGAAGGTAATTTGCATATTTTTATATTTAGGCAAAACTTGACGTTAGAGGGTGAAAACTTGAAATAGCCCCCCAACGTCCCCGTGGGTGGCACCAACACCTCCCACGGGACCAATGTGAATCGTAGGACTGACCCCGCAGCCGCTGGACTCCCGGTTTGAGAGTACAACGGTAATTTGCATATTTCTATACTTAGGCTTAAAAACATGGTGTTAGAGGGTGAAAACTCAAAATAGCCCCCGAACGTCCCCGTGGGAGGCACCAACACCTCCCATGGGACCAATGTAACTCGTAGGAACTGACCCCGCAGCCGCGGGTCTCCCGGTTTGAGAATACGACGGTAATTTACATATTTCTAGACTTAGGCTTAAAAACAAGGCGTTAAGGGGTGAGAACTAGAAACAGCCCCCGAACGTCCCCGTGGGTGGCACCAACACCTCCCACGGGACTAATGTAACTCGTATGAACTGACCCCGCAGCCGTGGGACTCCCGGTTTGAGAATATGAAGGTAATTTGCATATTTTTAGATTTAGGCAAAACTTGACGTTAGAGGGTGAAAACTCGAAATAGCCCTCCAACGTCCCCGTGGGTGGCACCAACACCTCCCACGGGACCAATGTGAATCCTAGGACCGACCCCGCAGCCGCGGGACTCCCGATATGAGAGTACAACGGTAATTTGCATATTTCTATACTTAGGCTTAAAAATATGGTGTTAGAGGGTGAGAACTCGAAACAGCCCCCGAACGTCTCCGTGGGTGGCACCAACACCTCCCACGGGACCAATGTAACTCGTAGGAACTAACACCGCCACCGTGGGTCTCTCGGTTTGAGAGTACGACTAGAGTTTGATTATTTCTAGACTTAGGCTTAAAAACATGGCGTTAGAGGGTAAAAACTCGAAATAACACTCTAACGTCCCTGTGGGTGGCACCAATACCTCCCAAAGGACCAATGTAACTCGTATTAACTAACCCCGCCACCGTGGGTCTCCCGGTTTGAGAGTACGACGACAATTTGCATATTTCTAGACTTAGGCTTAAAAACATGGCATTAGAGGGTGAAAACTCACAACAACCCTCTAACGGCCCTGTGGGTGGCACCAACACCTCGCATGGGACCAATGTAACTCGTAGGAACTGACCCCGTAGCCGCGGGACTCCCGATTTGAGAATACGATGATAATTTGCATATTTCTGGACTTAGGCTTAAAAACATGGCGTTAGACAGTGAAAACTCGAAACTGCCCCCGAACGGCCCCGTGGGTGGCACCAACACCTCCCACGGGACCAATGTAACTCGTAGGAACTGACACCGCAGTCGCGGGTCTCCCGATTTGAGAGTACGACGAAAATTTGTATATTTCTTGACCTACGCTTAAAAACATGGCGTTAGAGGGTGAAAACTCGAAACAACCCTCTAACGGCCCCGTGGGTGGCACCAACACCTCCCACGGGACCAATGTAACTCGTAGGAACTGACCCCATAGCCGCGGGTCTCCCGATTTGAAAATACAACGGTAATTTGCATATTTCTAGCCTTAGGCTTAAAAACATGGCGTTAGAATGTGGAAACTCGAAATTGCCCCCGAACGTCCCCGTGGGTGGCACCACCACCTCCCACGGGACCAATGTAACTCGTAGGAATTGTCCCCGCAGCTGCGGGACTCCCGGTTTTAGAATACGAAGGTAATTTGCATATTTCTAGACTTAGGCAAAACTTGACGTTAGAGGGTGAAAACTCAAAACAGCCCCGGAATGTCCCCGTGGGTGGCACCAACACTTCCCACGGGACCAATGTAACTCGTAGGAACTGACCCCGCAGACGCGGGTCTCCCCGTTTGACAGTACGATGGTAATTTCCATATTCCTAGACTTAGGCTAAAAAACATGGCGTTAAGGGGAGATAACTTGAAACAGCCCCCGAACGTCCCCGTGGGTGGCACCAACACCTCCCACGGGACCAATGTAACTCGTAGGAACTGACCCCGCCACCATGGGTCTCTCGGTTTGAGAGTACGACGGTAATTTGCATATTTCTAGACTTAGGCATAAAAACATGGTGTTAGAGGGTGAAAACTCGAAACAACCCTCTAACGGCCCCGTGGGGGGCAGCAACACCTCACAGGTGACCAATGTAACTCGTAGGAACTGATCCCGCAGCCGCGGGACTCCCAATTTGAGAATACGATGATAATTTGCATATTTCAAGACTTACGCTTAAAAACATGTCGTTAGACGGTGAAAACTCAAAACAGCCCCCGAACGGCCCCGTGGGTGGCACCAACACCTCCCACGGGACTAATGTAACTCGTAGGAACTGACCCTGCCACTGTGGGTCTCCCAGTTTGATAGTACGATGGTAATTTACATATTTCTAGACTTAGGCTTAAAATCATGGCGTTAAAGGGTGAGAACTCGAAATAGCACCCAAACGGCCCCGTGGGTGGCACCAACACCTCCCTCGGGACCAATGTAACTCGTAGGAACTGACCCCGCCACCGTGGGTCTCCCGGTTTGAGAGTACGACGGTAATTTTCATAATTCTAGCCTTAGGCTTAAAGACATGGCGTTAGAGGGTGAAAACTCGAAACAGCCCTCTAACGGACCCATGGGTGGCACCAACACCTCCCACGGGACCAATGTAACTTGTAGGAACTGATCCCGCAGCCGCGGGACTCTCAGTTTGAGAATACGATGATAATTTGCATATTTATCGACTTAGGCTTAAAAACATGGCGTTAGAGGGTGAAAACTCGAAACAACCCTCTAACGGCCCTGTGGGTGGCACCAACACCTCCCACGGGACCAATGTAACTCGTAGGAACTGACCCTGTAGCCGCGGGTCTCCCGGTTTGAGAATACAATGGTTATTTGCATATTTCTAGCCTTAGGCTTAAAAACATGGCGTTAGAGGGTGAAAACTCGAAACAACCCTCTAACGGACCCATGGGGGGCACCAACACCTCCCACGGGACAAATGTAACTTGTCGGAACTGACTCCGCAGCCGCGGGACTCTTAGTTTGAGAATACGATGATAATTTGCATATTTATAGACATAGGCTTAAAAACAAGGCGTTAGACGGTGAAAACTCGAAACAGCCCCCGAACGGCCCCGTGGGTGGTACCAATACCTCCCACGGGACCAATGTAACTCGTAGGAATTGTCCCCGCAGCTGCGGGACTCCCGGTTTTAGAATACGAAGGTAATTTTCATATTTCTAGACTTAGGCAAAACTTGACGTTAGAGGGTGAAAACTCAAAACAGCCGCAGAATGTCCCCGTGGGTGGCACCAACACTTCCCATGGGACAAATGTAACTCGTAGGAACTGACCCCGCAAACGCGAGTCTCCCCGTTTGACACTACGGTGGTAATTTCCATATTTCTAGACTTAGGCTTAAAAACATGGCGTTAAGGGGAGATAACTTGAAACAACCCCCGAACGTCCCCGTGGGTGGCATCAGCACCTCCCACCGGACCAATGTAACTCGTAGGAATTTACCCCGCCACCGTGGGTCTCTCGGTTTGAGAGTACGACGGTAATTTGCATATTTCTAGACTTAGGCATAAAAACATGGTGTTAGAGGGTGAAAACTCGAAACAACCCTCTAACGGCCCCGTGGGTGGCAGCAACACCTCACAGGTGACCAATGTAACTCGTAGGAACTAATCCCGCACCCGCGGGACTCCCAATTTGAGAATACGATGATAATTTGCTTATTTCAAGACTTAGGCTTAAAAACATGGCGTTAGATGGTGAAAACTCAAAACATCCCCCGAACGGCCCCGTGGGTGGCACCAACACCTCCCCCGGGACTAATGTAACTCGTAGGAACTGACCCTGCCATTGTGGGTCTCCCGGTTTGAGAGTACGATGGTAATTTACATATTTCTAGACTTAGGCTTAAAATCATGGCGTTAGAGGGTGAGAACTCGAAATAACACCCGAACGGCCCCGTGGGTGGCACCAACACCTCCTACGGGACCACTGTAACTCGTAGGAACTGACCCCGCCACCGTGGGTCTCCCAGTTTGAGAGTACGACGGTAATTTTCATAATTCTAGACTTAGTCTTAAAAACATGGCGTTAGCGCGTGAAAACTCGAAACAACCCTCTAACGGCCCCGTGGGTGGCTCCAAATCCTCCCAAGTGACCAATGTAACTCGTTGGAACTGACCCCGCAGTCACGGGTCTCTCGGTTTGTGAGTACGACGGTAATTTGCATATTTCTTGACATAGGCTTAAAATCATGGCGTTAGAGGGTGAGAACTCGAAATAGCACCCGAACGGCCCCGTGGGTGGCACCAACACCTCCCAAGGAACCAATGTAACTCGCAGGAACTTACCCCCGAGCCGTGGGTCTCTCGGTTTGAGAGTACGGCGGTAATTTTCATATTTTTAGACTTAGGCTTAAAAACATGGCGTTAGCATATGAGAACTAGAAACTGCCCCCGAACGTCCCTGTGGGTGGCACCAACACCTAACATGGGACCAATGTAACTCGTAGGAACTGACCCCACAGCCGCAGGTCTCCTGATTTGAGAATACGACGGTAATTTATATATTTCTGGACTTAGGCTTAAAAACATGGCGTTAGAGGGTGAAAACTCGAAACAACCCCCGAACGGCCCCGTGGGTGGCACCAACTCCTCCCACGGGACCAATGTAACTCGTACGAACTGTCCCCACAGCCCCGGGACTCCCGATTTGAGAATACGAAGGTAATTTGCATATTTCTAGACTTAGGTTTAAAAACGTGGCGTTAGAGGGTGAAAACTCGAAATAACCCTCTAACGGCCCCATGGGTGGCACCAACACCTCCCACGGGACTAATGTCACTCGTAGAAACTGCCCCCGCAGCCGCGGGACTCTCGGTTTGAGAATACGATGATAATTTGCATATTTCTAGACTTAGGCTTAAAAATATGGCGTTAGACGGTGAAAACTCGAAACAACCCTCGAACGGCCCCGTGGGTGGCACCGCCACCTCCCACGGGACCAATGTAACTCGTAGGAACTGTACCCGCAGCCGCGGGACTCCCGGTTTGAGAATATGAAGGTAATTTGCATATTTTTATATTTAGGAAAAACTTGACTTTAGAGGGTGAAAACTCGAAATAGCCCCCCAACGTCCCCGTGGGTGGCACCAACACCTCCCACGGGACCAATGTGACTCGTAGGACTGACCCCGCAGCCGCGGGACTCCCGGTTTGAGAGTACGATGGTAATTTGTATATTTCTAGACTTAGCCTTAAAAAACATGGCGTTAGAGGGTGAGAACTCGAAACAGCCCCCGAACGTCCCCGTGGGTGGCACCAACACCTCCCACGGGACCAATGTAACTCGTAGGAACTGACACGGCCACCGTGGGTCTCTCGGTTTGAGAGTACGACGGTAATTTGCTTATTTTTATACTTAAGCTTAAAAACATGGCGTTAGAGGGTGAAAACTCGAAATAACACTCTAACGTCCCCGTGGGTGCCATCAATACCTCCCACGGGACCAATGTAACTCGGAGGAACTGGCCCTGCCACAGTGGGTTTCCCGGTTTGAGAGTACGATGATAATTTGCATATTTCTAGACTTAGGCTAAAAAATTGCTTTAGAGGGTGAAAACTCGAAATAACCCTCTAACGGCCCTATGGGTGGCACCAACACCTCGCACGGGACCAATGTAAATCGTAGGAACTGACCCCGTAGTCGTGGGACTCCCGGTTTGATAATACGATGATAATTTGCATATTTCTGGACTTAGGCTTAAAAACATGGCGTTAGACAGTGAAAACTCGAAATAGCCCCCGAACGGCCCCGTGGGTGTCACCAACACCTCCCACGGGACCAATGTAACTCGTAGAAACTGACACCGCAGCCAGGGGTCTCCCGATTTGAGAGTATGAAGAAAATTAGTACATTTCTAGACTTACGCTTAAAAACATGGCATTAGAGGGTCGAAACTCAAAACAACCCTCTAACGGCCCCGTGGGTGGCACCAACACCTCCCACAGGACCAATGTAACTCGTAGGAACTGACCTCGCAACCACGGATCTCCCAGTTTGAGAGTATGACGGTAATTTACGTATTTCAAGACTTAGGCTTAAAATCATGGCGTTAGAGGGTAAGAACTCGAAATAGCACCCGAACGGCCCCGTGTGTGGCACCAACACCTCCCACGGGACCAATGTAACTCGTGGGAACTGACCCCGCAGCCGCGGGACTCCCAGTTTGAGAATACGACGATAATTTGCATATTTCTAGACTTAGGCTTAAAAACATGGAGTTAGACGGTGAAAACTCGAAACAGGCCCCGAACGGCCCCTTGGGTGGCACCAAAACCTCCCACGGAACCAATGTAACTCGTAGGAACTGACCCCCCAGCCGTGGGTCTCCCGGTTTCAGAGTACTACGTTCATTTTCATATTTCTAGACTTAAGCTTAAAAACATGGCGTTAAAGTGTGAAAACTCGAAACATCCCTCTAACGGCCCTGTGGGTGGCACCAAATCCTCCCAAGTGACCAATGTAACTCGTAGGAACTGACCCCGCAGTCGGGGGTCTCCCGGTTTGAGAGTATGATGGTAATTTACATATTTCTAGACTTAAGCTTAAAATCATGGCGTTAGAAGGTGAGAACTCGAAATAGCACCTGAACGTCCCCGTGGGTGGCACCAACACCTCCCACGGGACCAATGTAACTCGCACGAACTGACCCCACAGCCCTGGGTCTCTCGGTTAGAGAGTACGACGGTAATTTGCATATTTCTAGACTTAGGCTTAAAAACATGGCGTTAGCGGGTGATAACTAGAAACTGCCCCCGAACGTCCCCGTGGGTGGCACCAACACCTAACACGGGACCAATGTGACTCATAGGAACTGACCCCGCAGCCGCAGGTCTCCCGATTTGAGAATACGACGGTAATTTACGTATTTCTAGACTTAGGCTTAAAAACATGACGTTAGAGGGTGAAAACATGAAACAGCCCCCGAACGGCCCCGTGGGTGGCACCAACTCCTCCCACGAGACCAATGTAACTCGTAGGAACTGTCCCCGCAGCCGCGGGACTCCCGATTTGAGAATACGAAGGTAATTTGCATATTTCTAGACTTAGGCTTAAAAACGTGGCGTTAGAGGGTGAAAACTCAAAACAGCCCTCTAACGACCCCATGGGTGGCACCAACACCTCCCACGGGACCAATGTAACTCGTAGGAACTGACCCCGCCACCGTGGGTCTCTCGGTTTGAGAGTACGACGGTAATTTGCTTATTTCTAGACTTAGGCTTAAAAATATGGCGTTAGAGGGTGAAAAATCGAAATAACACTCTAACGTCCCTGTGGGTGGCACCAATACCTCCCACGGGACCAATGTAACTTGTAGGAACTGACCCCGCCACAGTGGGTCTCCCGGTTTGAGAGTACGATGGTAATTTGCATATTTATTGACTTAGGCTTAAAAAAATGGCGTTAGAGGGTGAAAATTCGAAACAACCCTTTAACGGCCCTGTGGGTGGAACCAACACCTCGCACGGGACCAACGTAACTCGTAAGAACTGACCCCGTAGCCGCGGGACTCCCGGTTTGAGAATACGATGATAATTTGCATATTTCTGGACTTAGGCTTAAAAACATGGCGTTAGACAGTGAAAACTCGAAACAGCCCCCGAACGGCCCCGTGGGTGGCACCAACACCTCCCACGGGATCAATGTAACTCGTAGGAACTGACCCCGCCACCGTGGGTCTCCCGATGTGAGAGTACCCGGAAATTTTTTATATTTCTAGACTTACGCTTAAAAACATGGCTTTAGAGGGTGAAAACTCGAAACAACCCTCTAACGGCCCTGTGGGTGGCACCAACACCTCCCACGGGACCAATGTAACTCGTAGGAACTGACCCCGCATCCGCGGGTCTCCCAGTTTAAGAGTACGACGATAATTTGTATATTTCTTGACTTAGGCTTAAAATCATGGCGTTAGAGGGTGAGAACTCAAAATAGCACCCAAACGGCCCCGTGTGTGGCACCAATACCTCCCACGGGACCAATGTAACTCATGGGAACTGACCCCGCAGCTGTGGGTCTCCCGGTTTGAGAGTACAATGGTAATTTACATATTTCGAGACTTAGGCTTAAAAACATAGCTTTCGAGGGTGAGAACTAGAAACAGCCCCCGAACGTCCCCGTGGGTGGCACCAACACCTCCCACGGGACCAATGTAACTCGTAGGAACTCATCCCGCCACCGTGGGTCTCCCGGTTTCAGAGTACGACGGTAATTTGCATATTTCCAGACTTAGGCTTAAAAACATGGTGTTAGAGGTTGAAAACTTGAAACAACCCTCTAATGGCCCTATGGGTGGCACGAACACCTCGCACGGGACCAATGTAAGTCGTAGGAACTGACCCCGTAGCCGCGGGACTCCCGATTTGAGAACACGACGATAATTTGTATATTTCCGAACTTATGCTTAAAAACCAGGCGTTAGACAGTGAAAACTCGAAATAGCCCCCGAACGTCCCCGTGGGTGGCACCAACACCTCCCACGGGAGCAATGTAACTCGTAGGAACTGACCCCGCCACCGTGGGTCGCCCGGTTTGATAGTACGATGGTAATTTGCATATTTCTAGACATAGTCTTAAAAACATGGCATTAGGGGGTGGTAACTAGAAACAACCCCCGAACGTCCCCGTGGGTGGCACCAACACCTCCCACGGGTCCAAAGTAACTTATAGAAGCTCACCCCGCCACCGTGGGTCTCCCGGTTTGAGAATACGATGGTAATTTGCATATTTCTAGACTTAGGCTTAAAAACATGGCGTTAGAGGGTGTGAACTAGAAACAGCCCCCCAACATTCCCATGGGTGGCACCAACACCTCCCACGGGACCAATGTAACCCGTAGGAACCTACACCGCAACCGCGGGTCTCCCAGTTTGAGAATAAGACGATAATTTACATATTTCTAGACTTAGGCTTAAAAAAATTGCGTTAGAGGGTGAAATCTCAAAACAACCCTCTAACGGTCCCGTGGGTGGCACCAACACCTCCCACAGGACCAATGTAACTCGTAGGAACTGATGCCGCAGCCGCGGGACTCCATGTTTGAGAATACGATGATAATTTGCATATTTCTAGACTTAGGCTTAAAAACATGGCATTAGAGGGTGAAAACTCAAAACAGCCCCCGAACGGCACTGTGGGTGGCACCAACACCTCCCACAAGACAAATGTAACTCGTAGGAACTGTCCCCGCAGCCGCGGGACTCCCGATTTTAGAATACGAAGGAAATTTGC